>JARHVA010003415.1:1410000-2000008 GCA_037957365.1 Torreya grandis | reverse complement strand
GATAAAATAAAGAGATAATAATAGTTATAATTTTATATCCTAAACACATTATAAGATTTTTAGAGCTCAATTATATGATAATAGAATTATATATTATTGCATCTATGTTTAATCATTTTAATATTGATTCCTTAAGCTATTTTGATTAGTTACTTCATTATGTAAATTTAAAGGCTACATAGCTAAGATATTCATTCACTTGGAACCCCTACCGTGACTACGTTAAGTGATATCAAAGCTTAGTGGAGGAAAAAGTAGGAGAATACCATGTCTTGGTATTAAAAGCTAGTTGAGAAACATCATGAGTGTGTAAGGGACTCCGGCATTGGATTTTCATATGAAAGATTATAATTATAGGAAATTAAAATGGATAGTGATTTAAAATTATTCAAGTAGAACGGAAAAGGGGAGAAACAACTATTGTTATAGGAAGTCTTGGTTAAGTCTTAGAAGCAATAAGATAAATGTGAAATAATGTGGATGTACTTGAGGAAGATAAAAATATAGGGTTTTTTCCTATAGGAGATGTGAGTGATGATTAAGGAGAACAAATAGCTAAATCTAAAAGGAAAGATGAACCGTAAGAGGAAGAGGATGAAATTTATGTGAGTGAAAATAGACTACTACACAAGTTATGTACATGATTGGTAAAAGAACAAAAATAGAGGTTACAAGTTATTCAAAAATAGTATACCCTAAAGAGTTGATCAACTAACTTACTTAGATTGAGGAATATTTTGAGTATGATGAAGTTGAGGACCCCAAGAGAGTAAATATAGATCAAACTAAGTTAAAAGGTCATGCAAATTTATGGTGGAAATAATTATAATATGGAAGATGGAAATAAGGAATGGAAAAGATAAAAAAGTTAGATATAGTGGTAGCTAAGTTGAAGACAAGTTTTTATTGGGTGATTATTGGTTAAACTTGTTTAAGAAGATAAAAAACTTAAGGAAAATGGATTTTAGTGTCAAAATTTACACCAAAGAGTTCTAAAAAGTCACTATCATATCTGGGTACCATGAGATAGACTGTGAAAAGGTGGAAATATATATGAATGGGTTGAGTGAGCATACAAGATGAAGTCAACATGGTGAGATTATAAACCATGGAGTAAGCCTATCGATATACATTGTGAGTAGATAAAAAATGTCACATAAGACAACAAATCACTACTAGATGTAGATTAAGACCCATAAGAGGGATAAATCAGTTTAATGTTGTAAGAGGACAACATATTCACATGAGAGAATCTAATACTTTTCAGAGTTAAGAACATGAAAGAAGAACACACCCTTATAGAGGAAGGGGAAGATATAATATAGTTTGAGGAACATGATTCTTTGGGACTTATTTCAAATGTGGCAAACTTGGACATAGGTCATATGAATGTCCACAAGCCTTGGGAGAGAGGTCCCAAAAGGACCAAGATTCATGTACATGTCACATAAGGAGGCATTTATGTCTATTGAGTAACATGATGAACCAAAACATGGAAAGAACCTCATGATGAAAAGTACATTTTTAAATCTAATAAAGAAGGAGAATGAGACTAAGAAAAGTAAGAGTTTGATCAGAATCATATACAAGTCATAAATTAAGTGTTATAAGGTGATTGTATTAAGTGGTAGCATATACAATATAGTGTCAAAAAATGGTTAAAAATTTGGTTTTGAAAAGGGTATCACATCCTAACGCATACAAGGTGTCATGGATATAAAAGGTGATCAAATATTAGTTGATGAATAATGTTTAGTGATTCTTCAAAATAGTACATATAAGGATGACGTGTGGTGTGATATCATGCCTATGAATGTCTACCATGTACTGTTGGATATACCATAGAAATGTAATAGGAAGGTTATTAATGATGGAAGAACTCACACTTACACATTGAAGAAGAATGGTAAGAAGTATTTATTGAACCCATTAAGGAGTAAGGAGAAAGAAGTAAAACATAAACTTAAATCTTTATTAATCAATGGAAAACACTTCTTGAAGGAAGCTAGATAAGAAGTGTGTTTTTATATTATTCCCAAACTTTTTGCATGATGGGAGAATAAATAGATTGAGTGAAATAATGTTAGAGTGAAGGAGTTGCTGTAAGATTATGGCAAAATTGTGTCTCAGGATTTATCTGAAGGATTACCACCCATGAGTAACATTGAGCCTCACATGGATTTGATTCTAGGATCAAGTTTTACCAATAAATAAACCTATAGGATAACACCTTTAGAGACTTATAAGGTTAAAAAAAAAGATAAATAATTGTTAGAGAGAGAACTAATCTAAGAGATTTTGATTCTATGTGTAATAATTATTGGATTAACATAAAAAATTGATGGAGAGTGGAGATTGCATAAAAATTCAAGGTTAATTAATAACATTTATATAAATTATATATTTTGATTACCAAAAATGGATTATCTTATGGATTGCTTAGGCAAGGCTAGAAATTTTAGTAAAATTAATATGAAAATTGGTTATCATCAAATAATGATTAAAGAATGGGGATAATGGAAGATAGGTTTAAATACAAGGGAAAGGTTATATAATGGTTGATCATGTTGTTTGGTTTTAAAAATGAAAAAAAACTACCTTTATGAGTCCTGTGAATGAAGTATTGAATCCATATTCAGAAAAGCTCATTATTCTCTATTTTGATAATATTCTAATTTTTAGTAATACCAAAGAATAAAACTTATTGCACTTAAAGAAAGTATTACAAAGGTTTAAAGAGGACAAGTTGATGATAAATTTAAATAAGTGTGGCTTCATTAAAATATATTTGGTTTACTTAGGATTTATTATATCTAATGATGGGTTGAGAATGGATCAAGAGAAAGTAGGAGTTATTTTGGAATGGGCAACTCTTAAGAGCATGTTTAAGGCTAGAAGTTTTCATGGATTGGAAAGATTCGATAAAAAAATTATCAAACATTTTAGTGGCATTTTTACACACATAATAGAGACTATGATGGGTGATAAAATAGATTTTAACTGGGTTATTATAGCTGAGAAAAGATTAAGGTTATTGAACAAGGTTATAAAGGATCTTGTGTTAGGATGGCCTAATTTTTGAAAAGTATATCAAGTGGACTTGATACAAGTGGAATGGATATTGGAATAATTTTGAGCCAAGAGGGAAGGTCAATTTATTATTTTAGTGAGAAGAGGAATTATTTAGTTTATGGCTAATAATTTTGAAGAATAATTCAAGGATTAAAGAAGTGGAGGTACTATTTTTTGCCAAAGGAGTTTGTTCAGTTCATAAACCATAAGGCATTACTTCTTATCAGTAATCAGGGTAAGATTACTCAAATGCACATGAAATGGGTAGAATTTTTTCAAAGTTATTCATTTCTTTTAAAGCATAAAAGTGGGAAGTCAAACAAGGTAGTAAATGCCTTGAGTAGATGTTCATTTTTAGTGATTGAAATTCTAGTTAAAGTTCTTGGGTTTGAATCTATGAGAGAATTATATATAAATGATCCTAATTTTAAATATGATTAGTTAGTGTGTTGGAACCCAACCAGTATGGATAGGAAGCCATGGCTATATTTATTTTGACAAGATGGACTACTATTTAGAGGAAAACATGTGTATACAACAAAGTTCAATAAGAGATAATTTGGTCAAGGAGAAACGTGATAGAGTATTGACATGATAATTTGGTACAGGGAAGATCCTATCATAGTTAATATAAAGATATTATTGGCCTAGGATGGGTAATGATGTGAATAAGTATGTGTAAGAATGTATAATAGTCAGCATGCAAAGGGAAGAAATCAAATTACGAGACTATATCACCACTTTCAATACTAGAAATGCCATGGGACAAGATTGACATGGTAGATGGCATACTTTATAAACTGTAGGAAGACAAATGATGCCACCCATGTTGTCAAATTTTTCAAGGAAATTATTAGGTTGCATGGATTACCTAGGGTTATTATGTTAGAAATGGACATTAAATTTGTAGGTAAAATTTGGAGGACCCTTTATGTAAAGGTAATAATAAAAACAACTTTGGAATAATCTTACCTTCTTTAGGCTTATCTATACTAACCCTCTTAAAGCACTATTTATGATGATTTGAAAATTTTAGAAGGTTTCCAAGACAAATAAATAGGGATTTAAGTACCCTATATCTTCCTTGATCAACACAAAAAATACATATTTAAATTTAAAATGAAAGTATTTTGTTTATATGATTCTTCCTTATTTTAGGTCTCTCTCTAGTAACCCTCTAAAGTCACTTTTCTTGATGTTTTACCAAGCATACAAGGATTAAAAATAAAGAAAATAATACTTTCATATACCTATTAAGTGTTTAAAACTCTCCTCAAAGTTTTAAAGTCTAACTCTTAAGTCAAGTGTACTAACACAACCTATTTCTTCTACCAATTAGGCTTCTATTACGTCTCCTAAGCCTTAGACCAAGTTTTATCTCTTACAGGTCCACACATGCCAAAAATTAAAATGAAGGTTTGATTCAAATTTATAATGTAAAACCCAAAATGCATGCCAAATTTGGAAGTCTAAGTCACTCTCTAAATACCAAAACCATGAAATGGTCAACACTCTTCACTAGGGATTTTGTACAAGTTGAGAAGGGTAAAATGTAGGTTTTCCAAAGAAACTCAACATTTCAATGACTCAAAATGAATTAAAAAGGTATGTGCATACTTTAGTTCAAATAATAGATTAAGAGTATTGAATTATACACAAAAAAAATATTCAAAAATTCACAAACTTACCCAATCAATACACCAAAATGGGGTATATGCATGTGTAGATAGAATTGTAGATTTTAGTGAAGATTCATTCTTTCATAAAGTTATAAAATTTTAAATTAAGAGTATTTAATTTTTCAATATTTATCTACTACCCTTCTAGTATGAAGATCTTCAGATGCATACAAGAACCTTCTTTACTTCAAAGCATTGGTATTCATATTCCTCAATGTGCATACACCAAGTTTTGAAGAAAACAACCTTTTCTTGTGCTCAGATATTCTTGTTTGTTTCTTGGAGCTAAAAATTCATATATTCACCTTGTTGGTAGAATAATGTGGATTTTAAATCTATGTAAGATATTTTTCTAATATTCATGTATTATTCACTCATTTTGTCATTGTATAGCCTAGTTTGTCTTATCTTTATAAGTTGTAATAAGCTAGAATATGAAGAGACTCCCTTTTGGTACCAAGTATGAGTACAAGATGAATAATCATAGATTGTATATGTATATATATATATATAAATTTGTAATAAGGGGTTCTAATTTTAGAATAGATCAATAGAGATTATTTGGTTATGGTTACTTGTATGATTTCTTGTTACATTCCTTTCATGCATTCTCATGTGTAATGTCTTGGTTATTTTCTCTATGAACTATTATGAATGCATTATTTCAATTTATACAGTACTAGTTGTTCTTAAATTGCTCAATAATGCATATTATGTTTCTATTATCTAATTTCCTATATTTTATGATAAACTATTCTGAGCACATAAAGTATCTCACATCTATCCTCATCCTTAGCATGTGAGCATGCTTCAAGAACCTCTACTAAAAATAGTGAGGTGAGTGTGGAACTCTATTTGGAAGAAATTATGCTAAGATTATTACCAAGGTAGAGAGATATTTAGATATGGTTGGACCAAAGGATATGTAATTTCATAGAAGAAGAATCAAGAAAGACCAGTCTTATAGTTAAGGAGATCATTCGAGAGCATATTTATGGAGAAATTTATGAAATATTTTGGTGTGAGTTTCCTGAATTGCTAGCTAACTAGTTATCATGGTTGTAATATTATTTATTTATACCAAAGATTAAATAAACTATAATATAGACTAAAGAAAAGATAGACTAGTTGCAGAGATTGGAAACTAACTTGACAAGAGCAATAGATCATTCAGTTACTACTATAGTAGATGGATCTATAAATGATTTTTCAATGTGAGGATACCTAGTTTTTAAATTTGTAAAGGACTTGTTCATCAAAGGAATTTGAGGGAAATTTTTACAGTGACTACCTATCTTAGTGAAGATGTTGGTTGTGGATAAGGCCATGGTGCCTACTGATGAGGCCAAGATATGCCCATTGAATGTATAATAAATGACCTCATCTTACTCTCTCTTTCTATTAAGTTTGACTGCATTTTGTGACTTTTATTTTGATCTTATATGAGTTAGGATGCAATTATCCATCTTTTATTGATTGTGATTCTAACATTTAAAAAGCTCAATAATTCCTAACATGTGTTTTGGAAAATTCAAGTTTTGTAATAAAACAGGTCATCATCAAGCTGAAGAACAAATATGAAGTGGATTACATGTTTTTGGAAGCATTGGAATCAATATAGCTTAGTTCTGAAACCTCACCACACTATTACAAGTTGTCACATTTTTGGACTTAGTTCTAGAACTCTATATTTAGTTCTAGAATTATCTGAGTTAGTTTCGATACTCCTACAGATAAGCTCTGGAACTTTTGTAGTTAGACATGGAATTGATAAAGATCTATTCCAAATGGCCAGTGATCTATCAAATCAATGATCCCATTAAATCAAGAGTAGACTTCCAATTTCCATACTTGCAGATCTAAGACATTTATCATACACTTGGACATCTAGCCACATCTTAATTCAGCATCTATTATGGGCACGATTTAGTTCCATCATATCCATGAAATAGTTATAGCCATTAGTGCACCACAAGAAGAAGAATATATATACAGACCTGGGAATTTAGGAACTAGAGGAATAATTGAAGAATAGAGGGATAAGGATAGATTAGTAAATTTTTTTAATATATAACATTTTATCAATAAAATAGCCAATTCTATTTTTAGAGAGAATTAAGTTATTCAATCTTGTTTCTAGGTGGAGCAAGGGCCCACTCCTCCAAGAATTAGGATCTTCATTTTTGGTCGAGATTTATATTTTTATTCTCAAAAGCAAATATGTAGCTCTGTTAAATTTATAAATGCTTCCAACTCCTTAAAGTTAAAATTTGTTTCAGATTTGTCCTTGTGGGTGTTCTAGATTAAATTCTCATTTCTTTGCAATCATTTTCCAAGCATTTTAAATTGTGTTTATTTCCAGCAATCTATTTCATTCTGCAAAAGTGTGTTTACTTCTAGCAAATTTATTTCTGCAAAGTGTGTTTACTTCCAGTAGATTTTCATAGTTTAATTCCAATAAGGTTTTAACCAAGAAGTCCTTAAGACATTAAAAATCCCCCAAAACAAAAGAAAAATACAAATACCTACAATTAATTACTAAATCACTAAGATTCTTCTTGTTGCATATAGCTTCAGACACATCCCTAGTTAAATATGGCATCAACATAAAGTTGATTAAATGAAGGGAATAATGACACCCATCATTTTTAGCACCATTGCCAGGGATCCACTAGTTGGAAATTTCTAATTAGGTGTCAACAAGAGCAACAATCATACATTTAGTAATTAAAGAAATTTTCCCTAAAGTTATCACAAAATTTATGAGTAGACGATGAGACTCCAAGGGTATATTTCTCCCCAAAATATTTGAACAAGAATTTCCATCATCCTCTAATTTTAAATGAGGAAGTTGAGCAAGAATTGGAGGCACTATTATCTCCTACAAGACAAGAAGCAAAATTGCCATCCTTGGAATTTTTAGATCAGTCACTAGAAGCAAGTAAAACTTTTGGAAGGAGGATTATTTCTCAAGATCCATTGAGGAAAAGTTTTGATTCTCAATTGAGTATTCAACCTCCTACTCCTAACTTTTCACCATCCCCAAAGCAGACCACATACCACATTGACTGGGAGAAGGGACTAGAAAATACTAGAGAGATGGCACGAGAAGCTGGAAGAGAACCTTTACCTATCCCATTTAGATAGAGGATGATGAAACCACTATGAAGAACATTTCACTTGCACACTTGCCCACATTTAGAGGAGTGTCATCTGAGGATCTTGACCAATTTTTGTTTGAGTTTAAAGTACTATGTCAGACTTATGATTACAAGATAAATAATCAAAAACTTAAGTTGTTTCCATCTACCCTGAAGGATCCAGCAATGAGGTGGTTTATGGGATTAACATCTAATTCTATTACCAATTGGGAACAAATGGAAACTGTCTTCCTAGACAAATATCAAGATTATTGTAGAGGAAGAAATTGAAAGGAAGAATTTTTTAAAATCAAACAGGAAGAAGATGAAAATATGGAAGATTATTTGGACAGATTCCTCTTTGTGAGTAAAAGATGTGGATTTGTACATCAAGAAGATTTAAGTAAAACCATTTCTCTCAAAGGTCTAGATGATGAATCTAGGGAAACCCTTTATTTAATTGGTGGGGGAAACATTGCTCAATTAAGAATGGATGAAATCATAGAAATTTGTAGAAACTATTCAAGGACAAGGGGTGGACCTAAAAAGAGAAAAAAGGTTAAAAATTTGAATCCAGATATGAATAAACTGATGGATGAATTGGAAAACTTTAAAATAGACATATTAGTTCAATTAACCTCCACCATGGATGGATTGCAAGCTAAAGTAAATGCCCAAATTGAACCATTAGCCATGTATTATCCTAGATGCAAGAAGAAACATGTGATAAGGGAATGTCCTTTGGATAAAATAGAAGTATGTCTTGTCTATGAATCTAAAGAAGATTATACTCATGCTTGTTCTCTTCTTCCACTCATAAAAAATCAGCTCAAACAAACTAGTACATCATCCACCACAGAAGAATTGAATTTTTTTCAGAGACAACCCAACCAAGGATAGTTTATGCCAAGACCAGCTCCTAATCTTTAGATGATGCCATGGGTAGCTCAAATAGTACCACAAAGTTAGGGATAACCACCTTGGGCCCCTTAACCAACATGGCATCCTCAAGATTGGGCAATTCAATCTTGGTATACTCAAGGACATCAACAACCTTGGGCTAGTCAAGGAAATCCTTATGCTTGGCCACAACCTAGATGGGACCCTAGTAATTATGTGCATGGGAAAACATATCCAAATCAGAACCAACAAGCCATAATGGGATATCCAACACAAAATACATAGGCTAAAAATATAGTCCAAACATAAATGCCAACACAATCAGTAGCAAACCCAAGAAATAAACAAATAACTCCTGTGTATGAAATAGAACTAGGAAAATTAGTTGATCTAAATGCAATGGATTATTAAAAAAATCAAACTAGATCTATAAAAATAGTTAGCAATCCATCTGTTATAATCACTGAGATGATAAAAGAAGCTAAAACCCCTATCCTGGTTGCACCTAAGGAAGATGAAAAAGAAAAAAATAAGGAACCAAAAAGAAATTCTACTGAGATTCTATTTCTAGAAAGATTTAAAGAAGCCATAAAAATTAAGGAATTTAAACTGGTGCAAGAACTAAGAAGATTGAATATTGAAATACCATTGTTACAAGCAATTAAGGATATTCTAGAGTTGAACAAGTTAATCAAACTATTATATTTTTAAAAACCTAGAAGAAAGAAGTAGTACCCCAGGACTATTTAGGTAGATGGGAAACTTATTGATTTATTAGCAAGAAAACTCCTACTTCCCAAATATGGAGATCCTAGAAGCCCTATTATTTCTGTCTCTATAGGGAATAAGGATATACATAACATTTTGATTGATTTTGGAGTAGCTATCAATGTAATGACAATGGGCACTTTGAAAATATTTCCATTAATAGGCATACAACCTACTAACACCATAGTGCAAATGGCAAATTAGTTTGTAGCAAAAACCAAGAGTTATTGAAGATGTGGTAGTAATGGTGAAATCATGGGAATATCCAGTTGACTTCCTTATATTGTAAGCAAAAGGTAAAACACTTGGTTATCCCATTATTTTGGGGAGACCATGGTTAGCTACAATTGCTACCTTAATTGATTGTAGGTCAGGTGATATGACTATTTCAAATGGTAAGAATTTTAAGCAAATTTCATTATATCCCTCTGCATGACCTTTTATTGATAATCAAGCAAAATTACGGGTTGATAATATTGATATTAGTGAGCAAAATATGTCTTCTTGAGCTATGATAACATTGCAAGATCATGTATGAGAAATAGAAGAGATGGTTAATCCTTCATTGAATGAACATCAATTGTCATTGGAGCAGTTGGGATTAGTTTTAGAACCTGTAGAATCTATTTTAGAACCATCACAGTTAGTTTCAGAACTACACCAATAATAATTCCCTGCAAATAAAGATAATTTTGCTCTGGAGGAATGAGATTTCTCTTGGGGAGAGGAAGGATCTGTAGCTTCAGCTTTATAGATATCAAGAGACGATGATAAATTTTTGGAAAACAATAGTAATGAGGAGTTTGACCTACAACAAGATAAGTATCATAACTCTTCTTGCTATCCTTTGTCTAGCATTCTACCTCAAGGAACTTTTAAAGATGTTACTACATATCATATGTTGTTACCACATGCCTATCCATTAAACACCTTAATGGAACCCTTTCAACAAATCAGTTCATCATATACTAGAACCAAACATGTTGAGATTCAACTAGGAAAAAAAATGAATATTAATATCTAGTTAAAGAATGATGAAGAAGCCAAACTATTTGATGTTCTGAAGGATCATACTAAAGCTTTTGCTTGGGACTATAGAGACATGAAGGGAATTCATCCAAGTATCTGCACCCATCAAATTTATACTAAAAACATTAGACCAGTTAGGCAACCTCAGAGAAGGATTAATCTAGCCTTAAGGGATATAGTCAAACAAGAAATTGAAAAACTATTACAAGTAGGTTTTATCTACCCTATCTCATATAGCTAGTGGGTGTCTCCTCTTGTAATTATCCCTAAAAAGAATAGAAAATAGAGAATTTGTGTTGACTATAGGGAACTGAACAAATCCACTCTGAGAGATTATTTTCCCTTACCATTCATAAATCAAGTCTTAGATAACCTTTTAGGTAAATAGTACTTTTCCTTGTTGGATGGATTTAGTGGATACAATCAAATCAGAGTTGCTACTGAGGATCAGGACAAAACTACATTTTCTTGTCCATGGGGTACCTTTGCTTACAGGGTATTGCCATTTGGACTATGTAATACTCCAGTAACCTTTCAAAGAGCTATATTAGCAATTTTTGTAAACCTAATAAATGACTGTGTAGAGTTATACATGGATGACTTTACTGTGCATGGAAATACATTTGATGATGCCTTAAAATTTTTGGATAGAGTATTAACAAGATGTGAACAAAATCACTTGTCTCTTAGTCATGAGAAATGCTTGATGATGGTTGATGAAGGGATCGTATTAGGACACCATATTTTAAAAAGAGGAATTCAGGTTGACCAAAATAAAATCAAGATTATTTTAGACTTGCCTATTCCTCAAACCCCCATAGATATCAAGTCATTTTTAGGGCATGCTGGATACTATAGGTGCCTTATCAAGAATTTTAGTAAAATTTATGCCCCCATGTTTAAGTTGCTTACCAAAGACTATGAATTTATTTGGGATGAAAAGTGTCAACATGCTTTTGAAGAAATTAAAGAGAAATTAGTAATTGCCCCAATATTGAAATGACCTAATTGGGAGAAACCTTTTCACATCCGAATTGAGGCCTCAAATAACTCAATTGGTGCAGTTTTGGGACAGAAAGATGAAGAAGGAAAAATTTATGCTATTTACTATCTTAGTAAAAATTTACTCCCACTGAAATAAATTACACTACCACTGAAAAAATTTCTGGCTGTGATGTATGCAATCAATAAATTTAGACATTACATTACATGGTACAAAATATTTGTACATATAGATCACTTAGCGATTAAATATTTAATGAACAAACTAGTGGTTGGAGGTAGAATAATTAGATGGTTATTACTTATACAAGAATTTGATATTACCATTGTGGACAATCCAAGCAAATCTAATGTGGTAGCTGATTTCTTGTCAAGACTGACCACTACAGGGGAGTAGGATCTAGTCAAGGACAACTTTCCAGATGAATAATTATTTTTTATCTCAGCTGATACACCATGGTTTACTGACATGGAAAATTATCTTGCAATAGAGAAGTTTCCTCCTTTCACTAAAAAACAAATAAAGAAGTTAATCAAAATTAGTGCATAGTTCAAATGGTTAAATGGAATGCTATTTAAATGTGGTCCTGATTTGGTTTTACATAGGTGTGTAAGAGAATATGAAATATTTGACATCCTCTAGGCATGTCATGATGAACTAAGTGGAGGACAATATTCAGTGAAAAGAGTATCTCACAAGATACTTGGCACTAGTTATTATTGGCCATCTCTGTACAAAGATGTGAAGAGATATATCAGGCGGTGTGATCCTTGTCAAAGAATGGGACAGCCAACCGTTACCAATGAAATGCCTCTACGACTACAAGTAGTGATTGAACTATTTGAGATATGGGGATTGGATTTTGTTGGACCCTTTAATCCTCCTTCATAGGGAAAAGAGCACATTCTTATGTGTACTAATTATGTAATAAAGTGGGCAGAAGTGCAAGCTTTAACAAATGCCATTGAAGAAGTAGTTGCTAATTTCCTTTGGCACATAATTATGGTAAAGTTTGGAGCACCAAGAAGCTTAGTTTTAGACTAGGGACCACAATTTATGTCCAATATGATCTAGGATTTCACACTGTATTATCATATCAATCATAGGAAGTCATCTCCCTATCACCCACAAGCAAATAGATAAGTTGAAGTAACAAATAGATAATTGGAAAACATCCTCACTAAAATAGTTGAAGCAGAAAGAAGAGATTGGGTAAAAAGACTACTTGAAGTTGTCTAGGCTTACAATATAACTTGGAAAACCATAATAGGGTTTTCACCATATGAGTTAATCTATGGGAAAAAGCCCTTGTATCCTATTGAGTTTGAACTACAGACATTGAGGACAACAGCTAAGGTGGGAATTGAATTGAATGTAGCTCAAAAGGAGCAAATCCTTTAACTCAATGAATTGGATGAATTAAGAATGGAAGTACTTCACTAGATAGAGATAATCCAAGATCAAAAGAAGCAATGACATGATTCACATATCAAGGAAAGGCAATTTAAAGTAGGAGACTGGGCATTGCTGTTTGATTCTAAGTACCAACAATTCAAAGGCAAAGTAAGAACTAGATGGTTGGGACCTTATCAGATTGAGCAGATATTTGACAATGGTTCTATCCAGTTACTTCCCATTAATGGCAGCAGTAGAATACTCTTGGTCAATGGACACAGGCTAAAACTTTATAGGAAGCCTCCTACAAAGGATGAATTCTTGAAGTAGATTG
The DNA here is from genome assembly GCA_037957365.1 of Torreya grandis. NCBI lineage: Eukaryota > Viridiplantae > Streptophyta > Pinopsida > Cupressales > Taxaceae > Torreya > Torreya grandis. The sequence goes on along the minus strand of JARHVA010003415.1, from coordinate 1,986,688 downwards.
AAGCAAACAAAGAATTTGATCATATGAAAGAACCCATTTCTTCCAAAATGATTAAATAATTAGATGAAAAGATCCAAAATAAATGGAAGAGGATGAAAACCAGTAAATGGCATTCTCTTCTCCAAAAAACAAAAAAAAAATCAATCTCTCAAAGATCAATTGAAAACCAACAATGGCAGATGATTTTCTCAAATAAATGGCTAATTCAAAATAAAAACTTCTTTGGAATTCTAACTATTTTCTAACCATTTTTTTTAATAATGATGAGTCATCATGATGGAAGGATTACATCATTAAGGATGGTAATTATGTTTTTAACTTGTTAAAGGTTAGATTGAAAGTTTGCATGTGTGATTAGACTTGATTTAAAAATATTAGTATGATGAGTCATCTATTATACATCATGATTAAATGTGCAAAATCATGAGAAGGATATTGATGATGGAATAAGTTGGTAGATAGTTATAAAGAATCATTATTATTATTGAATCGACAAAGTAAAAATATAGTATTTTTGTAGCTAAATTAGCTAGTCCTACAGTTGAGTACAGTAATTTTGCAACTAAATTCACTAGTTTAGCAACCAAATTCACCAGTTCCATAACCAAAGTCATTAGTTCTACCAATAAGAGAAACAATATTCAACTAACCTACGTAAGATTAAAGAAGAACTAATCATGGGGATCAAAAAGAAGTCAGAACTAGAGGATGATACCCATCTCCTTGTAGATAAAGAAGTAGCAACTATCTTTCAACAGGCAGGATGGTTGGACTTTCTAAGGAAATTTACCAAATATAATGATGAATTGGTAAGATAATTTGTTATCAATTTAGAGCAAACAAGGACAAAGATTAGGAAGGTTTTCATTCTTTTTTCTGTGAATGTAATAAGTGAGATATTTGGAATACCAATGGTGCATGTCCCAAACCCTATCAAAGGGACATTAAAAGACCTGGTTGAAACCCTACTAAAAGAGGGGGAAGCTAAACCCTAGTATATTTATAACACAAAGAAAATCATCAAAGGAGTCAAAAGGGCTAGCTTGCCCAAACCCTTTGACAGAGTATCATTTTGGATAGTAAAGTATTTAACCTGTGATGGATAATTTGGGTCAGTAGGAAAAGAAGTCCCGAAAATCCTCATACACCTTAGATATAGAGCTAAAAAACTAGAATATATAGTAAACCTTCCAAGGTTTCTTTTTGACTCCATCCATATAATGGCCTAGAGGTATTCTTGGGGTGTAGGAATAATTAGACATCATGGGTTAGTGCATTTAGTATGCCAACACCATTTCCTTTCAAAGAAAAATGGGGAAGAAATGTGGGAAAATTTTCTTGGCAAATTTGGGTAGAGCCCTGGTATTTCTAGAAGAGCAATAAAAACTCCTCCTACCCCTTCAGTTCATTTAGAAACTGATACCACTGTTGAGGAAAAGAAAGAACTAGGGGAAGAGGAAATACCAAAAAGAAGAAGATCAAGAAGAAGAGCTGAAATTGTAGACCTTACTGTGCCTTCTCAAGAAATTTCTTCTTCTTTAGAAGCTATAGAAGAACTAATACCTATCTATAATAGTGATGGTTTACCTAGGCCTAAGCAAAAGGAGAAAATTAGAAGAAGCTCTAAGAGGAAACCCATGTTTACACATTTTGAGGCTCCTCAAGGAAGGAGATGTCATAAAAGGTCTAAAGAAATTCCAAAGGAGATAAAAGAACAAGAAAGGCTGGAAACTAAAGTTGTTGACATTTTGGGTAGCATGGCCATGACTCCTCCTGGACCAAGCCAAACGAAAAAAGAAAAAGAGGATGAAATATTTGAGGAGCAATTTTTCCAAGAAATGGGTGAGATAGTAGCACCATCACATGTAAAAGATGAACAAGCATCTTGGAAAAGGAAAGGGAAATCCCCTCTGGTGGAAGAAGAATGCTTAACTCCCCAAGAAATTTTAGAAAAATAACAAAATCAACAGGTTAAATAGGCTCTATTTTTTTATAGAGTAGAGCTCATTATCAAGGAAAAGGATGAGGAATTAAATTTCCTCAAACTCAAATTAGAATAGAGAGAAATGTTCCTTAAAGATTAATAAACTAGTTCACAACCAAGACTAAAAAATTAGTAGAGATTAAAAGGAAATTGATGGAGAATGAGGAAAAATGTACAATTTCTAAGAGACAAACTGCTATGTCAACAGTCTCTGCACAGACTAAATTGACTTATCTACCACTCATGCAGTTATGGGATGATACATGCAGAGAACTCAGTGTAATCAAGACATCTACTAAAGACTTGAAAAGAAAAATGGAGGAAGAAAAGAAAGCAAAGAAGGAATGGGAAGAAAAATTTTACAAGGAGGGAAAAGATAAATATAAATATCTTGTGAAAATGCAAATAGTTTGCAGATGAGTGAGAAACTACTTGCATGCAAAAGACCTTCTTTACATATAGTATATTTTTAGAGGAACAATTCATTCGCTGGCAGTTCGAAAGGATAACATGTGGCCTTCCACATGAAATAAAAGATGAAGCTGATTTCTCCTCAGCCTACTCCTTAGTCAATGCAGAACAAAAAAAATCTTCTCTATGAGTTTTACCTCTGCAAGTTCATGCTAGAAAAAAATTCAAGTTTTATGATCAATTTGTATGTAGGGGGAAGCTAGCTTAATGCATTTGTCTATGTTCTCAAAATCAGATTGCATGGAAAGAGAGGGAGTCAGAGCATCTATTAAAAGCTAGTTCATTTGGTCTTTTTATGAGAATTCATTATGGCAACCCATTCACCTTTGCTACACATTTTCAAGCCCATGCATTTAATGACAAGCTCAAGGAACCTTATCTTTTCAATTTATAGAAAAGTATTAATGCCTTCACCTCTTTTGAAAAGGCAAACTTTGATAATATCTATGATGCATGTTTGAAAATATGGGAATTTCTCCCAGTGGCATTGAAAATAAGGGAAGTAATATCCCCTTCAAATTTGATCTGGAGTCTAGAAAGGGCAAAAGCTTTATGCACAATAATTCCTCAGATCAATGAAACTCCCCTGTGCATATGGATAGGAATGTAGACAAGGCCACCTCTACTTCTCACCCCCATATCTCCTTGGCAAAATAGAGAACCTAAAGATCCCACTCAACTTGGGGAATGGAAAAGAAAATTAGAAGCAAGAGTGGGGTATAGTACCTCTAAATCAAAGCACTGGGATATTCAGTTCTAGCCATTTGATCTGAGCAATCAAATGGAATGTAGAATATACAATCCCAAATTTGAAGAGTAAAGTTTGTAAAGGGACTTACAAACAAGTAAGGGGAAATGATGAGGCCAGGATATGCCTGTTAAATGTATAATAAATGACCTCATCTTACTCTCTCTTTTTATTAAGTTTGACTGCATTTTGTGAATTTTATTTTGATCTGATATGAGTTAGGATGTAATTGTCCATCTTTTGTTGATTGTGATTCTAAATTTTAAAAAGCTCTATAATTCCTAACAAGTGTTTTGGAAAATTCAAGTTTTGTAATAAAATAGGTCATCATTAGGCTGAAGAACAAATATGAACCAGATTGCATGTTTTTGAAAGCATTGGAATCAATACAGCTTAGTTTCAAAACCCCGCCACGCTATTACAAGTTGTCACATTTTTAGACTTAGTTTTGAAACTCTAAATTTAGTTTCAAAATTATTTGAATTAGTTCTGATACTCCTGCAGATAAGCTCTAGAACTTTCACGATTAGACATGGAACTAATAAAGATCTATTCCAAATGGCCAGTGATCTATCAAATCAATGATCCCATTAAATTAGAATCAAAATTTTGATTTCCATATTTGTAGATCCAAGATATTTATCATACATTTTGACATCTAGCCATGTCTTAATTCAACATCTATTATGGGCATGATTCAGTTCCATCATATCCATGAAACACTTACAACCATCAATGCACCACAAGAAGAATATATATACAGACCTAGGAATTTAGGAAGTAGAGGAATAATTGAAGAATAGAGGGATAAGGATATATTAGTACATTTTTTTAATATAGAACATTTTATCAATAAAATAGCCATTTCTATTTTGAGAGATAATTAAGTTGTTCAATCTTGTTTCTAGGCGGAGCAAGGACCCACTCCTCCAAGAACCAGGATCTTCATTTTTGGTTGACATTTATATTTTTATTCTCAAAGGAAAATAGGTAGCTCTGTTAAATTTATAAATGCTTCCAACTCCTTAAAGTTAAAATTTGTTTTAGATTTGTCCTTGTGGGTGTTCTAGATTAAATTCTCATTTCTTTGCAATCATTTTCCAAGCCTTTTAAATTGTGTGTTTATTTCTAGCAATCTATTTCATTCTACAAAAGTGTGTTTATTTCCAGAAATCTATTTCATTCTACAAAAGTGTGTTTACTTCTAGAAAATTCATTTTTGCAAAGTGTGTTTACTTCCAACATATTTTCATATTTTGATTCCAATAAGGTTTTAACCAAGAAGTCCTTAAGACATTAAAAATCCCCCAAAACAAAAGAAAAATAAAAATACCTACAATTAATTACTAAATCACTAAGATTCTTATTATTTCATATAGATTCAGACACATCTCTATTTAAATATGACATCAACAAAAAGTTGATTAAATGAAGGGAATAACGACACCCATCACCTACTCCAGCCAATATTGAGTAGTCACTTTGGGCATATGGGGGTGGGTATAAAATGATAGTGAATGATGATTAAATATGTAGATAAGGCTTATACCTAAATACCTAATGGATACATGAGGGAATAAGAGTTAGAAGAAGATTCTATATTCATAATGTGAGTTGTGACAACATAATAGATGGAGTAAAAAAAATACCTAGGTAGTTGTGAGTAGAGTTAAGAGTAACAATAAATTAGTTGAAGAATGAGTAGGAAGAAGTGATGAATGAGAATAAAGATATGAATAATGAATAAATATGAGATGAAAGAATAAGATAAATTCGAATAGAAATAAAGAAGTGATAAAGAGCGAGAGGAAGAATAGATGTTCGAAGATGAAGATGAGAATAATGTAGAGGTAGATCAACTAGTTGATAGATGTAGTGTGTAGATACAATAATGGGTATTAATAAAAGAAGGACATGAATTATTAAATAAAGAAGTAGGAAAAAGTCACAAAGTAATTTTAGGTTCAATTATGGAAAGAGAAGAAGTCATAGGAAAGAATCATTCATCGGAAAAGTACATGTTCCTGTAGCCTAATTTATTATATTCCAGTAAAATTTTTCAACCAAAAGACAAATAGATAGTTATTGGGAAGGTTTATTTTAAAGAAAGTACATCAATGGGGTAATGAAATTGAAACAACCTCAATTATTAAGGCTTTGAAGGTTGTAGGGTTCATTGAAACTGAGTACAAAAAAGTAGAAAATATAGAAAAGTAGAGTGCATAGATAAACTCTCCCAGTGTGTAAGTAAATCTTCTTAATACATAGGTAGGATCACATAGAATGTATCCTCCTATTGTAATAGATACACAACATAACTGCTAAACACCAATTTATAATATGGATACTTTAGGAGCATTTATAAACTTGGCACCATATGATGGGTTTGTGGACCCTGAGCAGTACTTATTAACATGTGAGATGAAATGGAAAGCTAAGGGTATTATTGATGAGGCTATAAATAACTAAAAACTAATTATAACATTGAAAAAAGATCACTTGAGTTTATATACCACATAGATATCATTCAGGAAAATATACAACATGTTAAGGAGTGGCTTACTGTAAAATTTAAAATAAAGAAATGTATAAGTCAGACTATTCAAGACCTAAAGGAGATTAGGCAAAAGTTAGGTGAGCTAGTCTATGATTATGATTGTAGGTTCTCAAATGTTATTAATAGGGTGGAGTTTGACCTAAAAGATAAAGATAAAGCTACATGGATTATCAAAGGACTACATTCTAGGATCAGGTTAGCTATAATGCAGACTCAATTTACTACTAAGGTAGATGTTAAAGTTATTTCTATTTGGGTGGATAAAATTGAAGATTATGGGGAAGCTCCCATGGTGAGTTATAAGTTTGAAAATACATTGTAAGCTTTTATTAAGAGGATGGAATATCATCATGAATTAGATAAGCCTAAGATAAGTCTATGGTGCATGGAGTGTGGTAAATAAAGACATCACAGGAATGATTATTCTAAGATTAAGATAGAGTTCTATGAAATTTGTAGAATAGTGGGGCATACAATAATATAGTTTCATCTCCTACAATATTATGTAAAAATCTCATAGAGTTTGTATTAAATTTTTTGTAAATTACACAATCATGATGAAAAGAATTGTCAGGTTTTGTAAGAGATCAAATAAGATATTAAAAAGAATGTATTTACTATTGTTTTAAAGAAAGCTTCCTTGATAAAGTAGATTATTTCAAGCTCAAAGGTAGATAAGTGCTATGTAAACCAAATAATTCCATAATAGATTCCAATCTTGCCTCATTACCAACCTCAAGGTTTGGCCAGATGAAATCCTCCTTTATTGGGTTGGACACCACCATCACCATAATACCAGTACTCAACACCTTGGAATCTAACAATGACACAACAACAACAACAAACTAGTTAGACTCTGCCAGTTGCACAATAATGATATGGGATTGGAGATAATGCCCAACAGCATCAGAACTGGAATACAATGCAACAATAAGGAGGTTATAAAGGAGATTATCATTCAAATAGAGGAGGATATAGGGGTAGATACAAAGGGGGTTATCAAGGTGGAGAGGAAATAATTATCAATGCCCTCCTTTGCAATGTTACTTATGTGGAGAGTATAACCATGTAAAATTCATTTATCCTTTGAATCCTGAAAGATAATCTTATTATGCGTATTTTAGGGTATATAAGCAACATGAAACAAAAGATTATCCTATTTTGGAAAAGTAAAGAAAAGAAAAGGCCATTAAGAATTTTAACATGGTGAATGTGAAAACTAAGTAGGATGTGTTTTTAAACACTGTTACAAGACACTAACATGCAAAGAGAGGATTTCCTCCTCTCAAAATGCCTTAAGACCAAGGAATCTAGAATGTGAAATAAGACAAATACCCAGACATAGTTGTAGAAAAGGGGTTGATATATGAATTTGCATAGATGTTGAAAAATATTAAACACCGAGACACTATAAAAGGAGATGCTACAATAGTTCGTGCCCAAATGTATTGTCATATTATGTGCATTATGTATAGGATGGAGTTTTTATTGTACTGATAGACTTACTAAAGCTACTAAGCACACTATGTAATGAAGATAGTTCCTAAAACATTATAAATATACTACATAATTTACTTTAATGTTTTCAATGAGAGAAATAGAAGATCGAAAAACTTGTTTGGTATATAAAAATAAATAATTCTTGGGGTGTAGATGCATGAATCGATATTGAAGTTGCATGTTATAAAATTCTAAATGTTGTCTTTGATTTTGGCAGCATGGTTAACATGATCCTTAGGTCTACATAGGAGGTGATTAGATGGCTAATTCTTAGTTATAGGCTAGTGACTCTAAGTTTAGCAGACTATGGAAGAGATGAAACTATTGGTTATTTAGAAGATGTTGATATCAAAGTCATAGAATTGAGCTTGCAAGGTGATTTTGAAGTCATCAATATGAAGACAATAGAAACTCATTATCCTATATTGATTGGCAAGAAATTGGCATATGATGGCAGATGAATATTAATACTATACAAAATTAGTTATAGGTACATCAGGGAGATAATATTACTGTCATTCCTCTAATTAAGGCTCACAAAATCTACATCATTATGGATGAACTAGAGTCTCCTTATGTTGCACAAGAAACCATTTGGATGAAGGTAAACTCTAAGGAGAACTTGAAAGCTTTGTGTGTAACTGAGTATAATTTATTATATGGGTATAATAAATCCTAGGTGTATTTTTTACTCACTTAAAAATTGAAGACATCTAAAAAATGGAAGCCTAAACCAGTAATTACTTAGCCATTGGCACCTTAGTTTGTTATAGAAGATTGTGCATCCATGTTTGATAAATTACCTACTTGCTTAGAAATTTATTTTCTCTTCAAACAGATGATAATATGTAATATTATATAGATTCAACTAGAGAAGGAACCTTGTCTTAGAAAATAGCTTCATATGTAAGCAGAGACTCATATATGCATCTACTTAATTGGGCTCATGGTGATCATGAGCCTTAACCTATAAGAATGGTCTTCACCAATGAAAGATAACTTCTTCCATAATTTGTGATCAAGGATATCCATAAATTCATTTTATTCCTACAAGTTCATGTGACTTTGATCAATTAGTGGGTTAATGCCTTGAATTACACTTTGAAGGGATTTACAATGACATGGTGTAAAATTCATATAAATGATCAAATTGATTGGGATGGTGCATGCAAAATTATGATTAACAAATTTTAACTATCATAGGTAATCATAAGTAATTGGCCTTTCTTTTAAGAAGATGAGTGCTCTAAAATCCATATCCATAAATGTTTTAAGGTTTGGATTGAATAATGTATGGCACATAAGTACTGGGTTCATATATTTCATTACACACTTACCCCTTTACCATCATCTTGGTATATGCATCAAGAATGCAAGAGGGAGATAAAGCACTGGGTGCATGTGTAGAGTGACTTCATATAGAATTTTGTGTTTGAAAATGAGAATCATGTGGTTCATAATGCACTCCTCAAAATCAAACATTCTTATGCCATGGGTTCATAGAGGAGTTAAGCACTATGATGCATTCTAATGTGTAGAAGAATGCAACCAATGATCTAAATACAACACTATGAAGATATAAAGCAACCAAGATAGAAGAACAATCTCTTATGCTGTCGTGCCACCAAATAAAAGATGAAGAAGAGGAAACTAAAGATTCAAATATTGATGGTGATATTGAATTTAATAATTTTTTAAAACCTAAATGGATAGTATAACCATTAAAGGATCTAATTACATGACCCACTAAAGAAGAAAAGTTACACAAAATATAGATTCTATAGAAGGAAGGGCAAATAAAATTGTAAGAATTTGTTGCTAAGGAAAATCAAAAGATTTATCAATATACTATTAAAAATCATGTGGAAAACATTGAAAATGAGGAGATTCCTAAATTGGCACAAATGGGTGATTATTGGACTGAATTCAAAGTTTTAAAAGCTATGTAACTCCTGCATAATTATCAAGATATGTTTCCCACAAAATTTTTAGAAGTTAGAAGAGTGGATCCTTCCATAGGTGAAATGCATATTGATCTCAAGGAGTGCACACAACACATAAAAAAAGGTCATATAAGTTGAATCCAAACATGAATTTAAAAGTGAAGGTTGAACTAGATAGAATACAAGAAGCAAGTATAATCTATCCTATAGAGAAGCCAGATTGGGTTAGTCCCATAGTAGTGCAACCTAAGAAAATAAGGGAGATCAAAATAAGTGGTAACTATCAAATTTTGAATAATGCATGTGTGAATGATCCATTTCTAATTACCTTCATAAATGAAGTTTTAGAATCTATCATAGGTCATGAAGTTTACTCCTTCACATATGGGTTTAGTGAGTATCATCAAATACCCTTTATAGAAGAAGACATTGCTAAATAAACCTTTACCACATAATGGGGATCCTTTGCATACAAGGTAATACCTTTTGGCCCAAGAATTCACCTATAATTTTTTCTAGAGTAGTGGTGATTGCCTTTGAGGATTTCATTCACAACATCTTGGAAGTATATATCGATGATTGGGAAGTCTTATCTTTATTTAAGGATCACTTTTCCAAGCTGTGCCTCATCATAAAATGCTACTGAGCTTTGCATATTGATGTAAATTTAAAAAAGTGCTTATTTTTTACACCTTTTGATGTCTTGCTAGGTCATATGGTGTGTAGTGAAGGGACTTTGGTAGACCAAGCCAAAATTGTAGTCATTGTTAGTATGCCCCCATCAGTTAACTCAATGAAAGTGTGATCCTTTATTAGACACAGGTTACTATTGAAAGTTCATCAAGGGATATGTAACCCTTTCTCCTCCATTGGAGTATTTATTGTGCAAAGGTATGAAGTTTGTTTATATCTCTGAGTTTCAAGAAACTTTCATAAAACTAAATTAGAGATTGGTCACTGCACCTATTCTGGTCTTTCTAGATTGGATTAATCCCTTTCATATGCATGTTGATGATTCTAGTATCATAGTCAGTGTTTTTCTTGCACAACTAAGATATGGTGGACTAGACCACCCCATACATTTTTAAGATGAAAAATATCTGACATATAAAAGAATTAAATAATAACTAAAAGGGAATAATTGACTATAGTGTTTATACTGTAAAAAATTATAAATGATCTTTTTGTGATACCATTTAAAGTTTTCACATATCATCAACCTTTGCACTACCTAGTCAATAAGCCTCTGCTCAAAAAATTAATTTTGATATAGATGATGCTCTTTCAAGAATTACAATTTCACATCAACGTTAACCCAAGTATAGAAAGTGTTGGGCCAGATCATCTCTGTCACATCATAAATGAGGAAGAGCCAGAAGAACTATAGGAAGATTCTCTTGATGTCCATCTATTTTGAGTTTTTTTGATACCTAAGATTTTTAAAGAAATTGCTACTTTCTTAGAACAAGGGGTATTTCATGTGCACTAATAAGAAAGAGAAAATAAGTAGTTTGTCACTAGGTCTTTGCCTTATAATATTATAAATGGTCTCTTATATTATTTGGGGAAGGATGAAGTACTACATAGGGTAGTTTTGGAACATGAATATCCACAACTCTTATAGGAATCACACTAAGGAATAGTAGGAGGTCATTTTAACAGAGAAACTACTATAAAAAAAAATTACAAAGTGGATTATGGTGGCCAAATATTTTTTAAGATGCACATAGAGTAGTGCATCATTGTGATCTATGTCAAAAAATAAGGAAGCCATACCAAAAGGATGAAATTCCCTTACATCTTTTGTTATTTGAACAACCTTTTGAATAGTGGTGTATTTATTTTGTAGGACCTATCAATCCCTTGAGTAAACATAATAAAGCTCAATATATCATCGTTGTGATGTATTACTTTACCAAATGGGTTGAAGTTGATGCAATACCCAGCTATGGGGTGAAGGACACAAAAAAAATTCTTCACAAAAATATTATCACACGGTTTGGATGCCCCATCAAACTCATCAATGATCAAAGGACACACTTATAGAATAATAGTACCAAATCTCTTACTAAAGAATTCATGATTTCCCATCATAAAAGTACTGCATACCATCCACAAGCTAACAGACAATCTGAGGCTTCTAATAAAGTGTTGGGAAAGATGTTGACAAAGATCTATGATGTCAAGAAGGATGATTGGGAAGATCGTATTCCTATAATTATTTGGGCTTTTCAAATGTACTATAAGAGGGCTACAAGTTTTAATCTATTTAAGTTGGTTTATGGGATTGAAGCAGTAATGTCTATAGAATATTTGGTACCCAATCTATGCATTGCAATGGTTATGAGACTATGGGATCATGAGTCTCTCATAAACAAGCTTATTGAATTGAATCAAATGGATGAGTATCGACACAGAGCATATTAGACGTAGGAATTTCATCAGTTGAGTCAGAAATCATGGCATGACAAGAATCTATGACATAAGGAATTCCATAAAGATCAACCAATTTTGTTATATGATATTCACTTTAGATCATTTTTAGGTAAATTATAAATCAGGTGGAAAGGTCCTTACATTATACAAAAAATATCATAGCAAGGAACTATTGTGTTGAGAGATCTATAGGGAACCCAATTGCCAGGGTGGGTAAATGGTTATAGGCTTAAGTCCTACCACCAATAGTCTTAATTGATCTCTTTCTACCAAAAGAGTGGGTACTGAGTATATTAGAATTTCTTATTTTTGTATGTTTTCTTGTGTATTTTTTTTTGTGTGTTTGTAGGTTAGATGATCTCTTCACTAGATTTTGGAACCATGATAAGAAGTATAGCATACAACACTTGTGCATAGAATAATTAATGTGCATCATTGTTGATGTCAACAAAAGCAAAAGAAAGAAATTAAGTTTGAGAAATATATGGTTAAGTCACATCATCCAAGATCTCAGTAGTATAACGGTCATCCCAAGTAGTTAATGCTAGAACCTAGGTTCTATAGATCTAATATTCACCAAATTTATGACCGGTCAACATCATCAGTACATACCCTAGTATATACAACAAAGAATATAATGATGTATCTTGATGCATGTACCAACAACTAACCACATTTATTACTAGATCAAATAAGATTTACAATATTAGAATTCAAATTGATATCAAAGGGATAACTCAATGTGACATTTATGCAAAAACAAATAGGTGAAAAATCTATAAATACATAAGGTTACAAACTAAGTCTACATTTCATTCTTGTAGCCATTTTACAAGCTAAATTTATAGAGCTAAGCTAACTTATCCAGTGAAAAAATTAAAAAGTTTCTAATTTTTAGTATTTAGATACCATAGATCATTCATAGCTCATAAATATTTTGATAGATGTCGAGAAAGAATAAATGGCCATCAATATTGTGCTATAGTAGACTAAATATAATGATCTATATCTATTTTATTACCTAAAAAATATATAACAAAAACTTTTACAACTAGATCTAGTAGATGCTACACAACCACTTGCTCTTACAACCCCATATCATTTCCCTAACACAAATGTCAAGCACTTTATTTGGATGCTTAATTTTGGTGATTTGGGGGAGATTGTGCAAATCCTTCTCAATTTTTACAATGAGGGAAACATTTACATCGAACTAGATATCACTATCATCATCAACACTGAAGTAATGGCTAGAGCTTTAGGCATGTCTGCATGGGGTGATTATCTTGATCCCTACAAGTCAAGAATGCCTCCTATCCTCTAGGAAGTTAGAGATGTATATGCTTGGGAATCTAGAGGAATCCCAATTTAATAAATCTAATATGAACCAATGCACATCTTGGTTGATTGCATTACACATAGATTCTAGTAGACCACCAAGTCTGCAAAACAAATCCCTAGAGGAGTGTTTGACATTGCACATTGCATGATCCATCATAATGAGTAGTTCAACTCAATTGTGTAATTTGTAAAAGAGATACTTATGAATATTTATAAGTGTCACACAAATTCTAAGAAGACCTTTTAGTACTAATTTTTTATGTTTTTTTTCTATGTTTCACTCATTAAAAGTCCCTTGAAGGAGAGGTTTACCTAGACATCGACTATTAACCAGTGCAACAATTTTTTAATTTGTTATGGACACTTGAGTCTGGTACCCTAACTAATGAGGTCAAGTTCAATAAATTATGGGAGAAGTGTTTGGAGCTTATTTCTACACACCCAAAGGTTCTTCTAGATGTCATGTAGTACTTGGGGCAACATGTTGTTATCACTTTGCTTTTAAAAGGTGTCTTGATTCATATACATGAGCTTCTTAGATTACTATTTAGACCCTTACTATATTTTGTTACCATGGACATGGCATAGGCTAAGGTTTCTAATAAAAATCATATGCATCTAGGTGTGTGACACCTCTTCAAACCATACCACTTGGTGCAATAGTTCCTTTAGTACAGCCACAACCAGAAGCCACAACCTCACAGTAGTAAAATAAAGTATAAGCTCTCTATGGAACAATAATCATCATATTCAAAAAACTAAAATTCAAGGAGTATAAAAACTTGGTTGTATGACCCCAAAGTACCACAAATTACAAGAAATTATGACCTACCTCAGATGATGACTGATGAGTAGGAGGTCTACCAAGTCATGCTTGAAGATATGGTAGGTGACTTATATGAGAATGAGGATAAGGAGTTCTTATAAAAGGTAGTGCACATAATCTAAGTGCATAATAAGGTCACTCAAAGTTTTTGGGTGGAAATATCACCATGCCTAGTATCCATATTTGTCAACACTATGCACAAAGAGGCTACACAAATATAGAAATTGGCCAAACTTTTTGAGGAGAAAAATTCTACCACTTTTATAACCATCGACGTATTTGATCCATTACCTAACAGTCCATAAGAGACTCTATTATATAAACCTAAAACCTGATGAGAGGCTAGGGTTTTTCCTACTCTTAAAGAATGCACATTTGGTAGTGCATCTATTTTGTAAGAAGTGAAACATTCTCCTTCCTTGACTTCACTTCCAACCAAATGTAGGTTGGTTAATTTAGGGTAGAAGAAAACATCTATTTATAACTCTATTAACTAATTGAGTGATTTTCCACCCACATAACAAGACCTTGATATCAAAGAGATGATACTAGATCAACCTACAACTGAAGAGCAAAAGGCTTTATGGGAGGAAACAACTTCCATAGTAGAATGATGAGTATGCCAAGAAGAAAAGAAATCCTAGAAAGAGTAGGCCTAATAATAACAAGCTGAGCAAGCATGCCACCAAGATAAATAATTCAAGGCCAAGTAAAAGGCCCATGATGTAAAATATAAATTCCAATAGGCTATCAAAAAATCAAGGAAGACAAAAGAAGCTATCGATGGAACAAAGTAGGCACATGAAGTGCACCAAAAAAAGATTATTATAGAAAAGTAGGCTTTTTTGATCATGGGATTACTCACATGTTTTCCTAGCCATCCAAGTTAGATTTAGGTTTTATCTTAGGGTCAAAAAACCCAAAAATCCCTTTGGCACTCAACATTTAACACATGAAGACACTGGCATCAATGTACATAAGACACAAGCCTTATGTTCTCACCTAAAGCGTAGTAGAGAAGGGACCAGGGTTTGTGTTGGGATAATTGTGCCATGGCACAAATCTATTCTTCAAGGACTTAGGTTAGCACAATGATGTTTGGGAATTCATAGGTACAAGCCTTGGGTTTCATAAGATCAATGACATTTAGATGCTTAAGGGTCAACTAGTTATTGGGTTGGGGGCCTTAGGCATGATCTCATATTTAGGTGTAGGTGTCATTTGGGGTACAGGGCCTTAACCATACTTATCATATTTCCTAGTTTGGGTATAGGGTTATTTGATAATTATATGTCTTGTGATCTATGAATTTGAATCAAGAGAGGATGGTTAGTATGGTGTTAGTTCCAAAATGAAAACAAAATGAAAAACACACACTAATAACATAACATCTCTAGGCCTAAACACTAGGGAGAGCTTAGTTAACAAAAAAAAATGACAAACACAACTAAAAAGTAAGGAATAAAACACAATAATTCCTTCACCTTGCTTGGATTCTCCAAATTCCTTTGTAGTGTTGGCTTGCTCAGCTTATGCTCATGAAGTCCTTGGCAAGGGAAGCTTGGCTACCTCCATCTCTCCTTGGCACATTTGGCTTCTGGCTTGGCTTGTATTGGAATCAATTTGGCATGGTAACACTAATAGATTTTGGATTCTTAAAGATATTTTTGCATTATAACTTTGCACCAAAATAACTTATAATTGATGTTATTGGCCTCTCTATTTATAGATTTTTGAGAATGTCTAGAAATAACCTGAACCATCCATCTTGAGATTGAGATGTGTGGTTGAGGATTAATTCAAAAATTTTGAATTAATTTTATAACTGTCCTCATCATGAAATTGGAAGAAGTGGAAATTAAGAGGCATGGAGGTCATCATGGAAGGCATTGATGAGGCATGGGAGGCATGAATACTGATATTTATGGCATTTATGGCCTAGGGATGTCTTCCCAAGAAATGAGGTCACTTGATGATGTAGATATTCAATAATCATTTCTAAAAATAAGTATTCAACAAGTTTTCATGGAAGTATTAATTATTCCTTGATTTGGGTTAGTTAGCTCTTAAGCATGTTTAAGCACTTTGTGCAAAAATTACTTAAATTGATCAAAATGTCTTATTATTGGTCCAAAATTTGACTAGATTAGAATTGGAAGTCCATGTCAGAAGTGTTGGAACCATATTACAATTTAGGATGTTAATAATAGAAAATAACAAAGTCACATTTATTATGCAAGATATTTGATAGGAAAGAGCAATCTAAAGCACCTAGGTGCAAAATTGGCATTTTGACTCAGAATGATCTGATCAAAGTTAGTTGACCCATAAATTACATTGCCCCATTTAGGGATACCCTAGCCAAAATCAGCACTTGAATATGTCAATTTCACATCATTTAACATGTTTTAGTGTTTTTAGGCCACATTGGGTATTTTAAGTGGAAATTAGCCAAAAGCTTGATTGGAGGTTATCAATGGCCAGATTTAGGTGTCTACAGTTTGCCCCTATTTGGGAAGGCATTTCAAGATATAAACATAGTAACATCTTCTCAAAGAATGAAAAAGGTCTTGTATGCCTATAATTTTCAATGATGATAAATTAACTGTTTGATGCCCCCTCGAGGGAACGGTTGGCACAAGTAGGTAGGCAAATGGTCCCTTGAAAAGAAAGAAGAAAAATGAGGAGACTAAAAAAAATAAAGATGATGGGGTGAAAACATAATGATATTGAAAAAGTAGTTAAAATAATTGAGAATTCAAGTGGGATGGTGCACAATGGTTTGCCCAGAGGTGGTTATAAACATTGTACCCTGATAGTTGCAACATGGTATGATAACACAATGATTTGCCCAAAGGTGGTTATAATCATTGAGAAGATGGAGCTTCCCCAATTAGGATAGACAAATAAGATAATAACATACCTATATATAGGCAAAAAAATCAAAGTGGTGACAACACAATGATTTTCCCAAAGGTGATTATAATCATTGAGAAATGTATGTGGGATGATGTGTAATGATTTGCCCATAGGCGGTTATAATCATTGGACCCTGATTATGGAAAACATGATAAACTTGGCTGAGGATGATGATAACCTAACATAGAGGATAATGATGAATTGGAGCAACCTCCTAGTAGGGAGATACTCATCTAAACTAATAAAGGTTAAAATTCTTTCATAGTTAATTACTCTATTTGGGATATAATTGGGAGTGAATTGAGATGTCAGTGCTGAAGAGATGCCACCATTGTTGAATAGACTTCTTGAAGCTGAGGTTTATTGTAACATGCATCAGTAGGCATCATGATATAACATCATGAGGACTTGTCCAAAATATGCATGAGGACTGAATCCCATAATCCAATACTCAATAGAAAATAATGCACCAATGATAGAAAACATGTGACAATGTAAACATATGAATAGAGATAGATTCAAGTGTAAGTGTGGACAAAGAATCACCCAATGAATACTCATAAAATGAATCAAGGCAACAGTGCTAAAAGAAAACAAATAGATAAATAAACAAATAAAATAAGCAAAAATAAACAAACAAATAATGTAATAGAAACCCTATGAACATTGCCCCTAAAAAATCAGTGACAACTTAAAAAATGAACAAAATAGGGGAATAGAAGAAAAGGAAGGGGGTGGCTGAGTTGTCTCCATATGGACGAAGCAAGTGGGCACTCCCTACATAGTTCTATGGATGTAATATCTAATAAAAAATTTCTAGCCAAATGTAGTTCTCCCAAGAAATGGGAAGAGTGTGATAATTGATGAAAACAAATAGAATGGATGTGAGAGAAGAAGAGGAATGGTCTTTCAAAATGGCAAGTGCATGAGAGAAAAAGGCTAAAAAGGATGGGAAAACTAAATGATAAGTGATTTGCTTGTAACTTAGTAAGGGTTCTCAGAATCCTTAAGGCAAAGAAATGGTCAATGTTTTTGGTTTTTTTTAATGATTTTTCAAATATTTTTGGAATTGTTTTGAAGCATCTCAACTCAATCAATAATGACAAGACACTAAATGGTTCAAACTCACAAAATTATGAGAGCATTTAAACTAAGGTTTCTCACAAAATGGTGAAAGAAGTCAAACTTAGGTTGCTCATAAAATGGTGAGAGTGTGGGGAAAAGGGTGACTGAGCTAACCTCAACAAGTATTAAGTGTTTCCTACATAGTCCTAGAGTAGGACCCCAAGTCACTATAGTTCCAACCTTACAATGGAGGAATTCTATTAGTGTAGTATTCAATTTAAACAAAATAGGCACAATTGGTAAAAAGGTATAGTATAACATAGGAAGTGGCAAGTTATTACGTCAAGGCTTAATGCCACCCCTAGTTTGCCCATAGGTGGTTATAACTAGGACATAATGACATAGATCAAAGGTACTAATTTTCCCAAAGGTGGCTATAATTAGTAGCAAGACTGGTGGTAAGAAAGAAATAAAAAATGAAGGATGCAAATACTGAAACTTCTATCACACTATTCCAAAATATGATCTCTATCTAAAGGTCAAATGGGCTAGGCTTTAGAACACATTGGGTTAATAGGCCAGAATCCAAAAGTGGATATGATGAAGAGGATAGATAAGTATGGTATTTGTACAAATAAGAATAGTGATAAAATGGCATAACTAAAATAGTCCTTGCAGATAATACACCTTAGCGCTAAAGCATAGTACCATTTGAGATGAATAATATTCATCAGCTCAAGAATTCCATCTTTGTATCATGTGGAAATCTTGTATGCTCCTGATCCATAATCTACAGTAATGATGAAAGGCCCTACCTAGTTTGGTTTGAATTTCCCTTTATGCTTCTTCTCAGCCATGTTATTCTTTTATTTTTCTTTAAGAATAAGATCACCAAGTTCAAATGCTCTATACTTAACACACCAATTATAATGGCCTTTGAGTCAGTTTTGATATGCTTGAATATTATTGAGTACAATTATATGTTTCTCATCAAGTAGGTCTAGCTCTTATAGGTGATCTACTTGATATTCATGATCATCTAAGATATGCTTGAAAGAGACTCATATTAAAGGCAATTTGACCTCAATGGGAAGGATGGCTTCATTACCATAAACAAGTGAGTATGGAGTGGCTCCTATGGGGGTATGATGATTGGTATGGTATGCCCAAAGGGTAGGGAATATCTGGAAGTGATAATCATGATTAGCATCATTGAAAATATTTTTGAGAATATTGATAATGGTTTTGTTGGATGCCTTAACTTGGACATTACTTTGAGGATAACATGTAGAAAAATATTGTGTGATGTTATATTCAATACATAGTTAGTCTACATCCTTGTTTTTGAATGATCCTCCATTATTAGATATAATATCAGAGGGGATACCATTGTGGCAAATGAGATGGTTACAGATGAATTTGAAAATTTTCTTTCCAGTCACATAAGTGAGGGGTATAGCTTCAACCCACTTAGTGAAATATTCGATGGTGGTAAGGATATGTTTATGGCCATCAGATAAAGTGGGGTTTATATTCTAATGAGGTCAAGTCCTCATGTAGAAAATGGCCATGGTGGTAACATTAGTTTCATAGTTTTTGCTTAGCCATGAATCAGATTAGCATGCCATTGACATTTTCCACACTTCTTTACATATGCAGTGGCATCTACATCTATTATGGGCCAATAATAACTCATATGCAAGAGATTTTTGGATAGGACTACCCTACTAGAATGAGCTCCACATACTCCTTTGTGAACTTCTCTTAACACTAGTGTAGACTCTATCGAAGTTAAATAATGAAGCAGAGTTCCATCAAAACTATGGTGATAAAGGGTGGGTCCTAGTAACATATAATGAGTGGAATGATGAATGAAGGCTTTGGTTTGTTTTCAAAATAGGTTAGGTGATAGAACTTGGTCATGAAGGTAGTTATAGAGGTCTGAGTACCAGATAGAATTAGGACCAACAATATCACAAATCATTACAATAGTTGAAGGTTCATAAGTTGGTGCTGATAAATTCTTGATGAAGAACTGATATTCTCTAGCTTTATTTATTTGTCAAATTATAGAGTCAATAGTATCCATGGCATCTGCCATTATATCACTAGCCCTTGGTATGTGCTCAAACTAAATGTTGTAAATTTGTTATTTAAGAGTGTCAACCATGGATTTATATGGAACCAGATTATCATCTTTGGTCTGAAAATGATCTGTTGATTGATGATTAATTGAGAATTACCATAAACTTGGAGATGAGATATATTCCAATGCACTACTTATCAAAGTCCTGCAACAAGTGCTTCATACTCAACCATGTTGTTTGTGCAAGGAAAATTGATTCTAAATGATTTAGGGATTAAATCCCCCTATGGTGTAATAAACAATAGGTCTGCCCTTGATCCATGTGCACTAAATGAACCATCAAAATACAACTTCTAGGGTTGATCCTCAAGAGACTTGTCAATGATGCTCATGATGGATTCATTAGGAAATTGAAACACAAGTGGCTATGTATATATGAGAGGTGCTTTAATAAGTTGATCTGCAAGAACTTGTCCTTTTATTACCTTTTAATTGACATACTCTATGTCAAACTCATTGAGAAGCATTATCCATTTAGACATTCTAACCTACAAAGCTATTTTATATAGTAGATACTTGAGCAGTTCTACTTTTGAAATGACCATGGTATTATTATTCAACATGTAATGGCATAATTTTTGAGCTATGAAAACCATGGCTAGACAAGCTTTTTCAATAGGTGCATAGTTATGTTCATATGTAACCAAGGTATAACTTAGGTAGTATACAACATGATCTTTTCTATTGTCATCATGTTGAGCTAAGAGTGCCCCTAGAAGATGGTCAGTAGCTGATAGGTATAACAAGAATGACTTTTCTGGCATAAGAGGTAATAAAATAGGCATATTAACAAGATAGGCTTTGAGATTTTTAAAATCTATTTGGTAGTGATCATCTAAATGAAATGCAACTCCCTTCTTCAAAGGTGTGTAAATGGATGGCACTTGACTGCTAACTGAGAGATGAAGTGTCAAATTTATTGGATCTTACCCTAAAAACTATGGAGTTGCTTTAAATTGGTTAGTGGTGACATCTTGGTTATATCATGGACTTTAACTGGATTGACTTCAATACCTCTACAAGACATGATGAAGCCAAGTAATTTTCTTGAAGTTACACTAAACACACATTTCTTTGGATTGAGTTTGACTTTGTACTCTCATAATCTTCTAAATATCTTATGTATCACTACTAGATGGTTGGCCCTACTTTTGGATTTTCCTAATATGTCATCGACATAGTCTTCAACAATATCATGCATCATATCATGGAATATGATAGTTATGTCCCTTTGATATGTAACTCTATCATTCTTAAGGCCAAATGGCATTACTTGATGACAAAATGTTACCCATGGAGTGGTGAATGCTATTTTATGTTGGTCTTCTAGTGCTATTTTGATCTGGTTGTATCCTAAAAAGCCATCCATGAGTGAAAGAATTTCATAACCTACCATAGAATCAATGATCATGTCAATATTATGCAAGGGAAAATCATATTTAAGACAAGATTTGTTGATGTCTCAAAAATTAGTATAAATTTTGATCCCTTTAGGATTTTTACTAATAGGTACCACATTAGAGATCCATTCTGAGTAGTCAATGGATTGAATACATCCTACTTGTAAGAGTTTTTTCAACTCTTTATTTACCAATATAGTAATGTGGGGATGCATCTTATGTATCTTTTGTTTCATTAGTTTGGTATTAGGATTAACCACAAGGTCATGCAGAACTAAGGTGGGGTCTAAATCTATCATTTTAGAATAGCCCATGCAAAAATATCTACAAATTCTCTTAATAGATCTATAAAGATGTCATGTTCCTCTTCAATGAGGGATGCACCTAATTTTATCCATTTTAGGTCTGATGGAGTCTCAATATTTACCTCTATTATATCTTTAACTAATAGGGTTGAACCATATTCTAAGATAGTAGGTAATGATTTGAACTATTGAATTATGTCAGGGTCCTCCATTAGGACTTGATCTTCAACTTCTCCTAGGCATGATGAATCTGAGTCCCCTAATGGGAGATCTATCCATGTGACAAAAATAGTCAAAAATTCTTGAAGAATTTGATCAAATACTCATTTTTGCTTAAAGCTAAATTTGGATCCGTAGGTAAGTTCATCATTGGTGGTCTCTTAGTCTAAATTCAAATAATAATGAACACCCCCATCTAATAACACCTAAAACAAGTTTTCACCACTAGACTAGCCTTTATCTTTACTTTTTCCCTTGTTAGAAAGCACCTCAAAGAAGTTTTCACTTTAGGACCTCAATGTTTTACTTATTTGTTTTTCGCTAACGGTGTTCAATCACTCTCCAAAATAGGCTATAGGATCTAATGTGATTGAGAATCTTGATTTTTGATCTCTCAACAAAATGTTGTCTCTAAGGCCTAAGAAATCATAAAATGACTCATCATTCTAGAACTCATTAATCAGCATACTAGATTCTTGTCGGTCCCAATCTATCAGTTGGGGATAATATAATGGTAAAGGGTTATGATGAATGGCTAGGGTAAGAGTATAAATGGAATTGTTATCAAACAAGTTGGTTTCAGCTAAGTTATCAAAGATGAGGCTATGACAAGACTTTGCTTCACTGTCAACATCATCATCACTAGGCACTAGTGATGGAGTTTGAATAAGATATGTGGGGTCACTCTTAGGCAGTTTAAATCTAAGTCCATAGGGTCTTTCATACTTAGTCATAGAAATTAGCTTGATAGTTCCTTGTTGAATTAGTTTGAGGCCTCTCCCTTCATAATTGTGATGCTCCATGATCTTATTGGGAATAGGATACTTTGCACTTTTATAACAATCAACTTGGTTGTCATTGTATAACCATGATTCATCCCCTTCAAGAGGCTTGGGTTCTAGGCTAGATGATGGTACAAATGTGATAAATCCCTTATCTTTGTTATTTTTTTGCCAATGCATATGTGGGGTGATGATCCAAAACTCAAAAGCTTTGGTTGAAAGATAATTCAAGAAACAAGAACAACACAATTTAGATAATGTTATCTCTGAGAAGAGATGTTTTATTGATCAAATTTGTAGACCCAAACATATGCCTATCTCTGAGAAGAAATGTTTGATTGCCATTTTAGGTTACATCTTCATTTATACATGTTTCTAAGGTGTGAAGAGGATGTGTAAGGTCACAAATTTCAAGGGAGATTAAGTGATTCAACTTCCATGATTTACAACAATACAAAATTCAAAGAATTACTGTTTTTAGATTGCACTACTAAAATTGAAATTTGGGGAACTTATATTAGGTTTTAAAGGGTAAAAATTGATTAAGTAGAGATTAATTCCATCTCACCACATTATCCTCATTCTTAGCTTTCTAATGGTTTAAACGGTGAGTTAATTAGAGCTACGATGCAAAAGTTATGGCTCCCAAAAGTTCTGTCATCAATTAGGGTGGACTCATCACCTAAATTATTACCCAGATCATTCCTACCTCCTTGAGAAGTAATGGTCCCCATTTCATCAAGATTTGTCATTGAGTGTGGTAGTTGTACTTTGATTTGATTCTTGATGCATACTTGGAATGGACTATGATTTATGGAACTGTGCAGGGCTCGATTGTTCACCATTTCTATCTAACCATTAGTCTCTGGATGGAAGGCTATGAAATTATTTAACTTGGTATCTATTTTATTTTGTTGTTGTTTTGTTTATGTAGTCAGGGCTACAACATCGGTCCTTTTAGATTCTTGTGTCCTGACCACCATGAGAACAAATTTCTTAGCACTAATCAAAGAGACAAATGTAGAAGGTGGTACTTCTGGTACCCTATAGTGCCATGTTCCAAGAGTAAGAGTGATCCTTTAAGTTATTGATTCATATATTCCATGTTGATCATACATGAATGGATGACTAAATAGTACATCATAAACATCTAGATTAACCACATCACATAAGACCTCATCTTGAAAAGGTTTTATTGCATATGAGAGAAGACATTGGTGGGTGACACAGAGGTTTCTCCTTGGACTCAACCATCCAATATTGTATGGATTTAAGTGAGGCTTCATGGATAGATTTATGCTTTTCAAAACATTAGTAGAGATTAAATTCTTTTGACTTCCACTATCAATAATGAAATGCAAAGGCTTACCTTTCACCCATAACTTAGAGTGAAACAACCTTTCCTTATCGTCTAGCCTCTCCTCATCAGTTTGTGATGAAGCAAAAATATCTTTAGGCTTAGCATCTACAATTTCTTATTTAACCTCTTTGACTATAAGGTATGTATGAGGTAGAGCAGTAGATGTTGAGGATTGTGACTTAGAAAGTAGGGACTTGATGGCTCGACATTCTTCTTTAGAGTGAGTTCTAGATTTATGATAATCACACCACTTCCAAGTCTTTTCTACCTTTTTCTTCCAATTTTGGCCTCATGTTTGACCTTCTTTGTCACTTTTCCATTTTGAAGGCTGACTCTTCATATTCATTCTTCCATAATTTTGCTCAATCTTCATTGCAAACTTGTATGCCTCACTGATGGTTTCTAAATTGAAGAGTTCTATTTCTCCCCATATGTACCATTTTAGTCCACCATGACATTTTAAAACCTTGTGTTTCTCACTTTCTTGGATGCCCAATCTCACAGATAGAGAATGAAAAATATCAGTGTAATCTTGTACAGACTATTCCTTACATTGGCAAAGTTGTTGCCACTCTATATCCAAATCATCATATGCTCCAATGGGGTAGTATTCTTCCTTTACAACTTCTATGAAATCATCCTAGGTAGGTTCCTCCTCAAGGCCAATATCATCTGCATTAAATCTCTTTTTGTACACTTCCCACCAATTTTTGACAGGCAATGATGCTTTTAAAAGAGCAAAGGTGATTTTCTCTTTATCGGTGAATTTATTTATAGAAAAATAAGATGACAATTGATCCAAAAAAATTTATACTACATCAGCATTGATTTTGCCTTTAAATGTAGGGATATCAAAATTCACCTCAACCTTGAAGTGTGTTTGGGCACTGAAAGGATGTGGGGGTGCAGATGAGGAGCCAAAATTTCCCATTAATATTTGTTGAAGAATTTGAGTGAATTATTATAGCATCTACATTGGCTACTGTTAGAAGGATTCATTCATCATTTCCTTGAAAGGATCAGACGTCTTGATGTTGTGCACCATTTGAAGTCATTTGGAGCGAATAGGTGGAGAATCTACTAGTTCTATTTTCCACCCAAGCTTCCTATAATCTGACCTCATCCTTGGGATCATATACTCTAAAGATAAACCACTATGATACCACTGATCCAAAACTCAAAAGATTTGGTTGAAAGATAATTCAAGAAATAAGAACAACACAATTCAGATAATGCTATCTCTGAGAAGAGATGTTTTATTGATCAAATTTATAAACCCAAACATATGCCTATCTCTGAGAAGAGATGTCTGATTTCAATTTTAGGTTACATATTCATTTATACATGTTTTGAAGGTGTGAGGAGGATGTGGAAGGTCACCAATCTTGAGGGAGATTAATTGGTTTGACTTCCATGATATACAATAATACATAATTTGAGGAATTACTATTTTTAGAAACTTATTATTTTTAGACTACACTACTAAAATTGAAATTTGGGGCACTTCCATTGGGTTTTTGGGGGTCAAAATCCATCAAACATATATCAATGTCATCTCAACACATTTTCCTCATTCTTAGCTTTCCAACGGTTCAAACAGTGAGTCAATTGGAGCTACAGTACAAAAGTTATGGCTCCCAAAAGTTTTGTCATCAATTGGGGTGGACCCGTCACCTAAATTGTCACCTGCATTGATGCCCGGATTAGGTGAATTTAGGTTGCCCAAATGTTTTCATATTCTAAGGAAGATTGGAAATATGAAATGTATCATTGGTCACATACTCTCCCAATCCATTATATGAAATGGTGAATGATTGGAAGCTTCAAGAGGTGGCATGTGGGAAAGGGAATCCAAGGTATTATGATCTATGCAATTATCTAGTAAAGGATAAATAAGTATAGGCTTTCCTTTATCCTATTTGTAACTTGGATTCATATCGTACTGATAAGTATAGATTTTAAATTCAACCTCAAGTTAATTATAGTGTTCATACAAGTGTAAATCTCTTGGAATATTCACTTCCATCCTTGAGTGGGAAAACTTGATGTATTGGTGTAACGTTGACGAGACTACACAAATATCATGTAACCAGGGCCTACCTAGAAATATATTGTATGATAAATCAAGATAAAGTACATGGCAAAGTGTATCATAGGTCAAAGGCCCAATGATAACTAGCAAACTAGTGGTGCGTTGTGATTCTTTTTCCTAATTATCATAGGTTTTGATGGTTATTATTTTTGGCTAGAAATTTGTCATTATGTACCCAAGAAGCTTGATGAGATTTAGAGACACTATGTTGAGTCTGAATCCATTATCTATAAAGACACATTTCACTTTATGCCATATTATATAAACTTCTATGTTTAATGGATTATTATGGATTGGGCCAAGGGAAGACATATCACTTTGGTTGAATGTGACTTGTTGGGCTGGAGCTAGGTGTCCAACCAAAGCTTAAAATTTATCAAGGGATATGTCACTATTAATAGTGGATTGGGTCAAAAAATCATTCAATATGTTCTTGTGTAGTATTGACATTCACAAAAAATCTAAAGTAGAAATTTATGTGGGTGTCTTCCACAATTATTCCATAATATCAAACTTATTATCTTAGTTAGGAGTGAATGGTTTATTTCAAGGCTAAGTAGTTGGTTGGATGACAGGCATAGTGGCAGATGGTTGTGGGCTTGGGATAGTAATCTTTGACCTCTAAGTTGTGATTACACAATAGGGATTAAATACTAGACCATTATTGCTAACCAATATAGGGAATGGTGTGGGATCAGACAAGACAAGTCTCAGTTGTCGGTGCACTCGCATGTGGTCACATGGTAAGGATGAGTTGTCGATATACAATCCAAAAAAGGAATTCCTAGTTTGTTGGTTTACTTATATGCATTCCCAGGTCAAAGAAGGATTATCTATGTAAGTTGGCTGAAGGTTGTTATTTAGCAATGGTCTTGACTGATTAGTGCTTGGTCTAGGATTAATGGAGATAGTATTAACGCTAACCCCTACAATATGAAATACAACCTTGTTTTATTCATGTGCAACTACATGGTAGGTTTATTGGTTATTATCATTCTGACCTTAGTTTTTTCTATTGTTTTATCATTATGGGTTTTACTATTGATTTGATTGATTTTGCTAGTTTGGCCTTTGATTTTGATACTGTTGATTTTGTTGTTGCACTAGCCATTATTGTTGTTATTGTTGATTGTTATGTCAGGGAAAGGGGTTTTGATAAATCCTAAGAGTTTTATTGGAAGTGGAAACACCATTATCTAATGTTATCTACCCATTCTCCAACATATTTTTAATTAAATGCTTGATTTAGACACATCTTCATAAATTATGTCCATTGACCCGATGATAGTCACATAATTCATTTTCATAGTACCAATCAAGATAAGGAATGCCTTGCAGATAATGCTTTGGTATAGGCCAACTAATTATATTAGTGGTAGCAAGCTTACAAAATATAGATTCAATAGGTTTTCCTAGGTCACTAAAGACACAATGTGTAAGCATGGTTCTCCTATGAGGAGGGGTTTGTAGTGGTAAAGGCTACTATATTTGTTGTGTAGGTTTTGGCTATTATGATTATGGCATTGGTTAGAGAGGTTTTTGGGTAGGAGTAAGCTGAAAAGGTGGCTGGATAATGGTAGGGCATTGGGGAGCATGATTATTTTCATGAGCCAAAAGACAAAGTCCTGAGATGGCAACGATAGGGCATTGTGGGGCTTGATTTCTCACACAATCTAAAATAATAGGTATTGGAATGATTAAGGGTCATTATGGAGCTTGATTTATTGCACAAACCAAAGGATGAGGTTCTGATATAGAAATGGTTGGGCATTATGGAGCTTGGTTGCTCACATATATCAAAGGATGAGGTCTTGATATGGGAATGGTGTAACATTGTGGTCTTAGAATAGAAATGGTATGATGTGGTGGAGCCTAATTACTAACAAAATCCAAAGCATCTAAGTCTTCCTCATAAACCATATCATCCTAGTTGTGATTTGGCTCATAATCTTTTTCTTGACTGTGTTCTATATACTAATTATTGAAAAGAGGGTATGGACTCCTATTCCATAAAACATTATCTATAGTTGGGTCTTCAAAGTCTTCCTCACAAGCCTCTTCATGCCAATCAAGGTCTTGATTTGGATTTTGACTATGTTTCCGATATGGAGTATTGTAGGGAGAATAATAAAACTCCTTAGAAAATCTTTCTCTATAGGGGTTCCTAGTGGGATTTTGTGTAGCCATTCTATCATAAATTGGATTTTATATGACTCCAACATATGTGTAGATATACATATCCACATAAATGATGAAATATCCAAAAAAAAAGGCTTATAGTTCTACAAACTCTGAAAAATGATCCAAAGGACAAATGGTTCAAACTTGGTCCAACTTAGTCGAAGGGGTGGAGTTGTATCTCCAATGTGGTTTAAAAGTGGAGTTGTATCTCCAAAATGGTTTATGCTAAGACTTATCATAAAATAACCTAACATCAAATGTCTAATGTCATATGCACAAAATGTCAAGTGTATGTATAAAAATTGACATGTCAAAGGTCTAGGTCAAAGTGCTCCAAACAAGGTCTAAACTAGGAAAGGGAAAAGTTAAGTTACTAGGTCTTTTGTCCAAACATGGAGTCAAAAGCTAAGCTCAAAAAAATAGGAATATGCTAGGACTTTTGGCCAAATGACACCAAAATCTAGACTTGAAACAAAGGCTGATATGATTTGATTTAATCTAACAAGTTTGGAAACAACTTTGACATAAACCCAACACATAGAATCAAACATAAACATGATCAGTTGGCATAAGGCATAAGACAAAATGCTCTTTGAGAAAGGTTGTGTTCTCCTAAATAAAGACACAAACAATGATGATGATAGGTAATAAACAAACAAACCATCAATATTTTTAAATTTTGGGTAATCGATTAACCAAAGTTATGCAACCCAAAAGAGAAATATCTGTATATTAGTCCCATAAATTGAGGCTTAAATAGAAATCAATCAATGTTTGGATCCAAACTTGATAAGGCTAATTGAAAACTCAATGATGAAAAAAAATATTTAACCAAACAAGCTAGACAAGATTAGACACATGATGGCATATGACAAAGGTCCAGATGGTAGACATGACATAGTTTAAAACAAATGGTTTTGATATAATGGTAAAAAAGTCTTGAAACACATAAGCGTACTTGAATAATGTGGTCAATGTTATATTTCAAAGACTTAAAAGACTCAAAATATTTTTGAAATCATTTGGGTAGCATAACGCTACTCTCTGCAACTTAAATGACACACACACAAACAAGTTTAGCAAAAATTTCAAGGCATAAGTGGGGTGTAAAATGGCCAGCATAATGCCTCTTTAGACAAAAGAGTGATGTATAGACAAATTAGTTTTGACATGGATTTATGAACAAACAAACAAGTTTTAGTCTCAAAAACACCAAGTAAGAAATGATCAAAATAGTCTAAGTATAATCATCCAAATCCTAGCAAGGGTATGTCAATGTGGGGTTGACTAAACTATCAAGATTTTGAATGTTTCTAGGTGAATCAATTGCACAAAGAATTTCACATCAAACAATGCAAAATAAAAGTATAAAAATTGGGTGACCATGGCATTGGCTAGTTGTATAAAGGTCTAGTCCTTTTTACAACCACTACATCCTATTGTTCGCTCAGTGTAGTGCGATATCCAAATGCATATACATCCCATGTGCAAATTAGAAGGAGTAAGTGAAGTCAATGTCGAGAGATGAAGCCCCAAGTCAAAGATTCCCTAAAGAACTTGTGGGAGGTAATGATGTCCCCCTCACAAGCCAATTTTGCATAAAAATAAAGAAATAATGAAATAGAAAGACTTTAGGGTCATTTTCAAGGTCACCCAAACTTTGACGATTTTTTGGGGAGTGCTTTAGATGACTTTATTTCTAAGTCTTGGACTAGGCTATTTGCAATAGGAATGGCACTTTTGATTCCAAGGGTTCCCTAAAGGGGACATATGGAAGAACATACACGCAACACCCCTCTTTTTGCCAAACAAAATCTAATTAAACAACTACTAAAAATAATAATTGATAAGTGTGTTCAATTTTAAGCCCAAGTGAAAGATTTGGTGGTGTTCATTGGACCCTTTGGTCCTAAGATTGTGAACTTTTAAAAAATTCATTTGATCATCTAAACTTTTCATTAAACACCAAAACAAAGTTATTAATTGATTTTTAAGCATGCCAAAGGTGATCTAAAACATGTTTTTAAGCAAATGTCAAGCTTAGTCCTACATCAAAAATTTTATCATGTCCTTTAGCTTTGAATATATTTTAGGTTTAAACAATAAATTTAAAAAAAAAGAGCTCTCGTGTCTATGTTTTAATAAAAACATAGTGATTGACGTCAGTTATATACAAATGATTATGATTACTTTGGCTAACCAAAGTCAGTTATCTAATCAACATTGGTTATACCAATATGACCATCTTGACAGTTATCTAATCGATGTTGGTTCTACTAATCGATGTCGATTAAGCTATGCAACTGATGTTGGTCTTACTTGCCGACATCTGTTATTGTGTAAAACCATGGTAAACAAAAATGGCAAAATAAAGTTAGAAAATCAATTTGAAAGAGTTTTAAGGGTCTAAATGAATATTTTAAAGCTACAAAATTATCTTCTTCATGTGTGGGATGCATCTTATCCCATCAGGCATGCCATTATGTGATTTATGAATTTGACTCAAGAGAGGATGGTTAGTATGGTGTTAGTTCTAAAATGAAAAAAAAATGAAAGAAACACACTAATAGAATAACATCTCTAGG
This sequence comes from Torreya grandis, assembly GCA_037957365.1. Classification (NCBI taxonomy): domain Eukaryota; kingdom Viridiplantae; phylum Streptophyta; class Pinopsida; order Cupressales; family Taxaceae; genus Torreya; species Torreya grandis. The sequence goes on along the minus strand of JARHVA010003415.1, from coordinate 1,955,828 downwards.
CTTAGACACTAAGGAGAGCTTATTTAACAAAAACAAATGACAAACACAACTAAAAATTAAGGAATAAAACACAATAATTCCTTCACCTTCCTTGGATGCTCCAAATGCCTTTGTAGTGGTGGCTTGTTTGGCTTGTGCTCATGAAGTCCTTGGCAATGGAAGCTTGGCTACCTCAATCTCTCCTTGGCACCTTTAGCTTGTGTCTTGGCTTAGCTTGGAATCAATTTGGCATGGTAAGACTAATGGATTTTGACTTACTGAAGATATTTTTACATTATAACTTTGAACCAAAATAACTTAGAAATGATGTTCTTGGCCTATCTATTTATAGATTTTTTAGAATGTTTAGAATCAACCTAAACCATCCATCTTGAGATTGAGATGTGTGGTTGAGGATTAATTCAATTTTTTGGAATTAAAATTATAATTATCTTCATCATTAAATTTGAAGAAGGGGAAATTAATGGGCATGGAGGGCATCATGGAAAGCATTGATGAGGCATGGGAGGCATGAATCTTGATATTTGTGGCATTTATGGCCTAGGGATGTCTTCCCAAGAAATAAGGTCACCTAACAATGAAAATATTCAATATTCACTTCTAAAAACAAGTATTAAACAATTTTACATGTAATTATTAATTATTTCTTGATTTGGGTTGATTATATCTTAAACATGTTTAAGCACTTTGTGCACAAATTTATCAAATTAATTAGAATGTCTTATTATTGGTCCAAAATTTGACTGGATTAGAATTGGAAGTCCATGTTAGAAGCATTGGAACTGTCTTCCCATTTAGTATGTTTCCAACAACAAATAACAAAGGAACATGTCTTTTTTAAGAGATTTGATAGGAAAGAGCAATCTAGAGCACCTAGGTGCAAAATTGGTATTTTGACTCAGAATAATCTAATCAAAGTTAGCTAGCCCATAAATTATATTGCCTTATTTAGGGATACCTTGGCCAAATTTGGCACTTGAATATTTTAGTTTCACATAATTTAGAATTTTTTAGTGTTTTAGGCCACATTGTGCATTTTTAGTGAAAATTGGCCAAAAACTTGATTGGAGGTTATCGATGGCCAGATTTAGGTGTCTACAAGTTTGCCATGGATGAGTCAGCTTAGAAGCTCATGATAGATCAATACACACATTTGACAAAATAAAGTATATGGTCAAATAACATTTGAATACTTAACCATTTAGTTCATTAACTAATATTGCAAAGCATTCTTAATTAATACATTAAACACAATACATGCATAGTTTGGATAAATTGAGCATAAACTTGAATTAAGATACTATAGACCTAGAGGCTCACAAGTAAGCTTAGGTACTACAAATGGGAGATTTAAAAGCATCCTAAACTACTTCTATCTTCTAATGATAGCTATCTATAATCAATTCACCATAGCTTTGCTACTCTAATTTGCCTCCTCCTCTTTGACTGAACTCAACTTTCTTTTATAGGCTTCAAAGCATTTTAGGATCATGGGGAATGGAGCATGCTTACCATTGAGCTAGCATTGGGGAAACACATCTTGATACCTCCACTATGTTATATTTAATGTCCAATCACTATCCCATGTGCCCACTTCCTAATGCTATGTAATTCAAAAGGAGCCACTTATATTTAATGGCTAGTCATTGTCTTGTGTGCCCACTTCCTGATGTTGATTAGAGTTGTTTAGCCACCAACTAACTAGCACCACTAGAAGAAAAAACTAACAATCATCCACCATTAGTACCTCATGCCTAAGTGCTTGTTAAGTTGGCATGGCTCTAATACTTATCATGAAATGTGGCCTAATATTACCTCATATAAAAATGTTAGTCCACCCTCAGACTATCCTTCAAGCACCTTAGCTGTGCAAAATTTGGTTGTGCTCCATTATAGTTCTACCTTGAAGTCTTCAAAGCCCTAGATTATGAGCTTAATTTCCTCAATGGTGCCATTGATCTCCATAAAGTTAGTATCAAGAGTGATCACATCAGTGTTATCTAGTTATTTTTAAAAGGCCTTTAGCCTTTCTTTAGCTTTTTGGACCCTGCCATCTAAGATGGCTCCCTAGTCGCTCACCTTTATTTGAAAGGCACAAAAAATATCTTCTAAGTCTTGCTCCTAGGTATTTAGCTGGGCACTAAACATGTTTTCCTATGCCATAATTTACATGCATTCAACCCTACTAATAGTGAATACTTGTTTAATCAAGAATCCTTCTCCCCCTTCACATTTTTAGAGGTGCACATTAATGACTGATGCCTAGGTGTAAAATTTGTAAAAGATGACATCAACATCATCTATGTGCTCTTCCCACCTTAAAAAGAGGTCTTATACCTCATTGAGATTCTTTTTGAGCTCTTTATTTATGAATTTTTAAGGGTCTTCTTCCTCTTCCTACACTAGCTTCATCTGAGGGAGCATTTGTTCGACCATCATGCACACCTTATCAACTTTAGATAATTTAAAAGTGTCAATACCATCCAAAAGGGATGGATCTGATTTCTCAATGCACTCATCTAATTTCTTGAGCTTGAGCTTCATGGCATTGAGTTCTTCCTCTACCTTAAGTGTTATATCTTTCCACTTTATGGCACAAACATCATTGATAATGTTCTTGTGTGCTACCTTAGAGGCCATCTTAAGGAGGGTGTTAGCCAACCTCACTAGGTTCATATCCCAGGAGTTAATAATTTGGTAGTCATGCCTATCTCTTATTTTCTCAGTTCTCTATATTACTTTTGCTAGCACCTTGAACTGAGGCTTGTTCATGTATAAATCAAGTGTAAAAGACAATTGATGGCATGTCAATGTTGTTATAGCTTTGGAAGGCATGTACTCCAACATGGAGAAGTCCTCATCTATATTAAATCCCTTATACACCTTTTCCTGGTAGCTTGGCTCAAATTCCTCTTTCTCATTGGCCAACTCCTTCTTCTGCTACTCCTCTTCACTAGTGTTACTCCCTTCCTTGATGCCTTCTTCTTCTTCTTCTTCTTCTTCTTATTCTTCTCTCTCCTATAGGGGTTCTTCAAATTTCTCCCCTTCATCTAATTATTCTTCCTATGACTCCTTGACGTAAACCTATGTAGGGTCCTTCTTAGTTGCATCCTACTCTTTCCCTTCCCTCTCTATTTATTCCTTTGAGGTGCCTATATTCCCTTCTTTATCTCTAAGTGCCCCTTCAATACTAGGGTATGCCTATTATAAAACTTCCTCTACTAGGTTGGTGTGGGCACTAAGAACCTCTATTATTTGTCTTTAATGGGTTCCATGCTTATGACAACCCTATTCACTTCTTTCTCCTTCTTGGCCTTGTCTTTCTAGGCTTTCTTTATTTGTGTCTTCCTCTTATTTATGATTATGTCAATTCTCTCCTCCTTGGCCATTATCTCCTCAACCTCAATCTTATCAATTTTTACCTCAGTCATGGCCTGGGCCCTCATTACCTTTATCTTACAATATAACTAAAATTCCACTTAAATATGATCTTGATTAAGGCCCATATTCTCCCATTTTCACCTCAACTTCTCTTCATATTATAGAGGTTATGTTGAGGTTTCTTTGGTTGGTGCACTTGATGGTCCTGGTTCTCCAAGCATGGTAGTAGCAACACCTTGGAGAGCCTCCTATATTTCCACCATGATGGGCTCATACTCTATTTCTCATTCTATCATGTACTTTTATTTGGTCTTGACTCTCTCACTCCATCATTTTAGCCTTCCTCATTTCTTCTTATCTCTTCTGCAGCTCATGTGCCTTCTAAATGTCTTCTTTGCTTAGTCTAAGCTTCCTCCAAGCTTGTTCCTACCTCACCTCTTCACTTTGGGATATTAAGAGAGTTTCCTCACTAGATAAGGAGTCTTCTTTAATCACAATATACACACCCTTCCCCAACTCTACCTCCTTCTCCAATTCTTCTTACATGTCTATGTCTGTCAGGGTGATAATGGGCATCACAAATGAGAGCTTTGGCTTCTTTTTCTTATCCTTTGAGATAGGAGATGTCTTCAGCATAAAATTCATGTGATTTTTTAATAGGTCCAATGGAGAGGATTCTTTGCCTGAGGTGATTTTAAAATTTATGCATTCTTATATTTCTTCAAGTGTCTCCCATTTCTTCTTCTTGGGAGACTTTTTTATTTAAATAGGTGTCGATGTTCCTTCATCGCCAATTGTAATGGGGGGTTGATGGTCTTCTTGGTGCTAGGGCCCTTTCTCCTTGGATTCATTTCATAGTATAACCTATGGATGTGCTTGAGTATAGTAACTTATTGAATGGGTGGATATTGGTGCGGTCCAAATCATCCTCTTCATCCCTTGTTTCCTTCCCATATAAGCACATGAATTGACACCACAACATATTCCTTTACATGTTTATTTCCCTCACCAGAATATCCAATTATTGTGTATTGGATATCCTTTTGAGTGCATGCCTAAAATACATTTCTAAGAAGGTGTATGGGAGCTTCAACTAGCTTGACATATTCCCATCAGCTAGCAATAAGTGCACTATATAGAATTGCTGCATAATGGCAAAGATCACCATTCTAAACATGATCTTGGGGATCTCCTAGGGGATGTGCCACTCAAGATCAAATGCCTCTATATAATTCTTTCAACACCTCATCATGCAAGCTTTATATTTTACATTGAAGGAACTAGGGCAAGTGAAGTCCTTGTATTTTTATGATAGGGAGTCATTATATTCTAGAAAGATCTAGAGATTGTCTTAATCCCCATTTGGTATCCTGATCTCTTCCATGACTATTAGGATGAGAATGGACCTCCACCTGAAGGTCTCCTTCATTGTGTGGCATTATAACACATTCTTCACAAACTCTTCAAAAATAAATTTATAAATCCTAAATTTTATGCACTATGCCATATGGTAGGCGATGCATAGGTAAGATTTTGTAACATCAGTCCATCGACTGCTAGGGAAAATATTCTAACTCATGAGGTGAAATTTTTCCCTCATGTTAGGGTCCTTATAATATTTGATGGGGAATGCAAATCTCCCCTTGTAATAACTTAGGAGCTTTGCCATATGCTCCACCTCTTCATCATCATTCATCATCTCATGGATGTATTTCCTAGCATTTAGGAGGCTAGTTATCCTTACAATGAGGCACACCAAAATCCTCATGCTCCTACCTGCAAATCATATGCAGTCTCCATGGATGAATGAAAAAAGGAATTGAATAAGTTCCTCAAGCTTTACAAAGCATAGAAACTCATACAACTAAGTTATACTGGAGGCTACCAATCTATCCCAAATGGTGACATTGAATAATGGTGTGCCCTATTTCATCTTTCTCCCTATATCCACCATCTAATTTGATGTTAGGTCTTATGCATGGCTGGAAGCATGATGGTTATAATCCTTCAGTTAGCAAGTATGCATAAAAGAATGCCAATTTTCCCCTACCAAGACTTCTAGGGGAAATTACATCACTTAATAATACATATTTGTGAGTGCCTCAGTATCTATTTGTATGACATTGACTCCTACCACTAGTACTATTGTTCTTGTAGGGGCTGCTTCTTTTGATATGCACACCCATTTTGGATCTTATTACTATTGACCCATTCCCTTCTACTTCTTTCCAATTTTTAACCTACTGGTTTTGAAGTAAAAAAGGTTAAGTTTATTAAAGCCTAAAATGGTTCTTATCACTCTCATGAGACTTATGATTGTACCTTCATATCTGAGCTTCATAGACCATTAATGGTGTCCTTGATGGAAACTCACTTTTATACTAACTAGTTCCTATTGAATTCTCTTCCTCCACCTCTCTACACCAATCTCACTATGAGTACAATTTCTCCAACTTCATAATTATTCACTCCAAGTGCCTGGGGGTGCTCAAATTTTTGATCTAGTAGGGTTTCTATGCTTCACTCTCTGGTTCACTAGTTTTCTCTAGTTTTCTTGGCATCTCAAGTTTACATAAAGTTTATAACAAAAACTAGTCTACCACATGATGTTTTACTCCCTATTTACATCTACCATATTTAGTGTAGGTGCATTAATGGTGTGGTAGTGTTTAATTTCTTGAAATTTACAAAATTATATGAAATCCATGAAAATCCTTTGACACAAACTAATTTATTATGCATTTTTCTGCCTCCACCACCACCTCATTTAATTCTCCTAATGTTATTTTTTTGAAGTGACTTGTGGTTCAAATAGTCACTTCCCACTCAAATCTAGGTGGATGCTAGCTATCTATGATGATTCTCCTTCTGTGATTTATTCTCTTGGCACAAACTTTACCTTTAATATGGTAACCTAGGCACAATTACTCACATACACATGATTTATCCTCCTCAGTTCCATATTCTCTTCTTGTTGGACTTCTATTTCAATCATGTTTATCTATCTTGGTTTGTTTCTTGTACTTCATCTTGCCTTAGCCTATCTTGCCCCATAAAAATCCATTATACTAGCCTTCCATTGTTTGATTCTCCTCTTATGGTTTTCTTATGCACAATCATGCTGTGCATCTTCACTTTCTCTCTTGTGCATGATCATGTTGTGCATCTTCACTTGGTTCTTATTTCTTCCTTGGGCCTCTAAAGGCCTGATAATCCATATCTAGTGTACATGGATTTTATGAATCTTTCTCTTAAGTTTGGTGAGTTTCACATACCCGCCACTTAGATGTCTAGCCTCAGGTGCTTGAGAAAGTGCAAAGGCTTGACTCACCTAGTTGGAATTATGCATGAAAGGATATATGAGAATCTATCTAGGGGCTTGAAAGCACCTTACTATTAGGATCTAGTGCACGATGGTTTGGTGCACTTCCCTTATCTAACACTATCAATCCTCACTCATCCAAAAACTTAGGTGTCTATCCTTAAACACATAATAAGCACAAGTGCTCAACTCACCTGGCTAGGATTATGAGTGAAGTGCCAATAGATTTTCTTAGTAGGCTTTAAAGTACTGCTTTTTCACTCTTTACACTATTTTCTAAAGAACATAACAAAACAAAACAATTTGGCTTACACCAAATGTTATTTCAGTCATCTCAACTCAAACCAAATAGTGACCAAGAAGTTGATGTTCTCATGGTGTAGTTCCATCCTATCACTGATATGGCTTCAACTTGTTTCCATTGAAATGCCCAGAAAATCATTTCACCAATCAACATGTATAATTTGCATGCATCTATCTCTAATATGTGGTGAATGCTATAGGGTCCCATCTACCTTATCTATAGTTTGCTTGGGTGCTTGAAATATTTGGAGGGATAGAGCAAAATGAATGCTTCTTTAGCTAGCACCTTTTTCTTTATATTCTTTTCATTTCAAAGATTTTAGCACATCTTTTCTATCTATTGACTCCAATTTAATTGGGTATGCATCTCATCTAAGCACTCCAAGTCTTCCAATCTTGTATTTAATGACTCTTGGTCATCTAACTAACCAATACACACAATGTGTAATGATGGTACCAAGAACTCTATCAACAAAATTGCCTTAGAACTAAACACCAATTGAAATGGTTTAGCCTTGTTCAAACACTTGTAGGTTGTGTGATACGCCCATAACATTGCTAACACTCGATCATCCTAATCTTTGTGACCAATATCATATAACTTTGTGAGGCATGTTCCTAATATTTTGTTAAATGCCTCAGTTATGTTGTTTGCTTGTAGATGATATGAGGTCATTTTGTGGTGCACCACCATATACTTAGTCAATAAGATGTGCATCATTTCATTAATAAATTGAGTGCCCCTATTGCTAGTTACACTGATCAAGCACTCATATCAACTTATTATGTTTTCCTATATGAAGCACATGGTTGTGGTAATTGTATAATATTTTTTTAGTGTGGCCTTGGCCCACTTAGTGAAATAATCTATGGCCACCAGGATATACTTTACACCTATGTCATTTTGTAGGAGTTATTATCCCAATAAAATCAATGGCCCATTTATCAAATGGTGTCTAAGAAAGAATGGAGATGAAGGGAATCTCATCTTAATGGTTAGGCTTTCTTATGCATTGGCATATATCACATGCCTTGGTGTAGTTCTTTGCATATTAGAATAATTTTAGCTACCATAAGCCTAACTATAACACTTTTCATGCCATTTCATCTCTTGCATAATGTCCTCTTGCTATGATTTCATACACCTCTCATAATATGGAGTATCTTTTGTGCTCTAAGACACATCAGTGTCTCACTTCATCCCTATTTAGTTTATATAGTTCTCCACTAATGAGTTGAAAGGGGGAAACATGAACTACTATCTATTTCTTCTCCTTATTTGTCATAGTTTGGGGTGCAACTACAAACATTAGAAAGGTGATAATATCAACCAAATCCTTAAGGATGTGTTGGACTTTATATAGTTTCACATCTAGTATGTCATCCTCAATAGACACCATCACATCTCTAGAATTGATGCATGATAAATAGTCTAGCTCTAAGTTTTGCTTTATAAGCTTAAAAACAATGGAGAATTGGAACTCATATAATCATATGCACCTATGTAAAATAGGCTTATTTACAAGGTACTTGAGCACCTCATGATCAGTGAAAAATATGAATGGGGTTGCCAACAAATATTGTCTAAATTTTTATAAGGCATAGACCATGTCAAGTACCTCACACTCTATCATTATGTAATTCTAATCTACTAAGGTCAACTTTATATTAGAAAAGGAGATGGGATGATCCATTTTTTATTAATTATGTTGCATGAAGATTGCACCAATTACAAAGTTATAAGCATCAACATGGACATGAAAAGGTGTCATCTAGTTAGGAACTTGTAAGATAGGCACACTAGCTAATATAAGCTTTAGGGTCTGGAGGGCATCCTATTGCACTTCACCCTAGTAGAATGGCCCATCCTTACAAAAAAAAAACTTTTAAAGAAAATTAATCTTTGCATAACCCCTTATAAATTTCCTATAATACCTAAAGTGGCCAATAAAGGTGCAAACATCAATCTATGTGGAAGGAGTTTAGAGCTGAATGATGATGGTGATATTCATTAGTTCACTGAGCAAACCATCCTTATAGATGATGTGCCTAATAATATTTCCAAATGGGGTTGTGAAGATGCACTTTTTAGATTTAGGGATATCTAAAGAAATATGCACCTCTCAATAAGTGTAGGTTATCACAATGGTATTTGAAGAGGCCATACACCATCCAATCATCTAGATAGACTTGGAAGAGCCTATGGATGAAATATTTGAACACGATGATCAACACTCTAGATAACATGGCCAATACATTCTTGAGTCTAAAGGGCATCATGTTATAATTAAAATAACTCTATGTAGTCATAAAGGTTGTTTTGGGCATGTCCTCCTCCTCAATTTGGACTTAGTGGTACCCATAGAACCCATCAATAAATGTATAGATCTTATAGCCTATAATTATTAAGTGTGGAGCCTGATTGTCTTCTATGATCAAAGGTTAAAATCTTGATGATTATTTCAACCAGGTTTATATCCCATTCAACTAGGTTAAAAATGCCTTATAAAATTGTAATTTTGTAGTCAATTTGGGCTATTGATTATAGGTTTATAGATCTGATGGTAGAGGTTATGTTTAGGTGTTTTACACCCTAAAATGTATTGAGATATGGCTAAGATGTGTGTGAAGAAAAATTAACATAGAGTGGAGGCATAAAATGTAGAGAGGTGTAATAAGGTTCATTATAGGATTTTATTTCTCTATTGTATTGTTGAAATACTATACTAGACAAGTTTGATGGATGTATTCCATTTTGGGTGAACCACATTAAATCTTGTGTCTCTTATTATGTGTATGTTTTTTTTTTTAGAATATTTGATTAATTCATTTCATAGTTTGTCTTGTATGCAATTTAGGGATAAATTTGGGTTTTAATTTATCCTAACAACAATTCCCTTTAGGAATTCATCAATAAATAGAGTCAAGAAAGGGTCATTAATGCAGGTGGTATTTAACATTATCTAATCAATGGAAATGTGAATGTGCCCATCCTTCTTAATGCTTATTACCATTGCACTCACCCACTCAAAATCCTACACAAATTAAATGACCATTCCATCCAGCATTGTATTGATCTCTATCCTTAGCATGGAGTTTGGGATTCATCCTATAGGGGTGATTTTTGACTAGTCTTGCACCATCAATTAGATTTATGCTCATCTTCCCTAGACATGGGTGGATTTCCTTCATGTCCTAGGGAACAAATCTTAGAATTCCTTCAAAATGTCTATGATTTACACCAACTTTGCATTAGACCAATAGGTACCTAGAGTAGACATCTTCATCCCCCCTCTTATACTAATGTCCACTTTGATGGGCTTTAGTAGGGTATGGTATGGCTCATTCTTTTCCTGGTGAGAGTCCTTGAATTTCCTAGTTCCCTCTATTTTCTCAACATAGAGATGAGTGGGGTCTTCTTTGTTGGGAGTGATATCATCCATGTGGTACATGAGATTTCTTTTGGTGGTCAATGTTTTATAGTAGTGTTACTTCTAAGTTTCATCATCTTCCTCACTTGAGTTGTTATTGAGCATGTATTCTTCAAATAAATTTAGGAGAACCAACCCTTTTTCATTGAACATGTCTTTCAAGCACTCTTCAAGGATGGTGGTGTCTTCAAACACTACCCTCTAAATTATTTACAATGGTTTAACCAGTTCCAAGTTTTGTGACAAAAAATAAAAGGTATGCACAAACTTCTCCTTAAGGGCCTCCCAATTGGATATCTCTTGGTAGGTCTCATTGACTATGTACCATGATCATGCTAATGTCTTCAGATTCTTGTAAAAGGTGTGCACCCATAAGTTCTTTAGGGTAGTCATTTTGCATACAATACATGTCTCTTCACATAGGTTTACATGTGCTACAAGGCCAGAGTCACAAAAATACATCAAGATATCTAAGTTCTTATTTTTCTTCTGAAACCTAGTGTACATAACCACCTTTACCTATAGCTAAGTCAATAAGTTAAACCTTTTCACTACCTACCAACATGTGGTAATGCTCCTCAAGGTGTACCCAAGTGTGCCCATTTTATCTATCTCCTTGGGGATGCATGCTTCAAAGTCATGGACATGCCTTTCTACTAGGTTATTCCCTTCAAATTCTAGGAGCACTAAAATATTGCCTTTGCTTAGACATAGTACCCTCTTTCCTTTCTTCTCCTAATGTGGGACCTATTTATTTAGAGTGTACTTAATCTAGACCTAGCCAATCTTCATGGGCTTTGGCACCTTTACACATACCAAATGATATTTGTGACCAATGAACTCATAAGCCTCTTCAACCCATCAATCACAAGTGACATTAGTGGTGTTTGAGACTGATTGCCCATCCTCCTAAGAGATCAATCCTTTATTAAAAGGTTTGATATTCTTGATGCCCTATGTCATGATGCTATAAATATGGTTTATCTCTTCCTCAAGATCAATACTCTCCATATAGGGGGCTCCTTGGTCACTTGAAAGGGGTATCACTATCCTTTCCTTTCCATTTTTGAAGGTCATTTATTGCTTCTTAAAGCACATATCTATATTATTTGCATAGTACCAAGGCCTTCCTAGAAGCACTGGGTAGTTATATTATTCAACAAATTCAATAACCTCAAAGTCAATGTGGAATTTGATGCCCATAATATTTATAATGACACCCTATATAATTTTGATCAGTTATGCTCAAGTCTTGTTGGCCATGGAAAGTACATGGGGAAAAGGCCTCAAGGCTAGCTTTCCCATCTTTTCCCATGCATTCTTGGTCAGGATATTGACCTCTACATTGGTGTCGATCATCACCTCACAGATGGACCATCCATCAATAGTGGCATTGACCAGTAACTCTTAGTCATACTCTATGTTCTAAGTATGCCTTACTTCACGTGTTTGCTCCATATGTGGTGCAACAACTTCAATTACATGGGGCTTAGTAACCTCACTTTACTTCTTCCCTGCATGCACTAAAAGTAAATTTTTCTATAGGGGAAGCATCCCATCCATTTTTAGGAGGTGTAAGATATTTGTTAGCTCCTATATTTTAGCCTTCTACTTATATTGCTTTTTGCACAAGGTAGTAGCCTATGATTATAAGGACATAATTTTGATGCATAGGGTCAATTTAGGGTGTAAATTTTGGCTCAAGATGCATGATACACTTGGTGTGGCTTGGTTCACTAAATTCAAGGTGCAACTCTTGTGTTAGCACAATTGGTGACTGAGTGGTGAACCCACTCTATGAGGTTGAATGTATCTTGACTGGATCTATGTGTGCTAGCTATGCCTTTGGAGCGCACTTCATATCTTTAGGTTCATCCCTGATCATCCTTATGCCCCTATCAATACCCATTTTTCCTTGGGTCATCTTTTTATATAAGTCAGGGCATTCATCAACTGCATGTAGTCCTTGATAATACCCACACATTGGATGCATCAGGCAATCATGTTAATAGTGCTTGATCAACTCATACTTGTAACATGATCATGATGGGAATATTATTTCACCCTCTAACACCTCTTTTGTTCCCATAGCTAGTGTTTTATTAGCCATAGCCCTCATTTCCTTGGCTCACCTACCCTTTAGTTATTGTAGTTACTTGTGTTTTTTTTATGTTCTGACACATTTCATCAATTACTCGATAGTCAACTATGTTATGAGTGTAGGCATCAAACAACTTGTATAATATGGTTATGCTAACCTAACTAGTACATTACAATAAGGGGAAATTATGAACATCATATGCCTTATGACAAACTTCATAGCTAAGGAACAATGTGTGCACATTATTTCAAGGGAAGTTGTTTCTATTATGACTCTTTATATCACAATCATTGTACCATAACCCAGTTTGAGCATCTTGTGATGAATTGGTAGTCAAATTCTATAGTTATGAAAATATAGACATAATTTTCACCTTCATGAGTGGGATAATGCCTATATTAGCACTCCCAACTACCTCAGCTCTAAGCATAGCCTCAATCACTTATTGATGGTCTATGAATGTTTTCATATAGAGTTCCCTTCTAAAAGGCATTAATAGTCTTCCAATGAGCCATTGTGCATGTTAAGAGGGGTGAATGTCATAAGGGAGCTTGGAAAGGAGCATCTTGAATCTAGCATCATATAAGCACATGCTCTCTGATAATCCCTAGTTGATCTCCTTGAGCATATCAATGCTCTATTGCTCAAACTCAATTATATCAAACTCCTTCAAGAAGGCTCCCTTTAGGGTGTCATAATCAACCATATATTGGTTAGGATTAAACTTCTTATAAAAAATATAGGCATGATCAAACAAGATTATTGTGAACTAGGTTGCCTTGTGCTCAAACTGAGTTATTCCCCAATCACACCATTTTAACTCACATTTGATCACATGCTCTATGGATTTCTCCATACCTTGACACTTTGGTAGGTGCATGAACATCTCATAATAGATTTAGGGCTAGGGAGTGGTTAGTGCCTAAGGTTCTTATCCTCTTGATGCTTATCCTAGCATTGGTACTCCAAGGCCTCTAGCCATTAGGCTAAGAACTAATTCAATGGTCACTACTAGTATCATAGAAGATGATGGTAACTACTAACTAGTGGCATAGGGTCACTTCTTGTGGGCTATTGCCTAGGTTTCATAGATAACATTAGTTGAACTGGGGTGCTTTTGCTCATGTTCTATCTAGTTGGGCTAATGCCATAAAGTCTAGAGGTATCTTCATGTACCTCCTCATATGGGATAACTTGTTCAATCACAAATTTTTGGTCCAAGTTTTCAAAATGATAAAATTCTACATTGATAATGAGTTAGTTGTCAATATTCTATTTTATTTTATGAAATCATTGCATGAACTTGCACTACAAATTCAAATGGGGTAGGTGAATTTACCCATAAACTATGGAGCTTGTTCTAAGGATTTAAAGACTCCTTCCTCTGGGCATGGATGTCATTCAAGATATCCTTCCCCATGCCCTTCTCACTTTCTACGAGTCATATCAACTCTTCTAGGTTCCATATCTTCCATCAGCCTATACCTCATATTATTATAAGCCTATCTTTTGAGATCTTGATTATCAATCTACTCATCCCATTCTATTGTGACTCATATACACATCCCCTTCTTCTCTATTGTGATACTCATACATGAGAGGACTTTATCCTTCCATCCTTACTATTTTGAAGTCATAGTCGACTATCAACTTCTTGAGTTTGGTATCAAGTTCTTTCACAAATGCACCTATAGGTTCATGTAAGAACTAGTACTCTACTTCTTCAAGTTAGGAGTACATTGATACTACAAAATCAATCATGTATATGTTTAACATTACTTACCACCATTTTTATGTAGCTTTAATCCAGGTGGCATCTAAATTATCAATCATCTTTAGGTGTTCTTTCATTCATTAAAGGTGTTATCCATAACTTCAATTTTTATGGGTCACATAAGCATTCAACTAGTAGTACACATGCTCTAGTAGTTTGTAAAATAAAACCTCATACAGGACATCACACAAGTGGTTCTAGACCTATTTCCTTAGGTTCTTCCTTCTACATGTTGGATGCCTTAGTGCAAAGCTATCTTCCACTCATTCTAACCAATGCTTGATATTCTCGAGGGAGAGTTAGAACATTGCCTTGGTGTACCATTGTAACAACAAAATTTAACAAATCCTAATAATAAAACCAAAATTTGGTAGAAAAGTAGGCCTTCTCAGTCATGTGCTTAGTCATGCACTTTCCTAACCATCTAGGTCATATTTAGGCTTGTTTAATGGGGTACAGGCCCTGATAATTCTTATGGTACTCAACATTTAGCACTCAATTTCCCTATCATCAATGTACATAAGGCACAAGCCTTATGTTCTCACCCAAAGCACAAAAAAGAAGGGATTGGGGTCTATGTTGGGCTACTTGTTCCATGGAACAACTCTATTATTTAAGGACTTGGGTTAACACAATGATGATTGGGAATTAATAGGCACAAGCCTTAGGTTTCATAAGGTCAATGACATTTATTCACTTGAAGGTCAATTGGTTATCAGGTTAGGGGCCTTAAGCATGGTCTCATACTTAGGTATGAGTATCATTTAGGGCATAGGGCCTTAACCATACTTAGCATATTTCCTATTCTAATCATAAGGTTCTTTGCTAGCTACATATCTACCATATATGAGTTAGGTTGGAAGCTCATGAGAGTTCAATACACACATTCGACAAAACAAAGTATGAAATCAAATAACATTCCAATACTTAACCATATAGTTCATTAACTAATAGTGAAAAGTATTCTTCATTAATATGTTAAACACAATACATTCATAATCTAAATAAACTGAGCATAAACTTGACTTAAGATACTACAGACCTAGATGCTCATAAGAAAACTTGGGCACTATAAAGGGGAGCTTTACAAACATTCCAAACTACTTCTATATTCTAATGGTAGCTATCTAGATTCAATTCACTAGATATTCACTATTTGAATTCACCTCCTCCTCTTTGACTGAACTCAACTTCCTTTTGTAGGCTTTAGAGCATCCTAGGGTCATGGGGAATGGAGCATACCAATTTTTGAGTTGGCATCAGGGGTACATATCTCACTACCTCCACTACACTATCTTTAATGTGCAATTTATACCCTATGTGATCACTTCCCAATGCTACATAATTCAAAAGGATTCACTTGTCTTTAATGATCATTTTTTATCCCGTGCACCTACTTCTCGATGTTGATTGGAGTTGTTTAGATACCATCTATTTGGTGTTACTAGAAGAAAAACCTAGCAATCATCCACCATGATTTCCTCACACTTAGGTGATTTTCAAGTTGGCATGGTTCCACTACTTAAAATGAAATGGAGCCCAACAAAGATGGACAAAGAGTAAAGGAATAAAGAGGTTGTGCTTGCAATCAAAGCTAAGGTATAAAAATATAAGAAATGAGAAGACATAGAGGCATAGACAAAGAAGGCTCTAGAGTATGCCACTCTCTCCCAATAATAAGTTGATGAAGTTGTGAGTAAGAAGAAAGAAGAAGAATTTGAAGCCTTGCGTAAGCACTAATATCAAATATACGAAGAACAAGTGTGTGTAACTAAGGTATAGGTCAAGTCTGAACAAGAAAAGGCTATTATGCTTAAAGAGTAGAAAAAATAAGAAGAGCATATGCAAAAAAAACAAGTAGAGGAACAAGAAAATAATAAAGTAGAGGAACAAGAACAAAAAAAGAGAGTTGAGGAAGAGGAGATAAATTGGAAACAAGTAGAGGAAGTAAAGATAAAACTAGATGAAGATGCTATATAAAAATTGAAGATCGAACAATATGCCAAAGTGCAACAATAAAAATAAGATGGATCAGAGCATCTAGTACAAGAAGAAGACAAATCCATATCTTCAACAAGTGAGCAACAACCAACCTTGCCTTTAGGAGTCTAGCTCTGGGACGTTCTAGGTGTGGGTTTTCAATGCACCAACTTTTCCCTTCCAATTATGACCATATCACAACCTAATCCTTCATCTACCATATAATTTTTTCATCCTTCCCACTTCAATAGGAAGCATCATTAGATATTTTTAGGTTACTATTAATAAAGTAGTTGGAGAATATTACAACATTTTAGGAGTCCATCACATAGAATCGTGCCCCACTAGAGTAGGAGGTCGATCAAACTAATGTCAAGAACATTATGTTATAGACCTAACTATAGGAAGTTACAAAACTCATCCAAGATAATCATTTATATTTGGTTACTTGAGAAATTGAGGACCAAGTAATGTTTTACCAACACATACTCAAGACACTTATCTCTGAGTTAACAAAATATTGGTGCACAACACAAAAAATATATGCATTGGGAACATTGTGCCAAGATGTCAAGGTTGAGGCTGACACACTCATCAATATTCTATAAGATTACTAGGGTTTATTTGATGCTACCATAGTTCAAGCACAATAGGTTTGAATGCAGCTTGCTTGATTGGAATTAACAGTTGGATACTACATTATCCAATTCTAGCATAGAGTTTGAAAAGACTACCATAACTAAAGAAACCATGGCAAGCCACACTAAAAATTTGGAGGAGATGGATGGAGCACTCCAAGAATCATTAAATGCCAAGGATAATGTATGAGACAACCTTTTATAATGGCAAATCCAAATATTGCATAGCTATTTTACCAAATTCTAAGCTCAAAGACACACAAATAAGATGGAGTAGTTGAGAGGAGAGATTTAGACAAGGGTTGTGAATACCAAGACTGCATTGAGCATCATTGATGATGTAGAACTCAAGTAAATCATTAGCTACCAAACTTCATTATGTACCCTATTATGTTTGATATAAGAAGTGATGTTGGATTGGAATGCATATAAAATAGATTTGACTCTTTTCAATAGCTCAATTACAAAGATTGTGTATACACCTACCTATACGCTACCATCATATCTCTAAGAGGTCATCACATATCACAAGGATAATTAGTCCCAATCTAAGGAATCTTCTGTTCAACCTTCATCTGCATCCATGCCACTACCTTTGAGTTAAGTACTATACAGAGTACAAATTTTAAAAAAATTATATAAAATTTTGTATTGGGGAAGACTTAGTAAGATAAGTGGTGATAGGTTTGTTGAAAATCTATAAAGGGTAGCTACCTAGTTATGTTAGCTTATTGAAAACCCATAAAGGGTGGTAGGTTGGTATTCTACTTAGTTTAAAACTTGAAAGGGAGGCTAAGTAGTGCACAAGAGGTGAAAACTAAAAATGGCACCTTGAGTGATTACTGTGACTCTTACTGGTCCAACCATTTCTTCAAATCCCTATAAATTATGCATTATCGAAGATCCTATGACATTGTCTTTAGATGAGACTGTGATCTAGGATTTTAACTCAAAGGAAGAGGTTAGTTTAGAGTTAGTCTAAAAAATAATAAAAAATAAAATCACTAACAATCTAACATCTTTTAAGCCTGATCATGGGGGGGAGCATAATGAATAAACCAAATGAGAACTCAGAAAAACATAGAAGGAAATGAGAAATAAAAATATAAAAATAAAAATTCCTTACCAAATTCTTGATAGCTCTAAATGGTAATTCAGTTGGCTTGCTCAATCTATGCATAAGAAGTCTTCATCAATTACATATGGATAACATCATCTCATCTATACACCATTATTGAATGCTTGATTTGATTGATGGCTTTATTGATTCAATGGCTTGATGGCTTTGGCTCAATTTTGACATTATAACACTAGGCTTTTAGTTTCATGAATCTATTCCTGTATTATGACTCTACTTTGATTGAGCTCTTTAAATGAATAACTTTAATCTTACTTTTATAGGATATCAAATCCCTTGGAATGGGTTAAATCTAACCATGGTTGAGTTTATTAATTTTGGTTGAGTTTGGTATATTCCTAAGATATTATTTTAGATATTTTCCAAAAGTGACTAATGAGTGTGTTCTAGGATGTTCTAAGATGCTCTTGATTTTCCTTTTTAGTAATTGATTTATTAGCTCATGTGTGAAATCAATTAGGATTTGAAAGTGATTTAACTTGATAATTAATTTTGATTAGGATGTGTAAGTTAATTAATTATTTTTAGGCATTTGGTCATTTGTTTGATTTTGATTAATTCAACATGTGTATTTTCCTTATTTAATTGATTTAATAGGCCAAATTAATTTAATTCAAGGTTATAAATCAAAATTCAAGACTAATAGAAATTCTTAGGTTAAATGTTCAATGATTGGTAAGAATTTGTCTAATAATATGATGCAAAGCCATTGGTGGCCAAATTTACATGTCTACAATTTGCCCCTATTTGGGAAGATGTTTCAAGCTGTAAGCATAGTAACATATTTTCAAAGATTAAAATGGTTCTATATGATTATGATTACAATGGTAATGATTAAACTATAGTTGCCACTTTGAGGGAATGGTAGGTAAGTGGGTTGGAAAATGGTCCCTTGAAAGAAAGAAGCAAAATGAGAAAACCAAATAAATGAAGATGATGGGGTGATAACACAATGATTCACCAAAACTTTGGAAAAATCATTGAGAAATGTAAATGGGATGGTGTACAATGGTTTTCCCAAAGGCCATTATAAACATTGTACCCTGATAGTGGCAACATGGTATGATAGCATAATGATTTTCCCCAGTTGCTGATATAATCATTGAGAAGATGGAGCTAGCCTAGTTAGGATAGACAAATAAAAAAGGAAATTGATGATAACAGAATGATTTTCCCTAGAAGGTGATATAATCATTGAGAATGCTTGTGGGATGGTATACAGTGCCGATGTAGTATACCTCGATTATGAAAAACATGATTGATGGATGATGATTGATAAGTTGATATAGAGGATAAAGGTGAATTGAGACAACCTGATAGTAGGGATATGCTTGTCCAAACTAACAAAGGTTTAAATTCTTTTATTACATAATTACTCTATTTGGGATATGATTGGGAGTTATGATGATGTCAATACCAAGGAGATGGTGATGTTACATTGATGTTGTAGACCTCTCAAAGCTGATTTTTTCTGTAGCATTTGATGGTAGGACTCATGATAGAACACCATGGGGGCTTGGCCAAAATATTCATAAGGACTAACTCCTGATAACTAATACTCAATGAAAAAAAATTACATCGATGATAAAAACCATGATGATAATGTAGATGTTTGATTATGGATAGATTCAATAATAATGTGCAAGGAATCACCCAATGAACACACATAGATTGAATCAAGGCCATAGTGATAAAAATAAACAAAAAATCACACAAACAAACAAACAAAACAAACAAATAAGACAATTAAAGAAACAAACAAGTGTTAGTTCCTATATTAGTATAAACAACACGATGAACATTGCCCCTAGAAACTAGGTGATAACTAAATAAATAAACAAGATGGGGGAATAGAAGACAAAGAAGGGGGTGTTTGAGCTATCTCTATATGAACTAGGCAAGTGGGCATTGCCTACATAGTTCTATATATATGACGATCCAAAAAAACTTTAGGGAAAATATAGTTCTCCTAAAAAATAGGAAGAAAATGATGATTGATATAAAACATGATGTATGTGATAGAAGAATAGGGATAAAATCACAAAATAATGATAGTATAGGATAAAAGGCCAAACAAAATGGGGAAACTAAGGAACAAGTGATTTATTTGTGACTTAGTGAGGGTTCCTAGAATCTTTAAGGCAAAGAAGTGGTCAATGTTTTTTGGTTTTTCTAAATGATTTTTAAATGTTTTCAAAATTTTTGAAGCATCTCGACTCAATCACAAATGAATAGACACTAAAATGATCCAAGATCACAAAATGGTGAGAGCATTTATAACTTGAAATGATGCTCATAAAATGGTGAGAGCGTTTATAACTTGAAATGATGCTCGCAAAACAATGAAAGCATGGATGAAGGGGGACTGTGCTAACCTCAATGTGAATCAAACGTGACTCATAGTCCCAAAATGGCTTTAGTTCATATTAGTTCACCTCATAGTGAAGGATTTTGACTAGTGTAATAGCCAATTCTAATTAAATTGGCACAATTGGTATGATGGCATAATATGACACAAGAATGGCTAGGTGATATGTCAAGGCACAATAAACAAATGTTGCCCCTAGTTTGACCATAGGTAGTTATAATTAGGATAAAATTGATAGATCAATGATACTAATTTGCCCCATAGGTGATATAATTAGTATCAAGATCGTGAACACTGATTTATCCCAATAGGAGTTATAATCAAGCTCACATAAAGAAACTTGATAAAAAAAAGAATAAGAAATGAAGGATGCAACTACCACAACTTCTATCATACTTCTCTAAAATACTACCTCTATCTGAAATGCTTACAATAACTACTAAAATTGATATGATTATTGATGGGGAATCTAGAACAACAACAGCTCTGATTCTACTTGTCAGGATCTTGCTCCTTAATAAGAGCACATATGATTACCTTGTATTAGCAACTAAACACGGAATTATACCAGAATGAACAAGTAACTAGAATTCACAAATAACACAGAATA
Organism: Torreya grandis; assembly: GCA_037957365.1. Classification (NCBI taxonomy): domain Eukaryota; kingdom Viridiplantae; phylum Streptophyta; class Pinopsida; order Cupressales; family Taxaceae; genus Torreya; species Torreya grandis. The sequence continues at coordinate 1,934,782 of JARHVA010003415.1, read as the reverse complement.
TGAGAGACAATACACAATCTTGTATTAATACTCATCTAGAAAGAAAATACAATAAAGAAGATGCCACTTCTTCTTCCACCTCTGTGAGGCTTCCCACACCTCAAGGGCTCCCAGTAATTCTCAATCAAGAGTTCACTCTCCTACCAAAAATAGTCCCAACACACAACTCAAACACAGAGTTGGTGTTCACCTCCAACCAGTCAGTAATAACCCTGCCAGTACACAAGTACTCAAAGTACTTCAAATAGATCTCCCATGAACTTGCAACAACCTACGACTCAAATGATCTTACTTACACATGTAGATCTACCATGAACTTGCAACAACCTGCAATTCAAATGATCTTAAAATTGGAAGGATCTACCTTGCCTTCCTCTATTGCTCTCATTACAATACATGTCAATGGTTCTATAAAAATATCCCACACTAAACAATAACTTAGACTTCTAATTTACAATAATTAGACACACAGCTCAAAACTCAAAAATAGCCTTTACATGCAAACAATCAATTCAACAAACTAACTTTTCGTGCAATGAGCAGTTCTAGAACTACACAGGCAACTGATGTTGGTCCCTATCTACCTGGAGATGATCAATGTCGACTGACTCCTGCAGATGTTGGTTTCCCTTCTATTCACCCCTGACTGATGTCAGTCGGCCTAACCAATGCCAGTGACTGTGATACTTAGCAACCTCTTCTATGTTTGCAAATAGTTGAAGCTTTTAGCTCCACAACCTAATAATCTCCCACTTAGAGATAAATAGCTACAACTGTACCTGTACCTATACATCATCTAGTTTATTTCTTGGCTTTGTATCCCTCTTTAAGATCACTCTTGAAGACCAACCACCACAGCAAACCCTGTAGTGCACCTCATGTCATCCAAATCACCTGCCACATCCGTATCTACAAACTCATGTAGAAAAGTGTTTGACCCTACATAGCATGTATACCTGCTGCTGGTCCCTCTCAGATATCTGAGAATCTATTGAACTGCCCTCCAGTGCTTCTTTCTTGGATTGGCTCCAAACTTGCTAACAACTCCCACTACTTGGAAAATCTTAGGTTTAGTACACATGTACTCAACCTCATCATGTGAATCAGGATACTGTTCATAAAACTATCCAACCATCGGCATGCTAACCAGTTTCACACAATCATCTGGAGACAAAATCAACCTGTGACCTTCCATGTCTCTAGAACACACTCATGCCAAAAAATCTTGCTACTCCCAGATTCCTCATGACACACCTCTGAACTAACTTTACCTTTAGTTCAACAACACCCTGCATATGTGACCCTACAATAAGCACACAATACAGTAACAGGATAATGTAGCTAATATTATCTAACCTGGTAAAGAGAAACACAATGGTCAAACCTCCATTATCCTGTAGCTTACTCAAGACCATATACCCTGGACTTCTGTCTCACGTGTCCATTCTTGCTCTTCTTTATGTTGAACATTCATTCATCTCTCAGTGCTTTCTTCCAGCTGGCAACTCCACCAAAAAACTCTTGTTTGGTTCTTCTCCAAGGAATCACATCCTTCATCCATGCCAAGCTCCCACTGTTTCCTAGATCTACCTGCTCTGCTTCTTTAATAACTTCCTAGTTCTTGACCATCAGTGAGCAAAAAGTAGTGTAAAGAAGGGAAATGACAAATTTGAGGCATACTTACCCTTTAAGTCCTCCATATGGGCTCTTGAGACTCCTTGATAGCTTGCTGTCCACCCAAAATCCATCTTAGTGACCGATGCTGGTCACATCTCAGTCTACACCTGACCGATGTCGGTTCCATGCAACTGCCTCATCACCGACATCGGTTCCCCCTAACTGATGCTAGTGTTTATCTATCTGGAGTCACCAACTTTAGGCTGCACATAGCTGATGTCGGTCCCTATCTAGATGTCAACATCAGTTTTCTAACCGACATCGGTCTCTGTGTTTTACTTGTGAGTGATGACTTCTACTTGCGAGCTCCTTTTGGATCAAACCCTTGTCCATATCAACCTTGCTCTGCTCAAAATTATTTAACCCCTTGAACTGATCTCTGTTTGTCACCTTCTCCTTGAAAACCAAGGCTTTCCTATTCTTATCACAAACATTAGATTTCTCAAGAAACATCACTTTCTTCTTTTGATTACAGAAATCTTGATCCATGCTTTTCAAATCTGGAAGCATACCCTTTGACTCAAGAACATGCATCTCCTTCTTATTCATGTGACCAAGCCTATTAAGCCACATCTTCAAATCTACAGCTGAAGTAGATAAACCAAAAGGAGAATCAGTAATACAAGTAGATAGATAAATCATACCTACTTTCTTACCTCTTGCTACAACAAGTGCACCCTTGGTAACCTTCCAAGAGTCCACTATGAGAGTTATTATGCAACCCTCATCACCCAACTTACCAACAGAAATCAAATTCCACTTTAGGACTAGGACATGCATGACCTCCTTCAACACCCATGTGTTTCCCGTCTATAATTTCAGCTTCACTTTCCCTTTGCCAACCATTTGACAAGGCTTACCATCCCTTAAATAAATTTCTCCAAAGTCTCCCTGGACATATTCATGAAAAAATTCCCTATTTGGGGATACATGGAAAGAGGCACCAAAATCTAAAACCCAAGATTCTACTTTATCTAAGGAACATACCAGAGCATCCTATGCAACATAATCTGCAACATTTTCTTCTTCATGTCCTTCATGCTAATCTTCATTCACCCAGCAATCTCTCTTTAAGTGCCCTTGCTTTCCACATTTCTAGTAGGTTATTTTGCCATACCTAGACTTGGATCTTCTACCTATCTTGGACCTTGATCTCCCATGCTCGATCTTCTCTCTTTGCCTTCCCTTGCTTTCAACACTCAAAGCATTCCCTAATGATTCACCTGTGCTTTTCCTGTGAATTTTTTCATTCAAGATTACACTCACAACATCATCAACTTTTAAGATCTTAAAAGCAGATGCAGTATTACTAACTGCCATTACCAAACTCTCTCAACTTTTAGGTAATGAGCATAAGATTAAGAGAGCCTTAATTTCATCATCAAATACAATATTGACTGAATTTAACTGGTTTACTAAACCATGGAAATCACTAAGATGACTATGTATAGATCTACCTTCCAACATTTACAAATTAAATAATTGCTTCATAAGAAATACCTTATTCGAAGCTGAGGGTTTTTTATATAAATTTGACAAATATTCCATCAACTCTATCTTTGTCTTAGCCTATGATAAGTTGGAAATCACAGACGATGCAATGCTCAACCTTATAGATCCCAGAGCCTTCCAATCAAGAACCTTCCATTCTTCAACCTTCATATCTGTGGGCTTGCATACAACCCCACCCAATGGTAAGTATAAATATTTCTGATACAGATAATATTCTATCTACATCCTCCATAATTGATAGTTTTTTCCATTAAACTTCTCCATTCATAGCTTACTTTCTTCTACCATTGCTATACTCCCACTCAAATAGAAACCCCTGTGAGTAACTTGTAATCAACACACACTAACCAAATCTGAAACACCTGTTAGTAACCCAACCAAAAGCTCTGATACTAGTTAATGGGGAATCTAGAACAACAACAGCTCTGATTCCACTTGTCAGGATCTTGCTCCTTAATAAGAGCACATATGATTACCTTGTATTAGCAACTAAACACGGAATTATACCAGAATGAACAAGTAACTAGAATTCACAAATAACACAAAATATGAGAGACAATACACAATCTTGTATTAATACTCATCTAGAAAGAAACTACAATAAAGAAGATGCCACTTCTTCTTCCACCTCTGTGAGGCTTCCCACACCTCAAGGGCTCCCAGTAATTCTCAATCAAGAGTTCACTCTCCTACCAAAAATGGTCCCAACACACAACTCAAACATAGAGTTAGTGTTCACCTCCAACCAATCAGTAATAACCCTGCCAGTACACAAGTACTCAAAGTACTTCAAGTAGATCTCCCATGAACTTGCAACAACCTACAACTCAAATGATCTTACTTACACATGTAGATCTACCATGAACTTGAAACAACCTGCAATTCAAATGATCTTACAATTGGAAGGATCTACCTTGCCTTCCTCTATTGCTCTCATTACAATACATGCTAATGGGTCTATAAATAGATCCCACACTAAACAATAACTTATATTTTTAATTTAAAATAATTAGACATGTAGCTCAAGACTCAAAAATAGCCTTTACATGCAAACAATTGGTTCAACAAACTAACTGTTCGTGCAATGAGCAGTTCTAGAACTACACAAGCGATCGACATCGGTCCCTATCTTCCTAGAGATGACTGATGTCAGCTGACTCCTGTCGATGTTGGTTGCCCTTCTGTTCACCCCTGACCGATGTCGGTCAGCCTAATCGATGCTGGTGACTGTGATACTCAGCATGCTCCTCCATGTTTGCAAACAGTTGAAGCTTTTAGCTCCACAACCTAACAATTATGTATGCTAAAAAAAAGAAACCATGATATGATAGGATGGCCTTACTTAGGATATTGATGGTTTAATTGATTGGATAGAATAGTAGGGGGGTTTCCCCTAAGTGGTAGGGTGAAGGAAATGATTATGTAATAATGACAAAAGGATATGCGATAATGGAAAATGGATATAGAAAATTGAAATGGTATGGTACATGTTTTTGGTCAATGATGGTCATTGGATTTTTATGTTTATGGCCTAGGTATGTGATTATGTTTTTCCTAATAATGTGGAGATGCATGTCTTGATCAAAAAATGATACAACCAAAATCATCAACCATGTTAGTTACTAGCCCACACCTTGTCTGAATATCTTCTCTATCAAGAATTGGCTACATATTCGGATGTAAATGATGTTGTTTTGATCTTCATTGGTCATTGATTTTGATTCCTTTAAGCATTGAGATGAGGTATATTTGTAACCTTTATTAAGGAAAGTGCGGCCATAGATGGTAAATAAGGATAAATAATGGATGACAGGTTTGATAGCGAAATGGAATAATGGAATGTGTAATGGGTAGAAAATAAATTAAGATCAAGACTTTCAATCACACATAATGTTGTTGATGTTGAATTTGACATAAATTTGGATGTGGTAGGGCTAAAGACTTCTGAATATTCTCTCAATAAGACCACTAGATTATTTTGTTATTTAGGCTTGAGAGTAGCTACCATCTAATTAGGTTATAGATATGAATCTATTTTGATTTGAGCTTTGATAATGTCATCATTAAATAGTGAAGAATTTTTGTGCTCAGTTATTAGTACCTCAAAGAGATTTCTACCAATGAAGTTGTCTTGATTGTCCCATAGTGCCTCCAAGAAGGCTTCACTAAGTAACATGGACTTTTCACTTTGATTGTCCCCTAGTGCCTCCAAAAAGGTTTCACTAGAAGATGTTGAGTTCTGACTTTGATTGCCCCCTAATGCCTCTAAAAAGGTTTCACTAAGAGAGTGTTCTTCTATTGTATGATTTTGGTTTTGGCCTCCTTGATTTTATTCATTTGATATGTCACCATGAATGTAGTTTAACAAGGTATGATTCTATTGGTCCCAATTGACACTTGTGGGAAATGGAATGTCAATAATATGGTTATGTTGGTTGGTGTTAATGGTATGTGGATTGGTAATGGAATGGAGGTTGACAACACAATCCTTGTAGAAGTTATTAGGAGAACTTGTGTTGATGCTGAAGTAATCATTCTCAAAAATTGTAGAAGGATCATAAATGTATTCAAATTGATTTTTTAGGCATGCATAACCAATGTTGTAATAGTCATGAACATATTTTGTATCTAAATCTGATTTAGACTCAAGGGACTCTAAATCTAAGGTCAAGGTTGATGTTGATTCTACTTTTGATGCTAAATTTGATGTCAATTCATGAGTAGAATCCAAATTTAGTTATAATTCTTCATTTGATGGGTAATTTTTTACAATGATGTCCTATTGAATGTTTGGTATTGGAAAATTGATGGCCTATAATGGCATAATGGAATCCATAAAGACTGGTTTATCAAAGTGAGACTCCTCAATGATGAGGAAAATGTCAAGAGATAATTATTTAGAGACTAGTTTGTCAATAGGAGGCTCTTGAAAAATAGGCATATGATCAAGGTAATGATTTGCCCAAAAGTAGTTATAATCATTAAAAAGTGACTCAGTAAAGACTAGCTCATCATAGTGAGACTCCTTGACAATAGGTATAAGAGTGAATGGCAATCCATCATAAGTTGACTTATCACAAATTGTGGGTTCAATAAAAAGTATCTTAGATTAGTTGGTTATCTTGGCTTTGGTTTCCAATGAGTTGGAAGATACCCATTTTGAACACATCTTGTTCTTCAAATGATTGGCTTAGTTGGGTAGCTACTGATTAGATTGGTTGGGGTTTAAGATGAATGATGGACTAAGGATAAATGATTGGATGAGGTTTAGGCTAAATGATTGGTTGGGATTGTGATTGAATTGGTTGATATTTGGGTTAGATTGGCTAGTATTTTTTAAAGTGGGGAATGATAGACACTAGACAGGGAATGGTCGATGGTTGGATAATGGGTGGGCATTATGGATCTTGATTACTTGTACAAGCCAAAATATGAGGTCTTAGAATAGGAATGGTAGGGCATCATGGAGCTTGATTGCTCATATAAACCAAAGCATCCAAGTTATCCTCATAAACCATATCATCCTAGTCTGGGTCTTGAGTTGGATTGTAAGCTAATCCTTACCTTTGTTCTCTATATTGATTATTGTAAGGAGGGTATGGATCCATCTCCCAAACAACATTATCATTGTAGAGGTTTGTACCCAATTCTACCTCACCAATCATATCATATTAGTTGAGGTCTTGACTTTGGTTCTTGATTTGATTTGTGTAAGGTGGATACAATTTTATCTCACAAACCATGTTATCATTAAAGGGGTCTTGAATAAAGCCATAAAAATCAAAGCCATTTTGTGTAGTCATTCTATCATAATTTGAATTTTATGTTACTCTACCATAAGTGTAGCTAGACATATCCACATAAATGATGAAAGATCTGAAATAAAAAATCTTAGAGTTTTATAAATTCTAAAAAATAATGTCTAAAGGACAAAAGGTTCAATTTTGGTCTAACTTGGTCAAAGGTGGAGCTATATCTCCAACGTGGTCTAAAAATAAAGTTATATCTCTAAAATGGTTTATGATAAAAACTTGACATAAAATAGTTTCATGTCAAATGTATAACATTAAATATCATACACACAAAAGTTCAAGAAATGAATAAAAAATGACATGTCAAAGTCTAGGCCAAAGTGTTCCAAACAAGGTCTAAACTAAGAAAGGGAAAAGTTGAGTTGCTAAGGCTTTCGTCCAAATATGGAGTCAAAAGCTAGGCTCAAATAAACATAATTTTATAGGATTTTTGGCCAAATGACATCAAAATCTAGACTTGAAACAAAATTTTATATGATTTGATTTAATCTATCAAGGTTGAAATAGATTTGACATAGACCTGATACATGAAATCAAACATAAACATGATCAGTTGGTATAAGTCATATGGCAAAAGACACCTAGAAAAAAGACTGTGTTTTCCTAAATAAAGACACAAAAAATGATGAGGATAGGTTAAATTAATAAACAAGTGATATTTTACAAATTTAGTTAATTAATTAACCTAAGTTATGCAACCCAAAAGAGAAAGATCTATGTATCGGCCCCTATGAAGTGAGGCCTAAACAGAAATCAATCACTATTTGAATTCTTAGAAAGGTTAATTGAAAACTCAATGGCTAAACATTATGATTAGAATAAAAAATTTAGACAATATTTATAGCATGATGGTGCATGAACAAGGTCAAAATGGCATACGTGACATGGTTTGGTTGGTTTGAAACAATGATTTTTGATACAAGGTCAAACAAGTATTTGAAACAAATTGAGCAACATAACAATGTAAGCGTGCTCTAATTATGTGATCAATGTTTTGTTTTAAAAAATCAAAATGCATAAATTTGATAATTATTTGGGCATCACAATGGTACTTATTTCATTCAAGTGACATAAACATAAATAAGTTTATCAAAAATTATAAGGCATAAGTGTGGTGTAAAATGGCTAGCATAATGCCTCTTTAGACAAAAGAGTAATGTATAAACAAATTAGTTTTTGACATGGTTTAAATAAACATATAAGTTTTAGTCTCAAAACACAAATAAATAAAAATATAAATAACCAAATGCAACTAAGCATAACATCTTAAATTCTATCAAGGGTATGGCAATGTGGGGTTGACTAAAACTAATTGGTTTTCAAATCTAGATGGATCCCATGTCTACAAAATTTTATGTTAGTAAACAAGAGAAGTATCATGTCATTTGGGTCTACATAATATGGCTTGTTATAAAAAAAGTTTTTCCCTTTTTACAACCACTACATCCATCACTTGCTCAGTATAGTATGATGTCCAATATGCTCAAACATTCTAGGCTTAGCCTCTACTAATGGAGATGATTTAACCACTCAAACCATCATATTAATGAGGGGATCCTAATTTATATACCCTCCCATGGAGAGGATTTTAAGATGATGCTGGGAGATGAAGCCCCAGGTCAAATCTTCCCTAAAGAACTCATGGGAGGTAATGAAGTCCCTCTCACAAGCAAAGATGCATCAAATGAGACATGCAACTTTGAAGGGCAAAAAATGTCGACCCAAAGGCAAAACCTCAAGAAAGAAAATATGTTAGGTTATAAAAAATATCAATAAAAATCTTAAAAATTCTCAAATAAATAGAACCTATGAAACATTCAAACAACAAGATAGAACGTTAAAACAAATAAAACTGAACACATAAAACATATAGTTAGTATTTTGACCATAACTTTTAAAATATACATCTATTTGTCACAATATTTTTGGAGGTTGTTTATAGGTCTAGGTAGTACCTCTTTAAAAACATTTAAGTCAAGATAGTGAATAACAAAAAAGTTATTATCTTTTTACTAGCCATTTTTCTATAAAATTAAAAAATAAAAAGTGAGTCACTAAAAGATTAATAATTTCTAAACTAAAAATTAAATTTTAATGAAATTTTGATAGAATTAGGAGGAAACCAGTAAGAACATCATATCAAAAATTTTAAAAAAAATGTAAAAGGATTAAAAATAAGAGTTATTTTAACAACCATTTTTGTTAAAAGATGTGAGGTGCACAATCGTATCCTACTAGGCATGCCATTTGTGATCTAGGATTTTAACTCAAAGGAGGAGGTTGGTATAGAGTTAGTATAAAAGACAATTAAAAATTAACTCACTAACAATATAATATCCTTTAGGCTTGATCATGGGAGGATCATAATAAATAAATCAAATGAGAACTCAACAAAACATGGAAGGAAATAAGAAATATAAATATAGAAACACAAATTCCTTACCAAATCCTTGATAGATCCAAATAGTAATTTAGTTGGCTTTCTCAATTTATGCATAAGAATTTTTCATCAATGACATATGATTAACATCATCTCCTTTATGCACCATTTTTGAATGCTTGGCTTGATCGATGGCTTGATGGCTTGATTGATTTAATGGCTTGATGGCTTTGGGTCAATTTTCACATTATAATACTAGGATTTTAGCTTCATGAATATATTCCATCATTATAACTCTAATTTTATTGAGATATTTAAATGAAGAGCTCTAGACTTTATTTTATAGGTTTTTAAATCCCTTATAATGGGTTAAATCTAACCATGGTTGAGTTTATTAACTTTAGTTGAGTTTGGTATATTCTTAAAATATTCTTTTAGATATTTTCCAAACGAGATAATTCACAAAGGTAATGAGTGTGTTCTAGGATGTTCTAAGATGCTCTTGATTTTCCTTTTTAGTAATTGATTTATTAGCTCATGGGTGAACTCAATTAGGATTTGAAAGTGATTTAACTTGATAATTAATTTTGATTAGGGTGTGCAAGTTAATTAATTATTTTTAAGCATTTGATCATTTGTTTGATTTTGATTAATTCAATTTGTGTATTTCCCTTGTTTAATTGATTTAATAAGCCAAATTGATTTAATATAAGGTTATAAATCCAAATTCAAGACTAATAGAAATTCGTAGGTTAAATGTTCATTGATTGGTAAGAATTGGTCTAATAGTCTGATGTAAAGCCATTGGTGGCCAAATTTACATGTCTATAGAGACAACATTTTAAGTCTAAGAAAGTGTTGGTAGAAGAACATGGATTGTAAAGCTGTGTAGGATATTTGTCTAATATTCATGCACTATGCACTCATTTTGTCATTGTATAGCCTATTTTGCCTTATCTTTATGATTTTTAATAAGCTATAATATGAAGAGACTCCATTTTTTTTTGCCAATTAAGAGAATAATATAAATAGTAATAGATTGGAAATGTTTATATACACTTTTGTTTGTAAGAAGGGGGTTTTGCTTTTAGAATATATCAATAGAGATTTGGCTATCATTACCTATATGATTTATTTTTATTTTAATTTCACATAATATCATGTGTATTATCTTGGTTACTTCCTCTTTGAATTATTTTGAATGAATTATTTTAGTTTATATAATACTAGTTCTTAAATTGCTCAATAACGTAGAATAATTAATGCATATTACATTTTTGTCATCTAATTTCTTGTATTTTATGATAAACTATTATGAGCACATGAATTATCTCACATATATCCTCATCCTTATCATGTTATAATGCTTTAGGAACCTCTACTAACACACCTTTACAATACCTCATTCATACATTATATGCTCCTAAAATATCTCTAACCATTTATTTGTTCATTCCAACATAGGATTTTCAAGAACACCATACAATTTTGAGCTTACAAAAAGTTGATTAACATAAAAAAATAGACACCAAGGGTGATTAAACACTAATTACATTAAATATACTAAATAAATCTAACCTAACCAATACCAAACAAAAATAACCTCTCAAGACGCTGAAAAGGACTTTAAAAACTAAAGAGAACCATTCAAAAATTTGGATTTAAATTTTGGCAAGAAAGTGCCAAATTTAAATTATAAGTTATCTAACCTAATAAAAAAACTTGGAGATGATTCCAATGTGAATTTTAAGAAATATATAACCTCTATCATTTGCTAAGCAAACCAAAATTGAAAACTAGGAGTGTTGTTCCTGCATCATACTCCTACGAGGCATAAAAATGGACTCATTCATGAGGTATGCAAGAGTATTTCCATGTTTATTGATATCTTCTTAAATCATACAAGTGTAATATTGATGAGGATGGTGTTTTCACTTAACTAGATACTAAAAATCTTCTTTGTTTCTTATTTTCTTAATAATCTTCTTGTCCAAGATGATCTCCAACTCCTCCTTCCAAGCTATTGGCAACTGACTTGCCCATTCTTGGACAAATGTACCTTATCCTCATATTGTTTCCTCACTATCATCACCATTTTTTAAATGGTTATAAGTTTTAAATATTAAAAGTGAGAGAGATGCCCACTCTACTTGTCAGCTCTATCTCATAAGCATTGTTAGAAAACTTATTTAAAACCTTGCAAGGACCTATCTTCTTCATCTTGAGTTTATTATACTCACCTTTTAGAAATATATTCTTCCTTATATGATCCAAAACCATGCCATAATTTCAAAACTAACCTATTTTCTCTTAAAATCTACCTACTTCTTATGTTTTTCCACACTTGTCTCTAACTACCTTTTTACATTTTCATGCACTTCTTGCATAGCCACGATAAACTCCTCTTATTCAACACTTATTTTCTTCATTTTTCTCAAATATATTAGTTTAAATACCCCTTTTAGATGTATTTAATACATTAACTATAATTAAATCATACTAATGCTCATATTAGAAGAGTCATTATATGCAAACTTTGTCTATGGTAGTACCAAATCCCATCCCTTGGGATTATCTCTTGATAGGTACCTTAATAAGTTTCCTAATCTCCTATTAACCACCTCAGTTTGTCCATCTATCTGAGGGTGGTATGCTAAACTAAAAATTAGATTTTTTCTAATATTCTTCCATAAGGTCATCCAAAATTGAACTACAAATTTGGTGTCCTTATCATATATGATGATTACTGGGAGTCAATGTAGCCTAAAAACCTCCTTAAAGAACAAAATTGCTATGCATGTGACATCATTGGTAGTTTTTAAAGGTATAAAGTGTGCCATATTTGAAAACATATCCACCACTACAAATATACATTCATATCCTCTTTGATTTCTAAGCAATCCCATAACAAAATCCATACTAATAGAGTCCCAAGTTTATTTGGGATAGGTAAAGGTTGATATAAACCTAAATTTGTGCTTTTACCCTTAGCAATTTGATGAATCTTACATCATTATACATGCCTTATTACCTCATCTTAAATTATAGGCCAAAATTAATGCCTAGTGAGATGCTCAAATGTCTTGTCAAGTCCGAAGTGTCATGTCATGCTCCCATAATGCTTCTCTTTGATCAAGTTCTCCCTCATTGAACTCTTTGTCACACATTACTATATCTTTTTGAACAATAATCAATCTCGTATCATGTAATCCAACCATTTATATTTATTCAAGGTATTAGTATATTTAAAATACTTATGGGCATCTTGAAAATATTCATTACTCTCATATGTTGGGAGAATAATTTAGATTGTAAAGCTGTGCAAGATATTTATTTAATATTAGTACATTATGTACTCATTATTTTGTGTACAAGTGATGCAGGGGCATCCTTGTGGATCTTATAATGGAATTTTTTGTCTTGAATTTATATTTTAGGTTTTTTTAGGTGTAATAGGTCCCAATTATGTCTTAGGAGTGAACTAGATTAGCACAAGTTGCATAAAATTTGAATTATGGAGTTTCCCTCCAAAATGCACTATTTGAAAATTTGAATCTTCTTAGACTTGTAAACGGATGTTCATTCATTTTATGAGGTTTAAAAATGTGTAAAACATGTTTAAAATGTTTCCTATAGGTCTTAAGAGTATGAAAAATGTCATAAACATGTTGTTTAGTCTATAGTCATGGTCATAAAGTGCATATATTGAAAAAAATATGAAAATTGAAATGTAATTTAAAAAACTTCTACGTGGGAAACCTCCAAGATTTAATTATGTATCTTGGTATAATGTGGTGAGTCTAATTTTATGTTTTAATTATGTATTTAATTCAAAGGAAAAAAATACTAACATGAAAAACAATGAATCTTGATGAATAAGAGGACTATAATGTTGAAAATTCAGAGTTTTCTTGGCATGGTTGTGACTGAGTATTTTGATTATTGAATATAAAACCTGGTAAGAAGTATTATTTAATGTTTATATATTAGTTTTTAATAAAATTATATTTCATAATGTGATACAAGAAGGGTTATTTATTGGAAACAAGATAATGGTCTTTGGAGACAGTCCAATCTGTCAAATAGGGAAGGTAAACAAACAACTTACTTAGGTGCTTATGTGACTTTATCTCATTGATGTCCACATTGAATGTAGAGATAGAACATTTATTATTATTTTAGATAATGTTTTATGACCTATAGGATGTGTTAAAGGCTTTAAGATTAATTTTGTTTAGTATTATTACTCAAACTATTAGCAGACAATCAGAAATCTTGAATTTGTTCATTGTATTCTTCTTTGGATCTTTTTGTCGACTCTAAAGTGGTTAAGAAAGCATTGAAATAGTGTTTTTAATTGGGGATGACCCTTAATATAATTTTATATGCTGGTGAAAATATTGAAACAATGAAACTTTGAGTAAGACCCTGTTAACCCATGTTTCCTATCACATCACACAATTAAGAAGGACCGAGTTTTTCTGTGAGGGATTGATTTATAAGTTATCTGACCAAGGTCAATGAATGAAAAATTTATGTATTGAATATAAATATCTAACACAACAATCTTTTTTAAACCTTTTCTATTTCAATATATTTATTTTATACTGCTCTCAACCTACATAAGTGTATAAACCCTGCCAACTAGAGTTTTGAGGTTTTTGAGAAAATTCACTAAAAATTGTAGTCTTGTGTATTTTTATATTACTTAAATTAATCACAAAATTTTAGGACTATATATTACTTTTAGTACAAATTTTTATATCGTGGCATTGGAAAAGGCTAAAGAAGGCCTAATTTGGAAGGGCTACAAGAAGGACAGTGGACTTAGGGAGTGTGATGGGACTTGACATTTGACCCTTAGGTATATTAAAATAGGTTAAAGGATAATATCACATTGTTAATTCAAAACATATTTTATTTTTCCATAAAAATCTCATTATCAGTCAGACAGGGTTATAAGAGTGAAGCAATACTTTGGTAGAGTTGAATAAGTTAAAGGTAAGTGTTTGAGATTGTTTTAAAAGAGAAATAAAGGGATAATAGAGACTCTTTTAAGTAATATAATTATATTTAAATCTTATTTAAGTATTTTAAACTTGTACTTGCATGGTGAATGAGCTCTTAAGCCTAGTGAAGTGATCCTTTATTCAAGGACAATTGAAGGAAACTTGTGCAAGATGTACATCAACAAGTATATTTTGTCCTATCTCCACAACTTGTAATAGGTTATAATATGAATAGACTCCAATTTTTGGTGCCAAGTATGAGAATAAGATGAATAGTCATAGACTAGAAAATTCTATATATTCTTGTGTTTGTAAGAAGAATAGAGTTCCTCTTTTAAAGAGAAAAATAGAGACTTATCAAATTATGGTTAACTGTGTGATTTCTTACTTTTTTCCTTGCATGAATTCTCTTGTATAATGTTTGATTAATTTTTTCCTAATTTAATTTGAATACTCTATTTATGTTAATTAATCACTGGTTATTCTTACCTCCTACTTAATGCATTATAATTCACACTTGCTATGTTTCTTTTATCCAACCTCTTATATGAATACGATACACTATTACATGCACTAAAGTGTATCCTAGCTATCCTCATCTTTATCATGTTCTGATACTTTAATAATTTCTACTAACAATGGTGTGGTGAGCATGGAAACACTCCTTCTAGAGCAATTTATGCTAAGATGGTTCCTAGGGTAGAGAGATATTGATGCATGGTTAGATTAAAGAATATGTAATTTTTTAGAAGAATAATAAAAAAGACTATTCTTACCATAAAGGAAATCATTCGAGAACATATTCATAGAGATATTTATGAATTTTTCTGGTGCAAGCTACCTAAATTACTAGCTAATTGATTAACATGATTGGAATATTATTATTTTAACCCAAGAATGGAAAGAACAATAATCAAGATTGAAGAAAAGATAAATTGGTTGCAAAAATTAGAAATTGACTAGACAAGAGCAATATATTATTAGGTTGCTACTACAGTAGACAAATATATAACTAAGTTTGCAGTACAAGGATACATAGAATTTGAAGCTGTGTAATATTTGTTTGTTAGAGGAATTTAAGGAATTTTTTCAATGATTACTTATCCTTTTAAATATGTTGGTTATGGACAAGGCCATAGTGCCTACTCCAGCCAATATAGAGTAGTCACTTCGTGTGTGTGTGTGTGTGTGTGTGTGTGTGTGTGATATGATAGTGAATGATGATTAGATGAGTGAATAATTCTTGAACTTTAATCTAGAATGGAGACATGAGGGAATAAGATTTATAAATAAATAAAAGTCTAGATTTAGAACATGAGTTGCAATAACTAAATAGATGGAGTAAAAAGAAAAATACCTAGGTAGATACGAGTAGAGTTAAGATTAGCAGTAAAATAGATGATTAATGAGTAAGAAGATATTATAATTGAGATGAAATATATGAATAACTAAAGATGAATAAATAATATGATGAATGTCATCAAAAAGAAAAGACTGATGAAAAATAGGAGGAAGATAAGATGTTTGAAGAAGGTGAGAATAATGTATAAGTAGAGCAGTTAGATGATAGATATAGTGTACAGATATAAGAATGGGTATTATTAGAAGAAGGACATGAATAATTAAGCAAATAAGTATAAAAAATCCATAGATTTAAGTGTAGAAGAAGTTGTAGGAAAAAATCATTCACTAGAAGAGCTCACATCCACACAACCCAATTTCTTATATTCCGATAGAAATTTTTAGCCAAGTAGATAGGAAGATAGTAATTGGGAAGGTCCATTTTTAGAACAAGTACATAATTAGGGTAATAAAATTTAAACAACTTCAATTTAAAAGGTTTTAAAAGCCATAAGGTTTGTTTAAACCAAGCAAAGAAAATAAGGAAACATAGAAAAATAGAGTTCATAGGTTGACTCTCCTAGTGTGCAGATAAATTTATATAGTACATAATCAGGATCACATAGAATGCAACCTCCTCTTGTAACAATTGCATATAAAATCCCCTCAATACTAGTTTACATAATGGGTAATATAGGATCATTTATAAATCTAGTGACATATGATGGGTATGCGGACCCTAAACAATACTTACTAACCTGTGAAATGAGATGACAAGTTAAGGGCATTATTGATGAAGCTATCAAAAAGTCTAATTTAATAAGGGCAATAAACAAAAGAGAACTTGAATACAGGAAAGTCTACATCAGGTTAAGGAATGGCTTATTTTAGAGTTCAAAATAAAAAAATGTACTAGCTAGACTATTTAAGACTTGAAGGAGATAAGGTAGAAGTCAGGAATATTGGTCTATGACTATGATCATAGGTTATATGATGTTATGAATAATGTGGAATTTTCCTTAGTAAAAAATAATAAAGATGCATGGTTTGTTAAAGGATTGCATTCTATAATCAAATTTTCTATAGTGCATACTTAATATGCTACTAAGGCTGATGTTAGAGCTACTGCCATACGAGTGGAGCAAATTGAACACTATGGAGAAGATCCCATCATAAGTTCTAAGATTGAAAATACATTTCAAGATTTTATGAGAAGGATGGAAAAATATCATGAGGTAGATAAACCTAATTTAAATCTATGGTACATGGAGTGTGGGAAAAAAGGACATCATAGGAATGATTTTCTTAAGATCAAGACAAGTTCTGTGAAATTTGTTGAGTATTAGGGCATGCAAAAATGTAGTACCATCTCCTATAATAGTAGGTTAATAACACATATATTTTATATTGTAATTTTAGTAAGTCACATAATATGATGAAAATAATTGTAAGGATTTATGTGATCTCAAAAAATACATCACCAAAAATGTATGCACCATCTTTGTGAAGTAAGTGTCCTCAGTGAAGTAGATGATTCTAGGCCTAGAGGTTGATAAAGTTTGTGTGACCCAAGAAGGTCCATAATGGATTCCTAGTTCACATCATTACCATCCTCAAGGTCTAGTCAGTTGGACCCCTCCTTCACTTAGTTAGACACCATCATCACCGTAATACCAATATGAAACACCCTAGAGCCTAACAATAATGTAATGGCAATAAACTAGTTGGACCTCATAAATAGCACAATAACAATTTGGAATTGGAGATAATACCTAGTAACATCAACATTGGAATACAACATAGTAAAAAGGAGGCTATAAAGGTATTTATCATTCAAATAGAAGAGGTTACCAAGGTGGTAGAGGAAATAACTATCAATGCCCTCCTTTGTAATGCTATTTGTGTGGAGAGTATAATCATGTGCAATGTAATTACCCTTTGAATCCCCAAAGATAGTCTTATTGCACATACTATATAATACATGATTAACATGAGACAAAAGACTATCTTGTTTTAAAAAATCAAAGAAAGGATAAGGTCATCATGAATTTTAATATGGTGAATGCAAAGCCTAAGTAAGATTCATTCCTAAATGTTGTTACATGATATTAGTATGTAAAAATAGGTGTGTCTCCTCTTGATATGCCTTAGGACCAAGGAATCCAAAAATCAAAATAGAATAAATACCTAGACCTAGCTATAACAAGGGGCTCATGTATGAAGCTACACAGATGTTGAAAAACATTCAAGATCAAGACACTACTGAAGGATATGGTGTAGTAATAGATGCCCAAATGTATGGCTAGATCATGTGCATTATGCATCAGGATGGATTTGTTACTACATTGATAGATTTATTGAAACTTTTAAACACATTTCATAATGAAGACATCTCTCATAACATCACAAAATTACTACATAATCTACTAGAGTGTACATAGTGAGGGCAATAGAATATAGAAAAGCTTGTTTGGTATGTCAAAACAAATAAGCCATGGGATGTAGATGCATGAATTCACATTAAAGTTATAGGATATGAAATTCCAAATGTTATCTTTGATTTTGGTAGTATAGTTAACATGATTCCTAGATCTACATGGGAGGCTATTGGATGGCCAGTTCTAAGTTAAAGCCCAGTAACTCTGAGCTTAGATGACTATGGAAGAGTTGAGCCCTTTAGCATATTAAAATATTTTGAGATCAAAGTCTTAAAACTAACCCTATAAGGTGAATTTAAAGTCATCACTATGAATATAACAACACATTAACCTATGCTAATTGGTAAGAAATGGGTATATGATGGTTAGATGACTATCAATACTATGAAAAATCAACTAGAAGTGCATCAAGGAGATAAGGTTATCTTCATTACTTTGAATAGGGTACACAAACCCTACATTATTTTGACTAAACCAAACTCTCCTTATGTTACACAAGAAAATAACTAGATGAAGGTAGAATTAGAGAAGAACCTAAAATCTCTATGTGCAATCGACTGAAAATTATTGTATGAGCATACTAAACCTCAAGTACAATCTTTACTCACTCAAACTTTTAAGACATCTGAATAATGGAAGCCTAAACTAGTAGTTACTCATCCATTGGAAACCCAATTTTTCATAGATAATTATGCATCCATATTTAAATAATCCCCTACTCATTCAAAAGTTGACTTTATCTATCAAGTAGATGATCATATATAAGATTATATAGAGCTAACCAGATAAAGAAATTTACCTTGGGAAATAACTTCATCTATCAGTGGAGACTTAGACATGCACCTACTCAACTGGGATAATGGTGATCATGAACTTCAACCTATGAGAATGGTTTTTACACATGAAAGACAACTTATTATGTATTATACAACTAAGGATATTAATTAATTCATTCTATGCCTACAAGTTCATGTACATACCATTAGTCAATGGGTCAATGCTTTGAATTAATATTTGAAGGGAGTTGTAATGACATGGTGGGTAATTCATAGAAATAATTAGTTTGATTGGGATGATATGTGAAATCTCATGATTAGCTAGTTCTAACTGTCGTAGGTCATGAAAAGTAATTGGCCTTTCTTCTAAGAAGATGAGTGTCCTAAACTCCATATTCACAAATGTGTTAAAGTTTGGACTAAATAACATGTGGCACTAAAGTACTGGGTTCACATCTTTCATTATATATTGGCTCCTTTGCCATCAACATGGTATATGAATTAAGAATGTAGGAAGGAGATAAAGTGTTGAGAGTATGTGCAAAGTGACTTTATACAAACATTTGTTTTTTAAGATGAGAACACTTTGGTTCATAATGCACTGCTAAAAATCAAACATTTCCTATGCCATGGGTATATTGAAAATTTAAGCACCATGTTGGAATCCATGGCACAGAAGAATGCAACTTGTGATCTAAATATAACATTATAAAAATATAAAGATGCCAAGATATAAGAACAATCTCTCATGTAGCCATGCCAATGAATACAAGATGATGAAGAAGACATTAAAGATTCAGATATTGATGGTGATATCAATTTGATTAATTTATTTGAACTTAAATGGCTAGTAGAACTAGTGACGGACCCCATTGTAGAACCTACTAAAGAAGACACGTTGTGTAACATACAAATTGTAGAATAAGATGGGAAATGAATGCTCCAAGAATATATTGCTGAGGAAAAACATAATATTTACTAGTATCCCATTCAAAATCATGTAACAAACATTAAAACTGAAGATGTTCCTAAATTAGCATATATAGGTGATTACTAGACTAAAGCTAAAGTTCATAAAGATATGCAACTCTTGATAAATTATCAATATGTGTTTCCCACTAAATTTTTATAAGTCAAAAGAGTTGATCCATATCTAGGCAAAATACATATTGAACTTAAGGAGTGCACATGACCCACAAATAAATGGCCATACAAGTTGAATCCAAACATGAAGTTGAAAGTGAAGGTTGAACTCGATAGAATGTGAGAAGCACATATAATTTATCACATAGAAAAGGTAGTTTGGGTTAGTCCCATGGTAATAAAGCCTAAAAAAATAATGGAAATCAAAGTATGTGATGATTATCAATTTTTTAATGATGCATGTGTCAATGATCCATTTCAAAGTATGTGATGATTATCAATTTTTGGGATCTATCATAGGACATGAAGTTTACTCTTTCACAAATGGCTTTAGTGGCTATCATCAAATAACTATCATAGAAAAATATTGAGCTAAAATGAATTTTACCATAAAATGGGTATCCTTTGCATATAAAGTAATACCTTTTGGCCTCAAGAATGCACCTACAAATTTTTATTGCACAGTGGTGACTGCATTCAAGGACTTCATTCATGACTTCTTAAAAGTCTATCTCAATGATTAGGTAGTCTTTTATTTATTTATAGAACATTTGTCTAAATTTTTCCTCATGTTAGGACACTATCAAGCCCTGTGCATTGCTTTGAATTTAAAAAAATTATTTATTTTTTACACCTTTTGGTGTCCTGTTAGGTCACATAGTGTGTAATGAAGGCATTTTGGTAGACCAGGCCAAAATTGTAGTCATTTTGAGTATGCCTCCACTAGTTAGCTCCATATAAGTGCAATATTTTCTTAGCCATATAGGGTACTATCAGATGTTTATCAAGGGATATGCCACCATTTTATCTCCATTAGAATATTTACTATGCAAAGGTGTGAAGTTTGTTTAGACTTCTAAGTACCAAGCATCCTTTATCAAACTGAAGTAAAGATTGGTCATTGTGCCTATCCTCTTCTTTATATATTGGAGTAAGCCCTTTCCTATGCACATTGATTCTTTAGGTATCATAGTTGGTGTTATGCTTGTGTATCAAGGAGATGGTGGATTGGAACACCCCATATATTTTATAAGCTGAAAGTTGTCTAACTCTAAATATAATTACACAAAAATTGAAAGATAAGCACTGGCTATAGTGTTCACACTACAAATTTTTTTGACGTTATCTTCTTGTGACACCATTTGAATTTTTCATGGATCATCAAGCTCTATACTACCTAGTTAATAATCCAATGCTTGGAGGACACATTTCTTGATGGTTGATACTATTTCAAAAATTCCAATTTCACATTAACATTAAGCTAGGTAGAGAAAATGTGGGTCTAGATGATCTCAATCGCATTCCCAATGGTAAAGAACTAAAATAACTACAAGAAGATTCTCTTGATGCTCATCTATTTCACATTTCCATGATCACTAATTTTTTTGAATCAATCCCTAAATTCATTAAATAAGGAGTATTCCTTTTACACTACCAAAAATGAGACATGAAGTAGTTTTTCACTAGAGTTTTGCCATATACTATTAATAATGGGATTTTGTATCACTTGGGAAAGGATGAAATACTATGCAAGGTAGTTCTAGAACATGAACGACCACAAATCTTACAGGAGGCACACCAAGGGATAGTAGGCAGACATTTTGATAGAGAAGCTACTACCAAGAAGTTGTTATAAAGTGGATTATGTTGAACAAATATTTTTTAAGATGCATAAAGATTCATGCAACACTGTAATGTATTTTAATGCATGGGTAAACCACTATAAAGAGATGAAATACCCTTGTAACCTTTATTAGATAAATAAAATTTTAAACAATGGGGCATTGATTTTGTTAGACCTATCAATCCTTCGAGTAAATGCATTAAATCAAGGTATATTATTATTATGACTAATTACTTTACCAAATGGGTTAAAGCTATTGCAACACCCAATTGTGGTGCAAAAAATGGAATAAAATTTCTCTACATTAATATTATTATAAGGTTTGGATGCCCAATTAAGCTTGTTAGTGATTGAGGGACACACTTCCTGAACAACACCATCAAGGATCTTACTAAATAATTCATGATTTCTTATCATAAAATTACTACGTACCATTCACAAGCTAATGGCTAAGTTGAGGCTTCTAATAAAGTGTTAGGCTAAATGTTGACAAAGATATATTATGTCAAGAGGGATGATTGAGAAGATCACATTTATTCTATGCACATATCACATTCACTATAAGAATGATACAAGTTTTAATCCATTTCAGTTGGTCTATAGGCTTAAAGCAATTATGCCAATGGAATACTTGGTACCCAGTCTACACATTGCAATGGTCATGAGACTAGGGGATCATGAGTCTCTCACTAACATACTTCTCAAACTAAATAAGATGGATGAGTATTATTGTAGAGCATCTTCGATGCAAGAATTTCATAAGTAGAGCTAAAAGGCATGGCATGATAGGAATCTATGTCATAAGGAATTTCATAAAGATCAACCAGTTTTGTTATATGATAGTTGTTTCAGAGCATTTTTGGGTAAATTATAGATTCAATGGCAAGGGCCTTATGTTATACATGAAATATCATAACAAGGAACCATTTTTCCAAGGTGGGTGAATGGTTGTAACCAATAGACTTAATTTATCTCATTCTGATAAGTGAGTGGGTGTTAAGTAACACTGAGTAGATTAGGATTTATCATTTCTATATGTTTCTTATGTTTTTTTCTATGTGTGTGTATTTTTAGATGATCTCTTCACTACCATTTGGGAACCAGATAATAAGTATAACATGCACCAATTGTGCATAATATAATTCATGTGCTTCATCATGGATGTTAGCAAGAGTGAAAAAAAGCAATAAGTCTAGGAAATATAAGGACAAATCACATCAACCAAGATCTTTATCATATAATGATCATCCCCAAGTAGTCAATGATAGATCCAAGGTTTAATTGACCTAATATTCATAAATTAGTAGCCATTCAACATCATCCACTCATACTCTCATACAGATAATAAATAAAATAACAACATATCTCTATACATGTACTAATGACTAACTATCTTAATTTCTAGATCAGATAAGATTTACCACATCAATGATTACATTCATGTTGAATAGACATCTCAACAAAACATTTTCATTAAAACTAATAGGGATGAAATCTATAAAGGCATAAGCTTGTGAACCAATTTTGTATTTCATCCTTGCAAATATTTTCATGAGCTGAATTTCAAATAGTCAAGATAATTGTACTACATAGAGAGACAACAGAGTTCAAGTTAATCACTTAGTAATCATGGATACTTCACAACTCATTAGGGGTTCGATAGACATGAAAAAAAAATAAATGGGTGTTGATCTAGCACTTTGACAAACAAAATTCAATGATCTAAATACCTTTGATTTTCTTTGAGCAACAAATTAAAAATTATTTTCCTCAGACCCTATCGATGTTGCATAGCCATTGGATCTCACATTCCCCCACCATTTCCACAATATAAATTTTGAGTGCCTATTTTAAATGCCCACTTTTGATGACTTGGAGGAGATTATACAATTCTTACTTGACTAATACAATGATGGCAAAATCTACATTAGACTAGACACCATAATCATTATCAACATAGAAGCAATGGCCTAAGCTTTGGGTATGTCTATGCGAGGGCACTCCCTTACTCCATACAAGATAAGAACACTTCCTATTCTCTAAGAGGTTATATATTTGTATGTTTAGGGATCTATAGGGATGATAATTAAAGAAATTCATGATGAACCAATGTGCATCCTAGTATAATGCATCACAAGGAGGTTCTAGTAGACCACCAAGTCTGCTAAGCAAATTCTAAAAGGGGTCATGAATATTTCTCACCACATGATCCATCAAAATGATTAATTGAATTGTCCTAAATAATTCATTCAGGATTTATTGACAAACATTGACAAGTTTTAGACATCTCTCATGTATACATTTTAGTATTAATTCCTCATTTTTATGTTGTGCTTCACACAATGAAAGTCCCCCAAGGGAGATGTGCACCCTAAAATTGACTATTGGCCAATGTAATAATTCCCCAAATTGATTTAGACACCTGAGCATGGATCCTTAGCTCATGAGGTAAAAATTCAAGGCATGGTGGGAGGAGTGCATGGAGTTGACCACAATGCATCCTTAGGTAATACCAGATGTAATGTAGTACTTGGGCTAACACATTGTTATCACATTTTTACCAAAATATGCATTCATCCATATCCACGAGCTACTGAGGTCACACTTTGGACCCATACCAATCTTTGTCATCATGGACATGGTGTAGGACAAAGTAACAAAATAGAAAGCCTTCATAACCAGTCATGTGATACCACTCCAAGCTATACCACCTAGTATAGTCATCCCCATATCATAGCAACAAGAGGAATCCACCACTTCATAGCCATAAATAGGAAAGCACAAGATTTCCATCAAGCATCAATCTAAATAACTTATATTTAAGTGCAAGATAAGGAATATGATGACCTGGTTAGATGATCCTAAGGTGCCCCAAATTGCAATCTCATGTGACCTACCCCAAATGGGCACAAATGAAAAAGAAGTCTACTAGGTAATGGTTGTTGATATAGATGGAGACTTCTATGATGGGGAGGAAAAGAAGGAATTCTTATTCTAAAAGGTAGTCAACATGGTACAAGTGCATAAAAAAGTTTCTCCAAATCTATGGGTGGATCTACCATCATTACCTACATCTATCATCATTAACACTATATGGGAAGAAACAAAGTAGTTAAAGTGAAGGGTTGACGTTTTATAGTAGCAACCTTCTACCAACTTCTCAATTGAAGATGTCTTTGTGCCACTTCTATAAATCCCACCAGAATTACTTGTACATAGACCACAAACTAGGCACGAGGCTAGGGTTTTACCTACCCTCAAAGAATGCATATTTAGTTTACCAATCATGGTACAAAAAGCACAACCCACTCCATAGTCCACTTCAACACCACCTAAACATAGGTTGGTCACCCTAGGATGTAAGAAATCATAGGTTTCTAACTCTATAGTATAACTAAGTGATTTGATGCCATCACCACAAGCCTAAGAGGTTAAAGAGCTCAAACTCAAGAAACCCATAAAAGAAAAACAACAAGATTTAGGGGAAGAAGTAGGTCACACATTATAATGATGAGTCAAAAAGGAGGAGAAGAAATGCCATATGGAGCAGGCTCAACAACAATAATAACAATTAAGTCAGCCAATCAAAGAAGTTAAGGCTACAAAAAAGGCCCATGATGTAGAGGCTGACTGATAGAGATCCCTTGAAGTGGATAATAAGGCACAATAAGCTATCAATGTAGACAAGTAAGCATAGAAGGTGAAATATCAAAAGGACAAAGAAGTTGAGCTCACTACCAAGGCTAAGGTAGAAGAAGAAAAAAAAATAGGATGCAATGGTGTAGGCAAAGTAGGCCATGAAAGATGCCACATATGCACAATAGTAAGCCAAAGAAGCTACAAATAAGAAGATGTTATTTTGTGGAGCCTATTTCCACATTATAATTTATTTCAAATATTGTATATTATAATTTACTACACACTCTTAATGTATTATCTCTATGGTTCAGGGGTGGTAGCCCCTAAAAAATCTTCTAAACCCCCTTTTTGAGAGTATGGATATGTGGTTTATCTATACTTATATATGTGTGGTGTAATCACCCATGATTAATGGGGAATCATTATAGGTTGACTTAGCCTATGGTTTTAGTACCCATTGTTTTGTAAAATTTCTATGTTGGTTACTTATTGATGTATTATAGATGGACATACATTAGGTAATATATTAGTAAAACTAATTTTGAAAAGGTGAACAAAGTGTGTAAGTTTGAGAGAGTTTATTGAACGTAGCTCCAAACAATATTTATGCATTGTAATTGTGAGAAGACTGATCTAAGAGTGGATTATACTTTTGTCATCTTGTAATAAGATTTAAGCAAGTGTTTATTGGTGGATGTAACCCACATTGGGTGAACCACATTAAATCTTATCTTCTTGTTGTGTATTTTAATTTCTATTCTTTATTTATCTCTGTTCATAGATTTTGTTATTGTGATTCTATAAAATTATTTTTCATTAATTTCTAATTTATTCATCATAGAAGAAGATTAAGCCTTGAAAAAACAATAGGCCCATGTGTAAGACAATTAATAAAATACAACCAAAGCATAGGCACATGCTACGACTAAACAAGCCAAGGCTACTTCCATATTAGAATAAAAGAAAGAAGAAGAACATGCATAAAATCTTAAGGAAAAAGAACAATAAGCAAAATAAAAAAATGTGCAAGAAGAGATGAATAGGAATGTGGAAGAGGAGGTCAAACAAAAATAGGCTAAAGATGTTACACAATAACTCAAGCTTGCATCAGAGTCCACAAAACAACAACAACGGGTACTTGAGAAATAACAAACTAAAGAAGAGAAATTAAATCAAGAAGAAGAACCCACTGTAGCTTAAATAGTTCTTCAACTCCTAGAATTATCTTTGGGAGGAGTTTAGATTTGGGACATCTCGACTTTGGGTGCTCAACACACCACCTTCTCTCTCCCACTTATGACTATGCCATGGCCTAATCATTTAACAAATTTAAGCACATTGGTAGCATTCTCTCTATAGTATGAATCATCTTTGGATGTCTCTAGAATACCACTAAATAATTAACTAGAGGGCATAACAACATTCTAGGAGTCCATTATGCAAAAGGCCACCTCTAATAGTAAATGGATCAATCAAAGTCTAAGAATGTTGAGTTGAAGGGTCACCTCCATGAAGCTACCAAGCTTATCTAGGATGCTTATCATGAGTTGGTCACTCGATCAATTAGGGACTAAGTCATGTCCAACTACCAAATAATCAAGACTCTGGTCTCTGAGTTAACCAAGGATTCGTGCATATCTTAGAAACTCCTCACATTTGGCACATTGGGATAATATGTTACAACTAAGTTTGTGACTCTCATCACTTTACTAGAGGAGTATCAAGGAATGTTAGACACTACTACATTATAAGCATAATAGGTCACACACAACTTATTAGATTATAAACAACAACTAGATAATTCTCTAGTTATTTCTAAGTCAAACTTTGTAATGGTTGCCACCATTAAAACAAACATGGGAAACCACACTACCACTAGGAAATAAAATGATGAACTCCAAGAACCGATCAATGTTAAGGACAATATGCACAACAACCTCCTAAAATGGTAGAGTCAAATTTTGTGTAGTTCCTTTTTTGGTATCCAAGTTGAATGTCACACAGACAAAATAGAGCAGCTGAGTGGTGAGATTCAGATAAGGGTCACCAACACCAAGATAGTCATAAGCATAACTAATGACATAGAACTTAAATTGATTACCATCCTCCATTACACACCCTATTATGGATGATCTAATAATTTATGATAGATTGGCATGCCAACAAGACAAATATGACTCCCCTTTGAAGTGAAGTTACCCAGATTGTCAATACACCTACGTATAAGCTACCTTTGAAGCTCCAATAGATCATCAATTGATGCAAGGGTGTGTAGTCCAAGTCTAAAAACTCTTTTGGTTAGTCATCATCTACATCTATACCACCTACATTAAGTTAAGTACCATGTAGAGAATAAATTTTGAATAATTTTGTATAAACATTTTGTATTGGGGATGATTTAGTAAGACAATCAGGGCCAGGTTGGTTGAAAACCCATAAAGGGCGACCACCTGGTTATGCCAACCTATTTAAAAATTGTAAAGGGTAGTAGGTTGGTATGATACTTAGTTAAAAACATAAAAATAAAGCTAAGAAGTGTGCAAGAGGTGAAAACCAAAAATGGTGCTTTGAACAATTACTGTGACTCTTACTAGTCTAACCACTTCTTCAGCCTCTACTCACTTGTGTAATTTTGGAAGATCCTATGATGTTTTCTAAGGATGAGACAACATTTTAATTATAGTAAAGTGTTGGGAGAAGAATTTAGATTGTAAATTTTTGTAGGATATTTATCTAATATCCATGTATTATATACTCATTTTGTCATGTACAATTCTATTTTGTCCTATTTCCATGACTTGTAATATGTTAGAATATGAACAGACTCTACTTTTGACACCAAGTACAAGAAGAATATGAATATTCATAGACTGAAAATATCTATATATACTTTTCTTTGTAACAAGAATAGATTTTTTGTTTTTAAGAGATTAACAAAGACTTATCTAGTTATGGTTACCTATGTGATTTCTTACTTTGTTCCTTGCGTGCATTCTCATGTATATGTTTGATTACTTTCTACCTAATTTAATCTACATACTCTATTTATGTTAATGAATCACTGGTTATTCTTACCTCTTATCTAATGCATGATAAATCACACTTACTATGTTTTTATTATCCAACCTCTGTAAGAATATGATACAATATTTTGTGCACTAAAATATATCCTAGTTATCCTCATCCTTATCATTTTTTGATGCTTCAAAACCTCTTTTAAAATCATAAAACTCCTTCAGGGATTCAATGCCTACAATCTTAAGATGAACTTTATTGACTAACAATTCCCTCTTACTCAAAACATCTATCACCTTATTACTTTTCCCTTTCTTATATTTGACAGTAAAACTAAAGTTTTACAAATATTATATCCATTTCATATGCCTCTAATTGAGATTAGGATGAATAGTGATGAATTGTAGATAAAGGTTATCTATGAATATCACAAACTCTTTAGGCATTAGATAATGCCTTCACTTTCTTAAGGCCTACACCATTACATAGAACTCTAAATCATAAGATGAGTACTTATTTTTAGCATCATTTAGCTTTTCATTAAAGTAGGCTATGAGTTTTCCCTCTTGACTTAAGACAACCCAATAACTACTTCACTTACATCACACTTCACCTGGAAGATTTTTTTGAAGTCAAGGAGTGTTAGGATGGGTTGTTTAGTGATTTTATTCTTCAAAAATTGAAAGTTTATTTTAGATATGTTAGTTAAAATTAAATTTTTATTATCTCCTCTAATATTATATATGATTGGATCACAAATTCCACTAAAATTTCTAATGAATTTCATATAAAAGCTTGTAAGGTCATAAAAACTTCTTACCTCTCCAACTAACTTTGGAGTTGTGTTAGAGGTAAAATTACTGAGAAGGGAGGGGGGTGAATCAGTGATGCAAGATAATACAATTCAATTAAAAACTCTTAAACATTCAACATACATCATCTTGGTCAAGCAACATAAACATAAAAGCATATACATCCAAATCATACATAAGAGCATACATCACATGAACACATCATATATTTGGGAAACCCTCTTAGGGTATAAAACCCATTGAACCCTAAAATATGGATTACATTATTATAAAAAATACACAACATTTAGACTATTACCCACTAATAAAGGAACATCCATACCTTATTTTATTGAGACACCAATCCCATAAGGAGCAACTGCCCCTGTCTAGCTAAGCACCCACAATAACTAGACCTTTTGAAAGCTTTAACTTGAAAAGAGGAACCAACCCCATAGGAAACCAAAACCCCACTAAAATACATAAATATATCACCTTGAACACCTATTTATACTCTTCAATTGATGATGATCACCTCTGTCTACACTCTTCACCTCCAATCTCTCTCAAGCTGCCTCTACGACTAACTTGCTCAAACCACCTCTTCTAGGCTCATTAGGTCCAATGACCTATATGTCCTCTTACATAAAATTGATTATATAAACATGTTTAATATTTCTCACTTTTATGGTCCTAACTAACCTATACCTTTTATTTCAAAGTTTCTTTCCTTCACTTAAATCTACACATGCCCAACTGACTCCAC
Organism: Torreya grandis; assembly: GCA_037957365.1. Taxonomy (NCBI): domain Eukaryota; kingdom Viridiplantae; phylum Streptophyta; class Pinopsida; order Cupressales; family Taxaceae; genus Torreya; species Torreya grandis. The sequence continues at coordinate 1,904,859 of JARHVA010003415.1, read as the reverse complement.
TAGTCCAATTAGTCCTTGTATTTATACCACTCTCTTCCTTTAACCCATCTTGGTCAAAAAATATGATTTAAATATTTTAAACAAAATTAAAATAGGTACATAAACATGTTACAGGTGAGAACCACCCTCTTCATAGGTTGGTCATTATCTCATTAGTCTCAAAACACCATTAGGTCTTGGTGAGACCTAAAACAATTAGGCCTTCATACTCACACATTATATGTGAGGCTACTTAGACCACCTTAATCCTTTAAAAATGATTTGAACACATCAAAAATATATATAATATAAAATTTATAAATCCCTAATGGTTCCATGCCATCTATAAATCAACTCAACACTTTAACCTACCAAATAGGTCTACTTGCTCTTCAGATCATCATATATAGAAAACACAATCTCAAACTTTTGAAGCAACTACTCAAATATTTCACATAGAAATATGATTATATTACATTTTTTAGTTCTATTAGGACCTAAAAAAACACCTCCATGTTCTTTATACACTTCAACACAACCTCTAATCACTTATATAAACTCTCTCAAAATGACCACTCAGACTAGTCATATACAATCAAAATATAGTTATACTATTTTGACTCTCCAAAACTGAATATTGGTAACATAAGATCTAAAATAACTATTAATTAACCTTTTATAATTATTTTAAATTTTAATACTCATTTATTTCCTCAAATTTACTCATAACACCTTCAACCTACCTCTGTAAGATGGTCACTCAAACTGCCAGTGCATTCAACAAACATAGTCAACTTTTAAGCATTTTTTCACATTTAAATGGATGGGTTAAACATAAAAAATACACACAAATAGTATTAATTAAGTATAAAACACTCTCAAATAGTTATTTCATCTTGAAACAACAAAATATGATCAAGAACAGCTTAATTATCCTTCTCAGATCACATACAGACCATGGTCAAACACAGTCAAATTTGGAGCTCCATATATACACTTATACAAAAATTAAGACCTTATAATAAAATATTATATATTATCCTTGAAGTCCTATTCAAAATTTATTTTTACTCCATCAAAAAATTCTACATATATGAAAAGTTATAGCTCAAATACTACATACTAGTTCTCCTTCAAAAATTTGAATATTTAAATTCCAACAGTCACTGTGTAAACACTAAAATTAAAACACTTTGTCATCATCTCATGATCCCTATAAAATTTGAAAAAATTCAATCCATATATCTCCTTGGAACTAACCTGGTATTTACCTTGCAATGCTCACTATTGATCTTAGATCCTCGCTTCCACGATTGTGCCACTTGGTAGCTCTATATACCCTGCAGTCAGTCTTCCAATGAACTTATACCAATTGGAATACCCATGTGTAATCTTGAATATTTTACTCAATACACTCCATTGGATCATAATCTGCATGATCACACACTCACCATTGTTCTCTATCTGATAGGTTTCATGCTTCTTGTTAGATCTGCTGCTCAAACTCTATGATTATGACACATGTCACTAGCACATGAAATCTTAACTATTTGACTTTGAGCCACACCAATTTACCCTTATTTGATGAAATAAATTTATCACCATTATATCTTTCATCCAATTCAATTCTCATCATATATTTTCAATATCACAAATTAGGCTAAGTATGGGAACTTAGGAAATTCTATTTGAGAAGCCAACTTTGCACCTTAATAACTTTTGCTACACTCCATGTCTAGATTTTAAACTTGAACCATATGATATCCTCACATATTTAAATCCATCCATGTCTTAAATTTCTCTTGAAACATTCACATTTGTAAAATATGATGCCATCAATCTACTCACTCAGCTTTATCTATCAAGATGATTACTTGAGATTAGACCTTCATATGATTATTTTGATGAATTCTATTCACTCACATAAGAACCCATAACACTTATAACAACACATAGGGTCTATAAAACATTTTCATATCATATATATCATCAACCATCTTCCTATCCAAGTCAAACATTGAAGAACCATGCAAGAGCATTGTAACTCAATGAAGCACACTTTGTCATTGTCATCCTAGCACACATGACACCTCATCAGAATCCTTTGTCACCTTGGAGACATCATTGAAAAACCTAAAAAAATATCTAAATTTATAATTTATGTCAAAAACCAATATAAATCTTATGCTAAGGCTCTATCTCTCTCTTTAAGTACTTTTTCCCCCTTTGACACAATGAAAAAGTGGGCTCATCTTCTGATCTTGAGGACCTAAAAATACTTTAATAACTAATAAAATGAAAGGAACCCATTTTATATATGATATATACTTACCATAATATTGTGTAAAACTATTATTTCCTTGATATTCTCAAACATTCTCCATGACTACTCTCTTCTTTGATCATACATGAACATCAAAAACTACATGAACTTACCTTGAAAACATAAAGGACTCCCCTAACTCACTTGGTCTTAGGCACCCTTTTGATCATCTTTAGACCATTTAAAAAACAACCCCTTTTGTTTATTCATGAGGATTCAATACATTATCAAAGCACCTAACATTTTTTATCAAGTCATCATATAAATATGTTTGAAATCACAACTATAGTAGATATATTCATATCTCCACCATGACTAAGGCATATCACATATGCTCCTCCTTACATCATGCATGTATCTTCAAGCATTTCAAACTATATAAGTTAGCTCTCCCTAACTCCATGCTTCACCTAGATCATGACAACTTCAATAGGACTACTCAATGAACTATATCTACTAACAACTCTTCAACACTATCCACACTCAATCAATATCCTTATGAAACCACTGATAAATCTCATATATTCATTAGATCAACTTAAACAACTAAAGTAGATAATAATAACTCTCATATGGATCTCAAAACAATTTCCCTTTATCCTCCACAAGCCATCATGGTTTAGATTCTTTTCAAAGCACTCTCATGGAACTATCTCATCTTCAAAACATTGGGAACTCCATGATAGATACAAATTGTCATATACATAACTCTAAGAACTTTTTCATGATATCAAATATGTGATAACACATTCTCCTCATACTCTATATCAACCTTGTCTTCAGTCTTCATTTTTTGATCAATCAATTTAAGCAATTGGCAAGTTCTTACCTTTAGGACCAAAAACCCTAAACACGCCTTGAGCACATTTGAACAAGATACACATACCTTTATAAACAATATAATATCTTGAAAACTCACCATCCTTTATCAAACACTTGGAAATCTCCATTCTCTACCTTTAGACTTTTAGAACCAACATCTTCATTCTTTACCATTTGACCAACTAGACCATACTTCAAAGATTGACCAAAACTTTGACTTTAGGATCATTATCCCTTAATATATCTTCTAAATCATTTCATCACAATGCTTTGGAGAAGTTAAATAAAACTCATTGATCTCCCTTAACCAAGCATATCTTCTCATGACCTTTATTGTCATGAACAAGACTTATTTGAAGACACCTTCACCCTTTCATAAACTTCCAACTTCATACCAATCTCTAAACTTCTTAGACCCAAGAGACCTTCATGACTGTGTTTGTCATGTAACACAACCAAGACCCAAAAAACATCCACCATGCTTCCTCTTTCTATAAAGTATCTCCTTGAAGCTTAGAGAGAGACACTCCTTTAACATAGTGAGACTAAAAATCCCAAAACTTAGGAGACTCCCATATCTACATACTCTCATTTAAATTTTAGTCTTACCTCATCACTAAATTAACTTTGAATGGATCCTTGACTTTATTGTTTGCTTCAGACTTGTCAACAAATGTAGACAACATAAACTCTTTACTTTCCTTCATGTCTATCATGGAAAATAAACCATATTTGGTCTCAGTCTGATCTCTCTTAATAGGCTTAGGTTTCCACAACCATTTGTGACCTCTTACTTGCAGATTAGGGGCTCCATACACCTTGTTTTTCTTTGAGAACTCATTCAACTTATTCTTTAAATACCTAGCAATGTGACCAACTCTATGACATCTGAAAAAAATAAGATCATTCATACCTTTTGCTTGATGATAATTATGACCTTCCTTTGACTAATTTCTTCTCTTCTTTTACTCTCTAACTGGTCTTATTTCTTGCACTCTAGGAACCTGCTTGAACTTATCTTGATTAAATGGTCTTTACTTTCAAAACCTAGAAATAGGACCAACTCTTTGAAAACTATAGCAAACAATGTCTTCCATACCTTTTGTTTGAATATGGAAGTGATCTCCCTTTAACTGATTACTTCTTATTACATAATACTTTGCCCTATGACCAACAAGATGACAAACAAAATAATGGACCATAAAATATTTTGCATACCTTAAAGCATTTGGCTATTTGATTGGTTTGTTAATTTTACTCCTGACTTGATCCGACTTGTTATCTTTCATTCTACCATCCTCTTTGTCTTGTTATAATTTCTTTTGTTCTTCTTCAAGCTTTCCTATATTGATTATGACCTTTTCATTCTCATCCTTTAGAGAAAAAATATTAGTCTTTAATTGAACACATTCATCTTCTTTATCCCTCATGCTTGAACTTCCATCCTCTAATTAAATTTTGAGATATTTGATGGTCTCCGTATCCTCCTTAGCCCTTTTGGCCATGCCATCTTTCAATCTACATGCTTACACTTCCCTAGACTTGATAAATTCTTGATTTTCCTTTTCCTCTTTAGCCCTTTTGACCATGTCATCTTTCAATATAAATGCTTGCTCTTTCATAAACTTGATCAATTTTTTATTCTCCTTTTCCTCTTTCATGGATTTGCCTGACAAACTTTCATCAAGAGATCTGAATTTTGCTTCAAGACCTTTAATCATATTCCTCATTTTATGATTCCTCTTATTTTACTCCTTTAATTCACCAAGTGTACTCATGATCTTAGATTCTAGATCAACTTATTCTTCCTTAATATCATATCAAACTTTTTCATCAAACATGATGATTTTTTCACCTATATTTTACCTTCGATCACCTTCAAGTGGTTAAACTTGCACAAAAGGCCCTGCTCTGATACCAATTATTATAAGTAAAATCACCAAGAGGGGGGGTGAATCGATGATGTAAGATAATCCAATTTAATTACCAAATCTTAAACATTCAACATACATCATCTTGATCAAGCAACATAAACATGAAAACCTATTCATCTAAAGCATACATAAGAGCATACATCACATGCACACATCATATATGTGGGAAACCCTCTTGGGGGATAAAACCCATTAAAACCTATAATATGAAATACATTATTATAAAAAATATCCAACATTTAGATGAACACCCACTAATCAAGGAACACTCATTCATTAGTTTAGTGAGACACCAATCCCATAAGGAACAATTGCCTCTATCTAGCTGAGCACCCACAACAACTAGACCTTTAGCAAGATTTACCTTTCAAGGAGGAACCAACCCTATAATAGAATAATAACCCACTAAAATACCTAAATATATAACCTTGAACACCTATTACTACTCTTTGACTAATGATGGTCACCTCTGTCTGCAGTCTTCACCTCCAATCTCTCTTAAATAGTCTTTAGGGCTAACTTGCTCAAACTACCTCTTCTAGGCTCATTAGGTCCAATAAGCTATGTGTCCTCATAAATAAAATTGATCAAATAAAATTTTTTGATATTTATCACACTATGATGGTCCTAAATAACATGTTCCTTCTCTTTAAAATATTCTCTCCATCGCTTGAATCTGCACATGCCCAACTGACTCAATTTTATAATTAGTCCTTGTACTTATACCACTATCTTCCTTTAACCCATATTGGTTGGAAAATATTATTTAAATATTTTAAAAAAACTTGACATAGGTCCATACACATGTTACATATGAGAACCACACTTTTCATAGGTCGGTCATTACTTCATTAGCCCCAAACCACCATTAGGTCTTAGGGAGACCTAAAATAATTACTCATCCATACTCACACATTACATGTGAGACTACTTGGACCACCTTCATCTTTTACCAATACATTAAAAACATCAAAATTGTATGTAATATACAATTTATAACTCACTCATGGGTCCTTACCACCTAAAACATCAACTCAACACTCGAACCTACCAAATAGGTCTCCTTACTCTTCAGATCTTCATATACAAAAAACATAGTCTCAAACTTCAAAAGTAACTACTCAAATATTTCACATATTCATATGATTAGATCACATGGGTGGACCCTTTAGGATCTCATAAACACCTCCATGTTCTTTAGTCACTTCATCACAAGCTCTAAGTACTTAAATCAATTATCTTAAAATGACCACTTAGACTGGTCATATACAGTCCAAATATAGTTATACTATTTTGAATATCCACAACTAAATATTGGAAACATAAGACTAAAATACATTATCATGAACCTTTGATACTTCCTTGACATCTTTATATACATTTTTTTCTTCAAATATATTTATAACACCTTCAACTTACCTTTGCAAGATGGTCACTCAAACTACCAGTGCATTCAACAAACATAGTCAACTTCTAAGCATTTTTTCACATTGAATATGGATTGGTCAAACCTCCAAAATCCATAAAAATAATTTTCATGTAGTATAAAACAGTCTCAAATAGTTTTTTCATATTTAAATATCAAAATAATATCAATAACTCAATTATCCTTCTTAGATCACTTACAAACCATGGTCAAACACATAGGCAAGTTTGGAGCTCCATATATACACTTTTACAAAAATTCATACCTTATAATAAATTTTTATATATGTAACTTGAAGTCCTCTTCAACTTTTATTTTTACTCCATCATTAAATTTTGTGTATATCAACAGTTATAGCTCAAATACTATAGACTAGTTCTCTTTAACAAATTTAAATATTTAAATTCCAACGATCACTATGTAAAAACTAAATTTCAAACACTTTGTCATCATCTCATGATCCTTGGAAACTTTGAAAAAATTAACTCCATAAATATCCTTAGAAGTAACCTGGTATTTACCTTGCAACTCTCACCATTGATCTTAGATCCTCGCTTCTATGATTGTGTCACTTGGCAGCTTTGCATGCCTTCTACATAACCTATAGTCAATCTTCCAATGAAATCATACCACTTGGAAACCCAAAAATAAATATTGAATATTTGAATCAATACACTCCATTTTATAATAATATTCATGATCACATGCTCACTATTGATCTCTATTTGATAGGTTTCATGCTCACCATTAGATCTGTTGCTCAAACTTTGTGACTGTGACGCATGACACTAGCATGTGCAATATTGACTATTTGACTTTGAACCACACATTTGTATCCTTATCTAGTTATATAAATTTCTCACCATTATATATTTTATCCAATTCAATGTTCATCATATATCTTTGATATCATAAATTTGGCTAAGTATGTGAACTTAGTAAATTCTATTTGAGAAGCCAACTTTTCACCTTAATAACTTTTGCTATGCTCCATGTCCAGATCTGAAACTTGAACCATATGATCTCCTCACATAGGTAAATCCATACATGTATCAAATGGATTTAAAAACCTTCACACATGTGATATATTATGTCATCAATCTTCTCACTCAATGTTATCTATCAAGATGACTACTTGAGCTTAGAGCTGCATATGACTATTTTGATGAATTATATTCACTTACATAAGCACCCCAAACACTTATAACACCCCATAAGATATCTTAAAAATTTACATATCATTAATATCATCCACCATCTGCCTATCCAAGTCAAACATTGAAGAACCATGTAGGAACACTGAAGCTCAATGAAGCACAATTTGTCATTATCATCCTAGCACACATAACACCTCATCAACATCCTTGGTCACCTTAGAGACACCATTGACAAAGCTCAAACAAGTTGAACACTCCATTTTGGCTTTTACTTTTTCCATATCCATTTTTAATACTCCTTGAGATATCATAAATTCAAGGTACAATAATTTTATCTTCATGAATACACATTTTTTAATATTTATTAGTAAATTCACCTCTTGTAATCTTCTTGTAACCAAATGTAAATAATGGAGATGTTCTTATTTTTTATTAATGTAAATCAAAATGTCATCCAAATAAACTAAAACAAACTTACCTATGAATAACTTAAGAACTTAATTCATGATCCTCATGAATGTAATAGGTGCAATAGTGAGGCCAAATGGCATGAAAATCCATTCATACATCCCTTCATTAGTCTTGAAGATTTTTTTCCATTCATCTCCATGCCTAATTCTGATTTGGTAATATCCATTTTTGAGGTCAATCTTAGAGAAATAGTTTGACCCACTCAAACAATCCATCAAGTTTTCAATCCCTGAGAGAAGAAACCTATACCTTATACTATTCTTGTTGATTACTCTTGAATCTATGCACATCCTCTAATATCATTATTTATTGGGTACTAATATTATTGGCACTACACATGGTCTAAGTTTATACTTAACCAATCCCTTATACAAAAGTTATTGAAATTTATTTTTTTATCTTAGTGTTTACTTGTGGTGTCATCTTTTATGAAACCTTATTAGGTAAGCTTGCTCCTAGAATGAAGTCAATGTGATGATTGATTTTTATCATGGGTGGAAAATCACTAAATAGTTCATCTTTTATGTACTATGATATCAACATAGTCTTTTATCACATCTTTCACCTCTTGAGGTAACTCATTCACCTTGGTTTCTATTATGACTATTTTAGGCTTGAGTATGATCACAAATCTTAACTCTTATTCTTTCATTGCATTCACAAACTCCTTTTCACTTAATAACATTAAAATTGAATCAATATTTTATTCACCATATTATTATTTCATAGGTATCAAGGTATGGATTATGCCATCCTTATTCAAGGTGTAAACATTTATCTGTCCATCATATGTTGTCTTCCTATCTTATTACCAAGTCTTTTCAAGTAAAATATGACACATGTCCATTGGCATAATGTCATAAAGGAATTTATCTTTATAACTTCCAATTTAAAATTCCACCCAACATTGTTCATTAACTAATACTTGTTACCTTTTTTTCAACCATGAAACCTTGTAGGGAGTTAGATGGGGCAGCCATTTCAATCTTAGTTTATCTACCATTTTAGCTAAAACTAAGTTATCTGTGTTACTTGAATCAATAACCACTTTTCAGCCCTTACCTTGACATTTACATGAGGTCTTGAAAATAATATTTATTTATGCAAGTTCCTTATCTTTAGGTGTCTTGATCAACACTCTCCTCATTATCAAATATTCACCTACCTCTGGTTCTTCCACATGAGATGGAGAGCCAACATTCTCCTCTTATGTTGCTTGAACAACCTAATTTTTATTTTCAATCATATAACTTCCTACTTTATGACCCTCTAAACACTCCCAAAACCTATGTCTAGAAAATTTATTACACTTGAATCACTTACCTATGAAGCCACTGGATCCTCTTCCTCTTGATGCATATCCACCTTTGAAATATGGCCTCTTACTTATAAATCCCCGTCTAGGATTAAATGACTATTATTGTGAAGTGTTAGCCTCTCCATGGCTTCTCTGTGAGGTATTTCTACCCCTTGCTAATCATTTCCTCTATAACCTTAGTGTTTACCTTTATTTTGATGTGTTTATCTTCTATTAAGCTTATCTTTATCTTATAATGCAAAATGATAGCATTCTTCAAGAGTCTTAGGGATAACTACACTTAACTCATCTTGTAAATTGTATCTTAGTCTAGTAGAATATCTAGAAACTTTTTCCTTGTCCTCTATTGTATGACCTGATCTGATGACCAAATTATAAAACTCCTCTATAATTCATTGACACTCATTTCCTTTTACTTCAAAGTCTATAATCTCTTGAAGATATTCATCTCATAATCACTTGGCAATAATTTTCCCTTCAACTTGGATACCAACTAGTCCCAAGACTTGATATTTGACTTGCCTCTCTCTCTTATTTATTCTTAAATGAAATCCTACCAAAGGGATGCATGCATTTTTAGCTTTATGCAATCAAACTTCACCTGGTTCTCCTTTGGAACACTTTCATAATTAAAGTATTTTTCTAGATATCCAATTCAATCAATAATTTCCTATCAATCTAAACTTCTTGAATATGTAGGAAGTTCTACTTTTGGTTTGGACCCCTATTTCATCATTGCCTTTAGTATTCTCTCAAGACCTTTTTCATCATGTTCTCTATCTTCTCCATCTTCCTTTTCTAGTTCTTAGAGTTCTTCCTCCCTATCACTTTCATACCCTATTAGTACACCTATTCTTTGAGTAGATTCTATTACTGCAAGCCTTGCATCAAAACCAATCCTTAGTTTCTACAATTCCTTCAATGTAGTTTGAATATTGGATCTATTCCTTCTAGGTGGAATCTTGTCTTCTCACTCTCCAAGCTAGCTATTATCAATCAAATTTATACCCTTTATAAGGTAGTTCAAGCCTTACAAATTTTATGTAACATGGAAACACCTCAATATTGTGGGTACCCTATTGGAGATGTGAATCTCTATGGTTAAAGGGATAGCTCCCTTTAATAAATCACTTAGGCTCAAACACTAGTACTCTAACACTTCATAGGAAAAGGGAGAGAAACCTACTCTAATGGAGGTGATGCACCAAATATATATGATCACTACTAATCAACTATAATTGAAATTCAAACAAGAGACTAACCTGCACATGACACTAATCTAAATTTGCTTATCTACATCAATATTTCTGATGAAGGTTTGTGAAGAAAGCTTGATCTAGGTGAACTAGTCAAGAGATTATAACTGTAGAGAGAATTACAAAGCAAGTTAGTCAAGCATTAGTCCATAAATAATGAAAAATACATAAAGAATAACTAACTAAGCCTATCTATTCATATGGGAATTGAAAAGGATAGAAAGAAACAAAATGAAAGAAAACAACATAATATTACCTTCCCAAATGGATTCACCCTACCTATGTGGCTCAAAAGCATGTTCTCCCTTGATCAAAAATCCTTGTCTTTGTCAACAAAGGTAGCAAAATCCTCCAATGTCTCAAGAACACTCCATAAAACCTAGGCTCATGATTCCAAATCACTAAACTAGCCTATCAATGAAGCTTGCAAAGAAAATCAATGATCAAATGCAAAGGATTGTGGAAACAATTTAACATCATAAATTTTCAATATTCAAGATTAAAATTCATGTCCATGGCCTCTCTATTTATAGATTTTTGAGATTGGTCAGGATTAACCATGACCATCCATCTCAAGATTGAGATGTGTGGCCATGGATAATCCATATATTTAGAATTAAACTCATAATTATCTTCATCATGACCTTGGAAGAAGGGGCATTGAAGAGGCATGAGAGGCATTAAATAGGCATGGGTGACCCATAATCCTAATATTTGTGGAATTTATAGCCTAGGGATGTCTTCCCAAGAAATGATGTCACCTAATTATGCAATTAATAGGAATCCATTTTCAAAAATAAATATTCAACAACTCTCATGGAAAATCCATTTAAGCTCTTGATTTAGATTAATTAGCCTTAAACAAGGTTAATCAACATTTATGTAATTATTTTCAAATTTGCCCTCAATTAATCAGAATGGCCAAAAAGTCATATTACTGAGTTGACTCAGAAAGAATTAAAAGGTGACGTTAGATGCACTAGAACCGTATTTCCATTTAGGATGTTTTCAACATAAAATAAAAAAGGTACATGGCATGTACTAATGAATTTAGGAGAAAAGAGTGATCTAGAGCACAACAAGTGAAATCATCATTTTGACTCAAAATGAATTGACCAAAGATAGCTGACCCATAAATTACATTGCCCTATTTAGGGATACTTTGACCTAAATTAGCACTTGTAAATGACAGGTTTGAACCATTTAGCATGTTTTATGGATTTTGACCTAAAATGTGCATTTGAGTGCAATTCGAGTAAGATTGATAATTTAAACGCAAATAATGTTAGGAATTGGATGTCTATATTTTTCCTCTATTTGAGAAGGAATAGTGAGACATTCAAGAAAAGCAACATCTTTTCAAAGAAAAGAAATTTCAATAATAAATTGGAACATACCCATGATGCCCCCTCAAGAGGACATATTAAGATGAAAGAGAAGGATGAACTCTCAAAAAGAGAAAGTGAGAGGTTAACCCATGGAATAAATCACATCCATATGAGTTAATGCTTGCAAACATTATTACCATCAATGATCAAAATATAATTAGAGGTATAATAGGCCCCAAAGATAGGAGGAATGGAAAAGATACAATTTTAAAATATAAGGGACACACTGTAATTATACCTAATTTGAGAGTACAAGCTACATGCGTATGACATTGATCAATCCTTGAGACAAGTTTCAAACTAAATATTTCCATCATGGGATTTAATGTGGAGAGGTTGGAATTAGAATAAAAGAGAGAACATTCTACTTTAGGAAGGGAAACACCACTATAATGGGATCTCTAAAGAGAATATAATAATAATTACTCTAGTAGAGTATATTTGATCATGATAAGATAGTTTTTCCCCAATAGGCCAAATTTTTATCATTGATAAAGAATAAATAATGATTTTTCCCTTGTAGAGTTGATTTGATTTAGACATGGTTCAGATGTTGTACCCTAGCATGGGTAATTAGTAAGTAAAATAGCTTAAAGATATAATAAAAAAGATAGGTTAAAGTGAGCAGGCACAAATGTACATGTGATGGTGTAATGGCTTAGAAAGCTATATAAAACCAAGAATATAATAATTCATAAAGTGATGAGAGATAGTTAAGTTGACCTCAATAGAAATTGAGCATTGCCTACATAGTTCCATGGACTCATGTTCCAACACGAACTTCAGGCCAATGTAGTTCACCTAAGTTTGGGGGAGAATGGAATGAGGAATAATGAAAAATGACCAAGAATTGATTAGACTCAAAATTTATGCAAAGAGATGCACATCTAAGCATAGACAAAAAAATCCTAAAATACATGTTTCCTAGAAGCCTACTTCCATATCATGATCCTAGGTTTTGCAAAGTGTTCTTGAGAATCATTCATCGGAGCTGATGTTGATGTTAAGACATTGAGACCTAAGCACAAAGTGTTTGCTATAGAAAAATAAATTAGGCATCATAAGTATGAATAACTTATAATGACATAAGATTCCAATTGCGCTGAGCTAGTTCAAATGTGAATATCTATAACTAAGGATAATGGTAAAACAATGACCAAAACTAGAGTTACAATGATTTACATTTAAACAAAAAAGAAAAAATAAAGAAAAACACAAACATAAATGAACCTAACTTGAAATCAAGATATGATCTTAAGTAGGAACAAAAATGTTTAAAAAAAAAAAAAGGCAAGAACATCATAACAACATGAGACCAAGATATGAATAATCAAGATCCATGTGGACCATTAAGGCATTCTTGAACAAAAAAGAGAAAAAATAAAATCAAATAAAAAAACAAGACACCAACAACAATAAAATAAAAAAATGGTCCAAGAAAAACATAATAACATAGGATCAAGATATAAACAATTGAGATCCATGTGAATCATCAAGATGTTCTAAAACATAAAAGAGATAAGCAAAAAATAATCAAGGAAACACAAGACCAAGATGAGATAAGAAGTAATAAAAAGAGAGAAGGAGAATAAATAAAAGGAGAGATGCAAAATCACAACAAAACACTAATAAAAAAAACTAAACACACACAAACAAAAACCAAGTTAGTGTGGTTTAAAGACAAATGTTCATACATGTGAGGTAGAGGTGTTACTTTCTACCACATCATAATAAATAACAATGATAAATTTTCCCTAATTAAAGATGAACAATGACAAAAGAAATGGGGGAAGAGAAAAAAAGTAAGGGGTTGTCTGAGCTGACTCTAGATGTATAAGACAAGTGAATATTGCCTACATAGTTCCATGGATGCATGTTTCAACATGAACTTCAGGCCAAATGTAGTTCTCCCAAGAAATGGGATAGAAGAAACATGATGATTAGACCAACGTGATTAATGTTATAGAAGAAATGGAAGATACGTCAAAAAATGAGAATAGTCTAGCAAACAAAAGCTAATGAGATGAGAAAGGATGATCTTTCAAAATGGCAAGTGCATGGGACAAGATGAAAAGAACTAGTGTTTCTATGCTTACAAAATGGTAAGAGCGTAGCATGGTGGAACAAGAATGAACAAATGTATAAAAGTGTGATACAATGTTTTTATGCTTTTGTGGATCATGTTATAATGTTTTTGATAATTTCAAACTATTTATAATATTTTTGGTGTTTTTGGGATAAAATATGCACAAGGTGGGACCACCTAGTCAAGGAGGTGTACCTCTTGATAGTAGAGGTTTTAATAAGATAGCTAAGCTAGTTGTAATGACCCATACTCATCAATCAGTTGGAGTGAGGATCTTGATAAAATAATAAAGAGAAACAAATGTGATATAAGATAATGTGTAATCTGAAGTAAAAAAAAAGTATCGGCATTCACCAATCTGTAAAAGTGTAAGAAGAGTCTATAACTGAGAAGATGTTTTTGTTCACTTGTCTAAAGCTACATAATACTATCCTGGCTAAACTGCTTTATATAAATTCTATTGAGGATGTTCATAATGTTCATGAGACATAATTAAGATCATAATTGGTTAAGGGATAAAAAGTGTTCAAGCTTATAACATGCCTTAGACATAACAAAGAATATGCTTCTCAAAGAGAGCAATCTAGAATGGGATGAAGAATATATTCAGAGTGCCAAGGATTCAAATAATTTATTGTCAAGAATCATGAAAAGTGGACTAGGGTAGTATAAAATGTGTTCAAGGTAAGATTAAAGGGTAGGATAAAATTATGACAACACAAGTTGCCCCCAAGTTACGGGTCTTATAGACAATGGTTCAAATTTATTCATGTGTATAACCTCTTAAGGTGTATGATGTTCATGGGCTCTAAAAGTTCTTCACCATTAGGTTTAGCCAATTGATATGCTCCTAATCCATAGTTTGATTGACAATATATGGTCCTAACCAATTAGGCTAAAACTTACCTTTATTTTTGGGTTCAACATTCATATTCTTCTGGTTCTCTTTCAAAACTAATTCACCAATCTCAAATTATTGAGGGAGAATGCATTTGTTGTAGCTTCTCCGTAATCTATTCTGATAGGCTTGCAAGTTTTTAGGGCAACCAAATGCTTACCATCAAGAAAATCTAGTTCATGCAGTTGTGAGGCTCTATAATCTTCATTATCTTCAATGTGCTCCAATGATATTCATAATGATGGGATCTCAATCTTGACCAAGATGATAGCTTCAATGCTAAAAACAAGGGAGTATGAAGTAGCTCTAGTTGGGGTGTGATAATTGGTTCTATAAGCCTAAAAAAGATATATATGGCATGTCATAAATAGTAGGCAAAACTCCTCAAATAAGTAGTATTGTGTAAGGTAACACAAAATTACTATCACAACAACACTGACTCAATAAATTTTGCAAGCATAACCCCAAAGTGATCTTACTATAGCATAATTATGTGTAATAAATAGTAATAATACACCTCCAATAGGAATCAATCAAACCAACCTTGACATACGTTAAAACTCAAATATAGTGGTAGATCAAACATCAACTACACATGCACTAGTTTCACCTGTCCCAGTTCTAAAAAAAAATTTCTATGGATTATTCTTGAGTTTACCTACATATCATGGAGTTTATGATCTTTTAGATCATGTTCAAAAGTGTGAACTTGTTTGGTGCACCAAAGGTATCACATCAGTAGAACATAAGGCAATTCAATTTGTAACTATGTTATTAGATTTCACCCACACTTGGTATCAAAATATTGACCCCAATCAATCTATTATATATTAATAATAACTTAAGATGACATTTTTGAGTGAATTCAATATACTAGAGTTTGAACAAAAAATAATGCTACATTGAATGAAATCAAGTGAGATTTGGTGGATAGTTTATGTTCATACAATACAAAGTTTGAGACTTTAATCTCCAAGCTTTCATATGAGATCCACTTAGTATAGCATTCATACATGCTCTTTATATGAAGTAATTTACAAAACCATGTGAGTATTAGGAGATTGTGATAAGAGATGAGTTGTCTAAAGTGTGAAAACTAGAGTTAGACCATTCATAGAATTCCAAATCACATTTGTGAGATCATAACTATAAAAGTTGACTACCAACAATGCACATCATACCAAGAGTGTCCTATGGTACATTAATTATGAGTTTGAAAGTCATAATAAGAAAATCTACCATGATGGATAATTCATGCACTCATTACATCTTGTTAATTATGTCATGAAAGCAATTATCTTCATAATTTCCCTTTGTTACAATGAAAAAATTAAAAAATATCTCCCTTTGTTGAAAAATTTACCATGCCTTTACCCATAATACTAAATATTTTCAAGTAATTGATGAAATTTATGAGGTTTAATATCACAATGCATGATGAAATACTACTGGACATTTCAATCAAGGTCATGGTGGTTATGGATAAAAGTGTGCATATAGAGGACATGGAATCAAACAAGCTGGAAGATAATTCCATCCATGCACTTGTTACAAATGTGGTTTTCCAAAATTCCATCAACATGATAACCCAAATTTTCTCACTTGTGGATAATAGCATGGTGAGCATAGGGTTAAATAGTATCCATATATCTATGCAAGAATCACACAGAAAGATAATACTAATAATCATGTAATAATGATAAGGTGTTAAAGGTACAATCACTAAGAGGGGGGGGGGTAAATCACTAAGCCTATTTATTTCAATTTCATTTTTAATCCTTTCAAACAATCAACATATATCAACTTGATCAAGCAACATTAATAAGAGAGTTCATTCATTTAATGCATACACAAAATCAAACTCATAACACATAGTTCCTATGGGAAACCCGCATGGGGAATAAAACCCACTCTTAATCATATAGCATGTGGACTACTATCCTATAATAAATTATAAACAAGAGACTGGTCAACTCTTTTAGACCAGAAAATCTTGATCATATCCTCCCACTCAAAGGTATTTAGTGAAACCCCTATTTCACAAGGACCAATTACCCCTAACAAAGATCAAGTCCTTTAGACCTTCCGTGAAGTGAAAACCTCAACCTTAAAATTAATGTATTAAACACCTGATGATGGATATCTGATTATATAACCCCTACATAAACTCTCTCTCTCTATCTCATACATGCCTCTCATATAGGCATGCCATAATCTCTCTTTTTCACTTAAACTATCCTCATATGCACACTCAGACATCTTTGCATATCATCAAAATTAAAAAAACACTTTTTAGAAATCATAAATATGAGTTATAGGTCATAAATAAATTCCATAATCTTCTCTAATTATAAACCCATCCACTAGGCACACCTACTCTTCTATGTCCTTCGCTTCAACACTTATTCATCACACACAAGCCTTTTCCTCACAACCTCAAGCCTAGAAAACATCAAATTTGGTTTCAATATATATAGAGAAATAAATAATTATTAATTTAAAAATATTTCCATTTTGACATAATACATTCCTTTACCCTTAATACATCTAACATGGGTCACACTTAGCCACAACTCTTCACTCAATAGGCCTAAGTCACCTTTTAGGTTCTATGGAGACCCATTCACCTATTTGACACTTATCTAAGAAAAATAAGAACATAAGACCACTTTTAAATGCATGGAACCATTAAAAATTACCCCTTTGACATATTCAAAAGATCATAGTCACCAAACCACTCTTTTTCTAAAGCATAATTGGCTCAATCAACATTCTATGCACACAGTCACCATGAATGAATACAAAGTGAACTTATAAACCTTTGTTCATGATAAATATGATTGTTAAGACCTTCATCCTTCACATATATGGTATTAATGTAGTCTCAAAAACTCCCCAATATAAAATTCATTAAGATAAATTGAAAAAATATCAAAACAAGCTTAAACATCCTTCTCGGGTCACTTGCAGAATATATACAAAAACATAGTCAGCTTTAAACCTTCATAACTTTGACTGTACACACTCTTATATCTTAAAATATATATTCAAATATGTACCTTGTAGTAATATACATATTTTATTTTTATTTCATGGTCAAATTCTTCATATATCAAATGTTATGGTTCAAAAACCAGACACTGGTTTTTCCTTTGTTAAATTCAAATACTTGAATTCAAATGGTCGTAGTTAAACCTTGAACACCATGCTATCATATTGAGTCCTCAATTCTCAGATTAAACATGAAAATTAAATATTATTTTAATAATATTTACCTTTAACACATATTTCCCCAATGCCAAACATTAAACCTTGAACATGTTGACCTAATATTGTGTACTCTTGTAATATTGACTCAAGTGCACCATCGATCTTTATGGATCAATTAGGTCTTTATATTATATCTCTCACCATTTTATATTTATTAGAACCCCCATGATCATGAAACTTGGAACCTTCATGTACCTTCTAATCACTTATACTATTAAACATCATGCACTTATTACCATCTCGCTCAACATGCACCTTTAGATCAAAACTATACAATCGCCTATGCACCATTGGATCTTAGAAGAAGCTTAATATTTATCTTTATTAACCAACAAATACTTTGACCTCATTAAATTTTTGTGTACCATATATATTCACTATATGATCACCTATGAGACATTATATCTCCATTTGGTCCTGATCTTTAATCATCGTGTAAGATAGACTAAGTATGGGGACCATTGTTATCTACCTAGAAGGCCAACTTTGCACCTCCATATCTTTTGCATCACTCAAGTGTTTGTTATGAAATTTGGAACATATGATATCCTCACATAGGATAATCCAACCATATGCCAATATTATCCTATAACCCTCACATGTGTGAGATATAATGACATTAAAATGCTCACTCAAATTTATCTGTTCATAGAGCCAACTATGTGAAGAACTCTCTGAAAAGACCAACTTTACACATGTATATCTTTTATCGTGCTTAAATTTTTGACCTAAAAGTTAGAAAAAATAAACTAAGCACAAAAATTAGAAAACCCATATGATCACCTTCTCTTGAAACATCCACACTTGTGAGATATGCTACCATCAAAATGCCTACTCATCTTTTCTTACCACATTGCAAATTTGACTATGGGGAAATACTATCAAAATGCCTGAGAGCCAAACTTTGCACTTTCATATATTTTTTCACGCTTCATATCTAAAATTGATACTTTTTTCATAGAAACTAGGAACCAATGTGATCAAAACCATATGACTAACTCCCCCTAACTCATCCACATGTGGCAATGGTGACATGAGCAAACTACCTACTCAATTTTTCAGCCACTAAACCCAAAATGTCTAGATGAAAACAATGATCAAATAAATGAAATACACTCATGCACACAAGCACTCAAATCATATAAAAACTCTTATAGGACCAATTTCACATTCTTAACACTCCATACTCATCTTTGAACATCTCTAGCCATGTTAAAACTAAAGATCAAACAAGCCTCCTTCAAACATACTATGATAATCACATTGCACACTTTGTAATTATCACTTAGAATATCAAGGAACTTCATCCATTCACTTAAAAACCTCCATGACATCACTTAAAACACTCTAATAATCTCCCCCTTTGTCATTGATGTTAACACACATCATATATAACTCACATTTCTTCTCTCTCTTCAAGCACTCTCACAAATAGGAACTTTCTCCCCCTTTGACACAATGAAAAAGTGGGAACCAACTAATATTGAGGACTTGAAAATACTAAAAACAAGATTATACCATCTTATAAAGATAGTACAAACTCCTCTTACCTTGAGCTTGCTTCTTATTGCCTTGACAACTTCTTGCTCCATGCCAACATTCTCTTCAACACTGCAACCAATGAGGAAAGAACACACAAAAAACTAAAATCCAATATAAATCACCAAGAAAATTTTTAGAGGGACTCCCCCTAATATCTCTAAGCAATTTCACCTCTTGAGCATCTTCATATCTCTACACACCATGAAGAACCACCATACAGGCTCACTAGCCTTCTCTCTCAAAACACTTTTATGACCACCAACAGAACTTCATGCCACTCACCAAATAGGACATATGCTCTTAATCAACTAGATAATTCTCATAAAAACACTCATACCTTGCTCTTTTGGAGAACCTAATCAAAAATCACTCTTCTTCTTTCTAGGTTTGTCTAGACTCCTTGTAGCCCTACCTAGAATTTACA
The DNA here is from genome assembly GCA_037957365.1 of Torreya grandis. Lineage (NCBI taxonomy): Eukaryota > Viridiplantae > Streptophyta > Pinopsida > Cupressales > Taxaceae > Torreya > Torreya grandis. Next base: position 1,884,565 of record JARHVA010003415.1, on the reverse strand, counting down.
GAGCCCACAACTTTCAATAGACACACTAGAAAGACCTAAAACTTCATATATGGATCACTCTTATATGCTCCCTCAATCACAACAATTTGAAACACCTATCTCAACCTCTATAATAAACTTCCTTCACAAATCAACTTGTCAATTAGGCCTCAATTTTGACAAAACCAAGAATAATTTGAAAACCACAAACCTTAAAATCTCTATGAAACATGATTTGACAAACCATTTGGCCCAATCAACCTATTAAGAATCCTCAGATCTCAACTCATAAGGCATACCACTTTTCTAGAAAAACCCAAAACCCTAGAATCTCAAAATAAATAGAGTTGACAAATATCTTTTTGGTCAACATCCACCTCTGAAACTTCTTGTACACTTGGATACAACAATTACATATTTTTAGACCAGTTTTTGATGTTCAACATCTTTGGGAACCCATACATATTATAACCCATTTTAGGACCATCAAACTTTTAAGCATAAACTAGGAAACTTGAGAGCAAACAAAAATCTCCAATTTGATGTCAACATACCTTCAGACCAAAAAACCACCTAGAGCATGCTAGAATAAGGTCAACAAACCTTTATATACAAAAATATCATCTTGAAAAATCACAAATCATCTTTTTCCACTTGAAAACCTTCAATTTGACCCTTCAGACTGACTATATATAGTTATGACATCACTCTGACATTACCATAACATCTCTTCCACTTGGACATACCAACTCCAACTAAAAACACTCGTCTCTAGCCTTCTAGGACCATCTGAAGAACACCATAGTAACACTTGATTCTCTAATGAAAGGTGTCTCTTAAGAAGCATAGATAGAGACATCCTTTGCACCATAATGATCTTAGAATAAAGTGAAGCTAGGAATCCTCTTATAAATATAAGACTAATTGCTCTTATTCTTATTCTTCTTAGTCTGAACTATGATAACTGGTTCCTTTTCTATATCACTCTCCTCTTCTAAGATATAATTGAAAACACATGGAGAAACTATGGAATTTTGACATACCTTTTCATTTGAATAATCAACCTTGAAGCTTGGAACCTCATCACTAGGCACAAACAATTGGTGTTCTTTTCATGATACATGTTTAACAATAGCAAGATGTTCACTTGGATCCATACACATCTCATAACTAGCCTCAACTAGTACCTTTGTATTCTCCTTGAGTTTTGTCTCTTCATCCTCAACATGAGCAGATAATGAGAACTCTTGGCACTCTTCAAATTTTATATTATTCTCCACCATAAAAAACAAAATACTTCAACCTATAGACTCATCATGACTCACACTTACCATCTTTGGTTTCCATGAGCTAACTAGCCTTCTTCCTTGCACTCTTGGAGCATGATTAAACCTATTCTAACTTGTGTACCTTTGATTATATAATCTAGTAATGTGACCTCTCTATTCACAGTTGTAACAAACCATTCTTATTAATCTGAACTCAACTTGCCTTTCTTTAGATGGAAAATGTTTTGCAAAATGTCCCACATTATGATAGTTGAAACACTCAACCTTTCTCATACCTCTTGACTGATGATTTTCATCATAGTTTCATGCTAACTCATTTCTAATAGGTTTTATACATTATCTACATGCTAACTCATGGCATTTGGTTGTCTAATCTGATTTGTCTTTATTCTTCCAACACCTTTATTCCTTATCTAATGATTTGTCTTCAAAGGTTGATCCACCTTGCTCTCATTAACATTCATGTTAACATGAGAAACAAATTTGGGCTCTTCATTAAAAACCAATCTAGATCAGTCACTAGCTAACTTTTGACTCTTTAGGAGATCATCCAGATCATTAAAACTTTTATCAAACTTGACAAATGATTTTACCTTGCTTGCAGATTTCTCTAACTCATTTTTTAAAGACTCATTTTTAATTACATACCTTGAACATTTGTATTCTTTAGCTTTTAGGCTTGTAGATAGGACTTTTAATTGAAAAATGAGATGCTTGACCATATCTTTATGCTCCTTGGCATCTTCATTCATTCTTGCCTCAAATACACTGAATTGATCCTCAAAGTCTTTGAGAGTTTATATTTCATCTTCGTATTGATCTTATTCTCAATCTTCAGTTCTTCAAGATCATTCATTAATTCAGTCCCATAGTCCATCTCATATTTATCATCATTTGAATCACTCTAAGTAGACTCCTTTTGATGTGAGTAACTACTTTCTTCAGCCATGAATAGGGCTTCATCTTCAGCAGGAGCATCATCTGATGAGCAGTAATCTTTATTGGTATAGATATTCTTCTTGTCCTTGAAGTACTTCTTATTGCCAAAAATTTTGAGTCCCTTTTTTTATTTGATCAAACTAGAATGATCTCTTTCCATCATCATGACCTTGATCATGCTCTTCATCATCATCCTTCTTATACTTATGAGGTAACTTATTATCAAAATGTCTTTCCTCTCCACAATTGAAGCATTTGAGGGGTAGTTTACCCTTATACTTGCTTGAACCTATTTTAAACTTTATTGAAATCAAAGTAATTAATTCATCCTCATCTATATCAAAAATTTCATCCTCCTTGGGTTTATTACCTTCGAACTTCTTCTTTGTCTTCATTTCAGTCTTAAAATCTACTTCCTTCTTCAATGGTATATCATCATTTACTCTCGTCTCATATTTAGTAAAAATACTATGCAATTTATCCATCTTCAATTGAGTAAGATCATGAATTTCTTCTATAAAAGACACTTTTGGATCAAAATTGAGGAATAATGACCTTAATACCTTTTGAAGTATAGTAGCCTCTTCAAGGTCCTTTGCAAGACCTTTAATAATGTTCACAATCTCATCAACTCTCTGTAGAATGGATACCATAAAATTTTCTTCCTTCATCTTGAGACTTTCAAATTGCCTTATGTGAGTCTATAATTTAGAAAGCTTGAACTTTAAATCTTCTTCATAAATAATATACATTTTTTCCCATATCTCTTTAGTATATTTATAATGGATTACCTTGGTGTATTCAGTCTCTAAAAGACCACAAGTGATAGCATTCATTGCTTTGGAATTATTCTCAAATAACTTCTTGTCTACAACACTAGATGGAGTAATAGGAATAACATAACCATCCACAACAAATTATCATACATCAAACCTTAGAGACATAATGTATGTCTTCATCTTCACGCTATAAAAATAATAATTGGATCCATTGAACATCAGTGCTTGCTTAGTAGATAAACCTCCTTGATGACTACCCATATTGTAACTTGGATCACCTTCAAGCTATCAAGCCTTTACCAAAGGACCTTATGTGATACCAATTATTAAAGGTACAATCACTAAGAGGGGGGTGAATCAGTGAGCCCAGATATTTCAATTTCAATTTTAATCCTTTAAAACAATTAACATATAACAACTTTATCAAGAAACATTAAAAAGAGAGTTCATTCACTCAATGCATACACAAGATCAAACACATAACACATAGTTCTTATGGGAAACCCTCATGGGGAATAAAAATAGTCAAGCTTATAAGACATGGAATACTATCCTATAACAAATTATAAACAAGATACTAGTCAACTCCTTTAGACCATCAAACCTTGATCATATCCTCCTGACCAAAGGTCTTTAGTGAAAACCCTATTTCATAAGGAGGAACTACCCCTAAGGAAAACCAATTCATTTAGACCCTCCTTAAAGTAAACACCTCAAATTTATAATTGATATATTTAAAATTTGATGATGGATATTTGATTATCTAACCCCTACATAAACTCTCTCTCTATTTCATATAGGCATCTCACATAGGTATGTCACAATCTCTCTCCTTCACTCAAACTATCCTCATATGCATACTCAGTCCTATTCACATATCCTCAAAATAAAATATCACTATTAATAAATAGTAAATATTACATATAGGTTATATACATAGTCCTCAATCTACTTTTCTTATCAAACCATCCACTGGCCACACCTACTCTTCTTTATCCTTCACTTCAATGCTCATTTATCACACACAAGCCTTTTCCTCACAAACTCAATCTATAGAAACCATGATATTTGGTTTCACTATATATAGATAAATCATAAATTATTAATTCCATAATCTTTCCATGTTGGACACAATACATTCTTTCACCTCTAGGGAATATAACATGGGTCACACTTAAGCACAACTCTTTTCTCAATAGGCCTATGTATCTTTTTAGGTCCTATGGAGACCCATTCACCTCTTTGACGCTTATAAAAGTAAAATAAGAACCTATGACCACTTAAAAATTCATATAACCATTCTTTATACCCCTTTTACATCCTCAAAATATCACAATCACCAAACCACACTTCTACTAAAATATAATTGGCTCAAACAACATTCTGTGTCATAGTCACCATGAACGAATATACAGTCAACTTATAAACATTTTTTTCATGCTAAATATGATTGGTAAAACATTAATAATGCACTCATATTGTCCTCATGTATTATAAAACAATCACCAATATCAAATTTATCAAAATATATCTAAACAATATCAAAACAAGCTCGAACATCCTTCTCGAGTCACTTGAAAAATATATACAAAAATATAGTCAAATTTGAAACTTCATAAATTTAATTTTTCACTCTCTTAGATCTTAAAATATATATTTAAAAATGAATCTTAGAGTCCTTTACATATTTTATTTTTAATACATGGTCAAATTTTTCATATATTTAAAGTTATGAGTAAAAAACCAAACACTGGTTTTTCCTTTGTTAAATTCAAATATTTGAATTCAAACGGTCACAATTAACCTCGAACACCATGATATAATATTGAGTCATTTATTCTTATATTAAATGCACACCATTTATATTATTGTATTAATCTTGACCTTTAACACATAGTGATCCAATACCAAACATTAAACCTTGAACATGTTGACCTCATCTTGTGCACTCTTGTAATATTGACTTAATGCACACCATCGATCTTTGCGGATCAGTTAGGCCTTTATATTATAGTGATAACCATTTGATCTTGATAAAAACTCCCATGATCATGTAAATGGGTACCCTCACATACTTTTTGAGAACTTATACTATTAAACAACATTCACTTCTTACCATCTCACTCAACACACACCGTTAAATCAAAACTGTACGATCGCCTGCGTACTATTGGATCTTAGAAGAAGCTTGATCTTTATCTATGTTAACCAATAAAAAATTTAACATATTTAACTTTATATAAGTAATTTATATTCATTTTATTATCTCCTATGAGCCATTATATTTCCATTTGGTCCTAATCTTTAATCATCGTACAAAATATACTAAGTATGGGGACCATTGTTATTTGCCTAAAATGCCAAATTTAGACCTCCATGTTATAAAATTTGGACCACATGATCTGCTCACATAGGAGAATATAACCATGTGTCAATATACTCATAGAACCCTCACATGTGTGAGATATAATGACATTAAAATTCTCACTCAAATTTATCTATTCACAAATCTAACTATGTCAAGAACTATCTAGAAAGACCAACTTTGCACATGCATAGCTTTTGTCATGGTTTAGTGCTTGACCTAAAAGTTATAAAAATCAACTAGGAATATAACTAAACAAACCCATTGATCACCTTCTCCTGAAACATCCACACATGCGAGATATGCCACCATCAAAATGCCTGCTCAACTTTTCTTGCCACATTACAAATTTGGCTATGGGAAAATACTATTAAAATGATTGAGAGCCCAAATTTTATTTTGCATATCTTTTGTCATGCTTCATCACTATAATTGATACTCTATACATATAAACTAAGGACTAATGTGATCATAACCATATGAACAACTTCCCCTTACTCATCCACACATGGCAATGGTGACATCAACAAATTGCCTACTCAATTTTTTTGCCACTAGACCCAAAATGTCTATATAAAAATAATGATCAACTAGATGAAACCCACTTATGAACATAAGCACTCAAATCATATAAATTCTCTTATAATATCAATTTCATATGCTCAATACTCCATACTCATCCTTGAACATCTCTATCCATGTCAAAACTAAAGATCAAACAAGCCTCCTTTAAGCATACTAGGATAAGAACATTGCACACTTTGTCATTGTCACTTAGACTATCAAATAACTTCATCCACTCACCTAGACACCTCCATGACATAATTTATAACTCTTTAACATAAGTTTGATGTTTTATACTAATAGTTAGATCCATAAGTGTGATCCATGTTATTGGGGCTTAGGACTAGATATGTGTGGCATAATTATGTGTTAGAGATACTCACAATTATAAAATGGAATATGTGCAAAATAATTCTAATGGAATTAATCAACACACATTCAAATTTAATATAAGTCTTATTTTCATCAATGTATCTTCTATTCAATATGAATGAATAGGGAAATTATGTAATGTGTTATAGTGTGTGTATGACATAGTAGATATGTAAATCATGCTATATATTGTTATTATTATGTAAGGAATTGACTTCCATATAGATATATATGATACATATTTATACATATAATACAAGAGGTAGTTACTATTGGTATTCTATATTTCACCCTAGTTGAGAAGGGGATTGTTCAGGTCCTCTTGCTCAAATCTAGTCCAACATGGGAATGACCCTAGGTTGTGGGTCATATAAGATTGGACCAAACCTCCAGAGAAGGTCAGCTTCCTTTTGGATCTATCACCTAAAATAAACTATGATTGGGAAAAGGGATAGATAAATGGGTAATAATACATGAAAACATGTAAAGGAGGTGATGCACCAGTAATTTGATCATTCATCCACTCTTTTTGAACTTCTAAAAAACACTAACTAGATAAGCAAAAGACTAGATCTACAACTCCAAATCTCTGTTATGCATTAGTATTTCATGTAGAGGTTCACCAAGTGATCAGAACTTGAGGGAAGTGATGGAAAGGCTTGATTAAAGTTACTTAACCAGTCAATGTATCCACTTACTAGCTTTAATCAAGTGACATTAAACACTAAACATGACATGCATAATAAGATAAACTACTAGCTACATAAGATCAGGACATGATAAGGGAAAATACTCTACAATATATGCAAATAAATCTAGCATAAACACATGAGAATAATATGATTAAATCTTAAAATAGTCCTTTATTCACTTTAATATGTTATAAAGATCAATTTTGGCAGATTCTAGTCATGATCAAGAGAGGGATTCACACGCGTTCAAGCCTTAGGAGCCTATATTTATAGAAAAAATGAGAGAGAGGGAGTTGTGAAAGTATAAACATTGAATGAGGCCCAACTACTCCAGATGGATTAGTGTTAATCCAAAGATGCTAAGTCATGATCTTATCAAGAAGGAACAAACTCTAAAAGCTCTATAAAATAATTGAATGCTCTATGATCTTTATCTAACCACCACGTCTCCTTCTTAGGACTCTATGCCACTTTCTACTTGATCTGATTATGAGGACAAAATCCTCATTTCTTGAAATTGATAGAGCCATGATTGATCTAACTTAGGTGGTTGTAAGTACTTATTCTATCTTTACTTTGAAACCTGAACCTAGACCAATCCTATTTATTAGTTTTCCCATAAATTTCAATACAAAGATGCAAAGTTTACTCGATGTCTAATCCTTTTTTTGACACTCAGTCACCAAACTTTGGTCTACACTAGGCTTTTAAGGGACCTATTTTACCTCTATAGAGATTTAATGGTGATACATGATTATGCAATGTCTATTCTAGTTCATCTTGGGTCATGTTCAAACTCTAGTTCCATGTATTTACTTTGCCCCATTAGAAATTACTTCTTTGATTCCTAATAAAAAAATTTCCTAGGATGAATTCACTCATTGGCTATCAATATTGACTTGGTTTGTTGACTTTTGACCTTTTTCACATTGTTAGATCCCCATAGTATGACTGAACATGTGCCCTTAGATCTGACTCCATTTGAACTCAAATGACTAACTTACGAGGCCCAAATTTGATGCCCACATAGTCATCTTTGACATTCACATGATAATCTTTGACATCTACATGCCCATCATAATTTGAACCCCAATGGTTATTTGTTATCTTAAATTCAATGTCTATGAGCCTATCATTGACATCCACAATCTCATCATAATTTAAACCCCAATGGTTTAATTGTCAAGATTTGTTTTGATGTATGTACACCTATCATTTGATGTTTGCACGACCATCACACTAATTTTTAAAATTTAAAGGCTTGCATCTTGAGGTAGAAAAAGCATGAAGTCACCAAATTTGCAAGAAATGTTCATGGCATCTAGAATATTGATTTTATTTAATCCTTCAACCATGAGTTGTTTTCTAAATAAACTTATAAAATACACAATTCAACTGGCTGGTCCATTTCTGTTGGGAGAGGGTGTACACCGGAAGCACACAATTTGATTACTAATACCAAGCAACTTAATATGCGGAAATTAACCAGATTCACCAAGTAACTAGAATTCAGAATAACACAGCATATGAGAGACAATACCAAATTTTATTAACACTTTATACAGAAAAGAATACAATAAAGAAGATGCCACTTCTTCTCCACCACCTTACAGAGGTTTCCCACACCTCAAGTGAACAGTAATTCTTCTCCCCAAAGCTCTCCCTCTCACAGGTCCCAACACCCAACTCAAATACAGAGTTGGTGTTCACCTCCCGTGCTCCACGCACACCACAAGTGCTCCACGCACTCCACAAGCACTCCACGTGCTCCACAAGTACTCAAAGTACTTCAAGTAGATCTCCCATGAATCTGCAACAACCTGCAATTCAACAGACCATACTTATGGAAGGAACTCCCTTGCCTTCCTCTTGCTCTATCCGAGTACACACTTGTACTCCAAGTAGATCCTGCCTGATACTGCTCCCTGTAGTGTTGCTGTCTGTATGACCTTGCACACCTGCAAATCAAGCAATGGTTCCAATCACCTGTGAACCTCGACCTTGCACACACATACACCTGCAGATCAACGATCTTACTTATTGAAGAACCCAGCTGGCTCTCCAATCCAGCACCAACACACCTGGTACTGTGGCACTAGGAGGAACGCACCATAGCTCTACCTCACACACAGAAGGAGCTTATAATTATGCTCTCTTACTCCCTAGCACACTTTTCCAATACAACCATGAGTCTATTATATAGATCTCATCCAAACAATGATTAGACATCTAATTACCATAATTAGATCCGCAGCTATGAGTCTAAAATTAGCGCTCATCATGCAAACTCTTGCTTCGTTAGTTCACTGCCCGTAAATAACTCACAGTCGAACTACACAGGCGACCGACGTCGGTCCCTGTCTGCCTGGGGTCGCCGACGCCGGCCGATATATGACCGACGTCGGTTGCCTTCCTGTCTTACCCTGCCGACGCCGGTTGGCCAGACCAACGCCAAACACTTCAGACACTCAGTAACTCATTCTGCAACCTCCTCCATGTCTGCATCAGTGAAGCTTTTAGCTCCACAATCCTAACAATCTCCCACTTGGAGATAAACAGCTGCACTGTACCTGTACCTGTACTCCGTCTAATCTGTTTCCTGGTTTGTATCCCTCTTCAAGCTCCCACCTGAAGACAACCCACCACACATCCCGTGGTGTACCACCTGTCATCCGAGTAACCTGCCACATCCGAACCTACAACACCTGTAGTGAAGTCCTGACCCTGCATAGCAACACCTGCTGCCGGTCCCTCTCAGAAAACCTGAGAATCCACTTCCCCGAATTGGCTCCTAACTCTCTGACAGCTCCCACTGCATGGGAATACTCAGGTCTATACCAGACCTCATGTGATTTCGGACACTGTACCTGTCCAGCCCTTAGTGTGCTCCGGTTCTGCATCCCGAACCTTGCCAACACCTGATTCACATCAGCTCTCACTTGAGACAAAATCAACCTGTGATCTCCATGCCTCCCATGTCAAAGAATTCCGCTGCTACAAACTCCCCATGACATGCCACTGAACTAATCTTACCCTTAGCTCAGCAAAACCCTGTATGTACACACCTGCTAGCTAGCATACTATCCACATATAGCTACAGAATGATGTCGCGACTCATCATCCCCCTGGTAAGCAAAAAACCACAGTAGTTACCCTGACATTGACTGAAGCCATGCTTCGTCCTCCACCTGTCAAAACCTGTACCACTGTCCTGCAGCTCCACAAGATCATATACCTGATCTTCCGTCTCACGTATCCGTTCTCTCTATTCTTCTACTAAGGTATCCATTCGTCTCTGTGCTTTCATACCTGCTGTCATCTCCACCAAGACACACATGTTTGGTTCTCCTCCAAGGAATCACATCCTCATCCATGCCAAGCTCACACCTGTATCCTGGATCCTTCCTGCTCTACAATCAGCAACATGTATAAAGAAGAGGAACAACGAATTTGAGGGCCTACTTACGCCTTCAGTCCTCCGTATGGGTGTTTGAGACTCCTTGACAGCTTGCTGTCCACCCAAAATTTGTTACAGTGACCGACCTCGGTCACTCCACAGTCTGCATCCGACCGACGTCGGTTCCATGCGTCTGTACCTGACTACCAACCTGCCTGCGCTGGTGTCCCTGCTGCCGACGTCGGTCCTAATAACCGACATCGGTCTTACATACTGCCGACGTCGGTCCCATGACCGACATCGGTCTTACCCTGCCCGACATCGCCGGCTTCAGTCTGCACATGACCGACATCGGCATCTGTCTGTTCGACGCCGGTTCCTCCTGACCGACATCGGTGTCTGTGTTCGCCTGTGAGTGATGACTTTTTACCCGCGAGCTCCTTTGAATCAAAATCCATGTCCAAACTGCCCTGCTCAGAAGTATCCAGCCACATCCACTGGGTTCTGTCCGCCATCTCCTCCATAAACACCAAGGCTTTCCAGTTCTTAAGCCTATCAAATATATCTGTCTTCCGCTTAAGAACATGCATCTCCTTCCTGCTCATGTGACCAAGCCTACGAAGCCACGTCTCCGCAACAAAAGAAGAATCAGTAATATAAACAAGTAGATAAAGGATACCTATTTTCTTACCACCAGCTAATTCAAGTGCATCCACTGTGAGAGTTCTTGTGCATCTCTCATCACCCAATCTTTCTGAAGAAATTAGCCATATCTCCAAACCTGGGACCTGCATGACCTTCATCAACACCTGTGTGTTGGCCGCCTGCAATTTCAGCTTCACTTTGCCTTTGCCAACAATCTGACAAGGCTTACCAGCTCCTCTACCTGGAACTGCATGGAAAGAGGCAACCGAATCTTTTATCCAAGATTCAACTTTATCCAAGAAACCTGCAAACACATCCTATGCAACAATACCTGCTACATCTGTATCTTCAGTTTCTTCATGCTGATCTGTTACCAACCAACAATAATCTTTTACCTGCTCTTTCTTTCCATAGGACCGTGAGTGACCATCTGTGCTTTTCAACTCCTCCATTCTTAGCTTACTTTGATCTGCAGTTGCTCTACTCCCACTCGATCAGAAACCCCTGAGAGTGCCCTGTAACCAAAAACAAAACCTGCTTCCTCCAACCTCAGCTCAGATACCACCTGTTGGTATCAAGCTCAAGAACCTACAACCTGGCTCTGATACCACTTGTTGGGAGAGGGTGTACACCGGAAGCACACAATTTGATTACTAATACCAAGCAACTTAATATGCAGAAATTAACCAGATTCACCAAGTAACTAGAATTCAGAATAACACAGCATATGAGAGACAATACCAAATTTTATTAACACTTTATACAGAAAAGAATACAATAAAGAAGATGCCACTTCTTCTCCACCACCTTACAGAGGTTTCCCACACCTCAAGTGAACAGTAATTCTTCTCCCCAAAGCTCTCCCTCTCACAGGTCCCAACACCCAACTCAAATACAGAGTTGGTGTTCACCTCCCGTGCTCCACGCACACCACAAGTGCTCCACGCACTCCACAAGCACTCCACGTGCTCCACAAGTACTCAAAGTACTTCAAGTAGATCTCCCATGAATCTGCAACAACCTGCAATTCAACAGACCATACTTATGGAAGGAACTCCCTTGCCTTCCTCTTGCTCTATCCGAGTACACACCTGTACTCCAAGTAGATCCTGCCTGATACTGCTCCCTGTAGTGTTGCTGTCTGTATGACCTTGCACACCTGCAAATCAAGCAATGGTTCCAATCACCTGTGAACCTCGACCTTGCACACACATACACCTACAGATCAATGATCTTACTTATTGAAGAACCCAGCTGGCTCTCCAATCCAGCACCAACACACCTGGTACTGTGGCACTAGGAGGAACGCACCATAGCTCTACCTCACACACAGAAGGAGCTTATAATTATGCTCTCTTACTCCCTAGCACACTTTTCCAATACAACCATGAGTCTATTATATAGATCTCATCCAAACAATGATTAGACATCTAATTACCATAATTAGATCCGCAGCTATGAGTCTAAAATTAGCGCTCATCATGCAAACTCTTGCTTCGTTAGTTCACTGCCCGTAAATAACTCACAGTCGAACTACACAGGCGACCGACGTCGGTCCCTGTCTGCCTGGGGTCGCCGATGCCGGCCGATATATGACCGACGTCGGTTGCCTTCCTGTCTTACCCTGCCGACGCCGGTTGGCCAGACCAACGCCAAACACTTCAGACACTCAGCAACTCATTCTGCAACCTCCTCCATGTCTGCATCAGTGAAGCTTTTAGCTCCACAATCCTAACAATTTCTGCATGATGTCCTGATAATGGTCTGATCTCTCTATATTTGTTTTTAAATTTTTGCTTGAATTTCCAAGGCTAAAATGAATTTTTGAGGCCTTATCAAACTTTTTCATGTTACTTAATGCTATGAACACCATGAGACCTTCTTGTATCCTTCATTTTCTTGAGACCTGCTTCTCTAAAAATTTACACTCTAAGCTTTGTTAAAGTTATTCTCTTTCCACCCTTGGACCATTAATTCCATCCAAAACATCTATTCATTTTATCAAACCATTTCTAGGCAAAATATCCTTATGTGGGCCAAATTTTGTCAACATCTTTGGTGACTCAGTTGGGCAGCATACCTACTATGCTCAAATACCAAACTATTTACACGACCTTTGGACTCATAACAAATGACTACAAGAAACCTCTTTGACTAAAAAAGACAATAGATTCCACCAAAATATGGAAGGAAACATGGGAAATAGGGAAGCTAACTAAAAAAAGTATATGTGCAAACAAAACACTTATTTGGGACAAAATAGAAGTAAACTAGTCTAACTAACTAAGACAAAACACAATTCACCTAGATTAAAAGGTAAATTCATGAGCTCACTCCTTCCAAGATATGGTACAAGTTACAAAGCAAGGTTTTTATTAAAAATGACCTTTGAAGAGTGACTCTTCTTTCCTACCAACTCTCTTAACATCTCAAATGATTCATCAACAACAAACTAGTCACCAACAAAAAATGAACTCATCTTGCACTTTAGGATTTGTTTCATACTACTTGTCAACTACAACCTTGTCCAGTGATAACTCATCTATGCATTATCCTTGAGTGACCTCATCTTTCTTATCATCTATTGTGAGTTCATCAAGCTCTTCAAGGAGCTTTGAATAGTAAACCTAATCTGCGTCATGTTCCTGAATAGGTGACTCTTGATCAAACTTTTCAATAGCATGCTCTCTAATGGGATACATATCCTTACAAAGCTCTTCAATCTCTTATCAAGATTTAAAGTATAATTGACAATCATCTTTGTGTTCTTCACTTTGATCAAACTAGATAAGATCAAATTGAAAGGTATATTCATCTTTCTCAGGTGGAGACATCTCAAATTCAATCATGACTTCAACTAGAAATAATTCTTCATGGATTTCTTCCACAACAAGACTAACATTCTCCTGTACACCTGAGATAACTTCTTTAAAATCAACTACAACCTCATTTTTGAATTGTACCTCAAGTGAAGTATAAATGAGTATCTCTTCATCATACACACTTGAAGCATATTCATCACATTCCCAAGAACTTGACTTATAACTAAAACCTCTTTCTCTATCTCTCATATAATAGGCTCCTCTTGAAGAAGGGAGATGGTAGGATGGTGATGAAATTGTTTGGTTTGAGAGGAAGTATGAAGCATGGAAGGTTGATCATGATCAAATTTTGGGATCTTGAGGGCAATGGAATCATTTATGGAGTTTTGGAGAGGAGGGAAAGAGAAACTTTTAAGGACCTCTACATTTTACTCCTTCTACTTGGCCATCACCTCATCAAAGTTTTAAATTTCCTTGTTCTCATGGACAACTTAAACTTGAGGGATTAGTGGTGAAAAGGGGGTACTATAAGAAATTTTAGTCTCCTACATAGGCATATGGATAACTTCTTAAATAGGATCTTGACTCCAACTAGGAAGCTCCATTGGCTCATATTGGGCATGCTTAAGAACGTCATGAGAATAAGGAGCACAAAAAGACTAGTAAAGAATACAAGAGGGTTCTTTAGACAGCTGATCCAAATAAATTTGATGCCTCTCCAAAGAATTCATCTTCTCTAATATAAAGGTACAAAACTCATCTCTCTCCTCTAGATCAATTAGACACATTTATAAATATACCATTCACTTCCTCATACTAAGAGTTTGAACAAACTTTTCTTGCATATGCTAAAAAATTGAGCTCTATCTCATCCATTATTTCTTGGAGATAAGGTTGCTCATATGCAATATCATATCCATATGGGAAATGTTAAATAATGTCATGAGATTGATATGGTTCATAAGGAAGGTAAGAGTCATGTTCTTGATAATAAGGATCATGGGAAACTTGATAAGGCTCATCATAACTTTGATAAAACTCCTAGTAAGGTTGATTAGGCTCATAACAAGGCTTATATGGATCACAACAAGGTTCATATAGATCATGACAAGACTGGTATGATCCATGATAAGGTTTATAAGGATGTATTTCATAGGGATTTTCTTCATACACAGCCATGAAAATAACATCATAATAGTGCAATAAAAATAGACTTACTTGGAAACTACCTGGGCTTTCACAAATAATTGCTTTAGCTTGAGATCACCAAATTCTTCATGAAGAACACTGCTACAATTGGAATTTCACCAAGACCATCTCTAATGTGTCCCATTGGGTATGCCAAAACTCTTAGTGTTCTAGATTGCACCCTAGCTGAGAAGGGGATTATTCAGGTCCTCTTGCTCAAATTAAGTCCAACATGGGAATGACCCTAGGTTTTGGGTCACCTAAGATTGGGTCAAACCTCTAGAGAAGGCTCGATTCCTTTTGGTTTATAACCTAAACTAAAATTTGAATGGGAAAAGGGATAGATAAATGGGTAATAATACATGAAAACATGTAAAAGAGGTGATGTACCATTAATTTTATCATTCATCCATTATTTTTAAACTTCTAAAAAAAATTAATAAGACAAGCAAAAGATTGGATCTACAACTCCAAATGTCTGTTATACATCAGTATTTTTATGCAAAGGTTCACCAAGTGATCAAAACCTGAGGGAAGTGATGGAAAGCCCTAATTAAAGGCACTTAACTAGTCAATATATCCACTTACTAGATTTAATCAAGTGACATTAAACTCTAAACATGACTTGCACAACAAGATAAACTACTAGCTAGGTGAGATTAGGACTTGACAAGGGAGAATCTTCTACCACACATGCAAATCAATCTAACATAAACACACTAGACTAATATGATGAAATCTGAAAATGGTCCTTTATTCATTTCAATAAGTTACAAAGATAAATCTTGGTAGACTCTAGTCATGCTCAAGAGAGGGATTCAAATGCATTTAAGTATTAGGAGCTTGTATTTATGGAAAAATTAAGGAGAGAGAGGGAGATATGCAAGAAAAAAACATTAAATGAGATCCAACTACTCTTAATGGATTAGTGCTAATCTAAAGATGATAAGTCATGATTTTATCAAGAAAGAACAAACTTTAAAATCTCTATAATATAATTGAATGTTCCATGATATTTATCTAACCACCATCTCTCCTTATTAGGACTTTATGCCACTTTCTATTTGATCTACTTATGAGGACAAAATACTCATATCTTGAAACTGATAGAGACATGCTTGATCTACCTTAGGTAGCTACAAGTACCTATTTTGCCTTTATTTTGGAACTTGAACCTAGGTCTAACTATAGATTGAAAACCAATCCTATTTATTGGTTTTCTTATAATTTTAATATATAGATGCAAACCCTGCTCGATGATTGATCATTTTTTTGACACTCGATCACCAAAAATTGGTCTAAATTAGGCCTTTAAGGGACCTATTTTACCTTTAAAGAGCTTAAATGGTGATATTTGATCCTTTAGTATCCATTTTAGTTCATTTTGGGACATGATTGAACTCTAGTCTCATGTAATTACTTTGCCCCATCGAAAATTATTTCTTCGATTCCTAATAGAAAAGCTAATGGGTTGACTTCAGTCATTGGCTATTGATATTGACTTGGCCTATTGACTTTTTAAAATTTTCACATTTTTAGATACCCATGGTATGAATGAACATGTGCCCTTAGATATGGATCCATTTTAACTCAAACAACTAACTTATAAGGCCCAAATTTGATGCTCATATGGCTATCTTTGACATTCATGTGACCGTCTTTGATGTCTGTGAGACTTTCACAATTTAAACCCCAATGGTTATTTGTCATGTCTTAAATTAAATATCTATGAGCCCATCATTAATTTCCATGATCCCATCACAATTATTTTAATTTTTGAGCTTTATTTTGATGTTTGTATGCCTATCATATGACATCTACGTGACCATCACACTAGTTCAACTTTAAAGGATCATATCTTGAGGTATAAAAAGCATAAAGGCACCAAATTTATATGAGATGTTATTGGAATATAAAATATTTATTTTATGTGATCCTTAGATGATGAGATGATTTCTAAGCAAACTTATAAAATCCACAACTCAACTGACCCATCTATTTCCACATGATGTCATGATGATGATCTGATCTCTCTAGATTTATTCCTAAACTATTGCTTGAATTTTAAAGGCTTGAATGAATTTATGAGGCCTTAGAAAAAATTACCATGCTATTTAATTCTATGAACACCATGAGACCTGCTTGGATCCTTCATTTTTTCAAGACCTACTTCTCAAAATTAACAAGGTACACTCTAAGCTTTGTTAAAGTTCTTCTCTTTCCACCCTTGGACCACTCATTCCATCTAGAACATATTTTAATATTCTAAAACCATTTCCTAGAAAAAAATCCTTATGTGGCCCAAATTTGGTCAATAGTTACAATTAATATTGATTACAAAAAATATAGTTACAATGCAATGTCATATTCCCTACTGAATGATGGTTGGTCTTCAATGTACATGGTGGTGAGATGTTGAGATGTTTTAAGATAAAAGGCACCACTTGGAAAGTGAAATGGTTAGATCAAGTGGACATGTGGACTTATTAGGATAAGGCATCTATATGTATGAAAAAATAATGATGCACTTGGCCAATATGTGTGTGTGTACAAGCAAGCATGAGACTATGAACTAGTGTGAGTGTGGTGTATAGAATTGAGAGAAAACATGAGTTTATGGTGTAGGATTGTAAGTGAGTATGATAATGGTGTGTAAGATTATGATCAATAATAAGTGTGTTATGCATGAGTGTGAGAAAGAATCCAAACTGAGATGTGAAAAATTATTCAATCACATATATGAAAAGTTTACATGATGTATGAGTTTCACTCAAATTATTTTCCATTTTTTGAAGATAAATGGTCTCCTTTGTGACCTTGTATAGCTAAGAAAATTGCACTTGAATTTCCTAAAAGTTTTACCACTTATATTGATCAGTTTATTTCCCAACCTTGACCACTTGGAAGAGTTAATGTGTGTCATAGTAGGTGTGTGTCTCTATAACTTCAATGATTTAGTCTTTATCTATGGGGTGTAAGTGTTCCAAATCAAGATCATAAGGATGTTATGTCATTGTTAACTAAAGAAGTGGAAGTGTGTAAGGGTGAAGGATATCAATGTTGAAAAATTGATGCATACCCAAATATGGAGGTAGATCATGAATGAATATGTTATCACCAAATGCATGAAAAATAGTGTAAGGACCATAGTGCATAGATTTTATCTTATCATGTAGAACTCTAAATTGCTCCTTTTGAAGGTGCCCCTATAATTTTATTAGGTGTGAGAAAGGATTTATTGAACCTACTAATGAATAGATTGTATGTGTCACAATAATTTCTCATATTTTTATACTTTTTATGTGAGTGACTTAGTTTTGGCTGGTGCATGATAGTAATGTCTAGATGTGCATGTAGGTTGAAATTGTCAGGATCTTGCTCTACCAATTAGAGCACATATGATTACTTCTCGTATTAGCAACTAAACACGGAATTTAACCAGAAATATAAAGTAACTAGAAATATGAAACAACACAAGAATTGAGAGACAATACACAATTATATTAATAATCACTCAAAAGAATATACAATAAGGAAGATGCCACTTCTTCCTCCACTTCAAAGGTTCGCCACTCCTCAAGACCTTCTTCCCTCTCTCTCTTGGTCACAACAATCAACTCCAATACAGAATTGATGTTCACCTCTCCAACCAGTCAGTAACACGCTGCCAGTTCACCAAGTACACAACCGTACTCCAAGTAGATCTCCTGCTCTCTGCTTTTACCTGTAAATCACTAGACCTTACTCACCATTGTAGATATCCTATAGAAAGTCATTCCCACATGCTGACCAAGATCATACACACACAAAGAACCCTTCTGATTCTCCAATCTAGTACCCACCTTGGTACTGTGGCACTAGGAGGAACGCACCATTACTCTCTTCTCTCTGAAGGAGCTTATTGCTCTCTTACTCACTAGCTACAAGTTTACAATACAGCCCATGAGTCCATATATAGATCTCATGCTTACAATAATTAGACTCGCAACTCAAGACTACGACTAGCCTTTGACATGCAAACAACCAGTCTAAAAATAGACTCTCCGGGATCAACATGCGAACTGCCTGTTCTCACACAAGCTGCCGACGTCAGCTCCTACATGACCAATGTCGGCTGACTAGTAACCGACATTGGTTGCTTCCTCTTTGCTGTCTGACCGATGTCGATTGATCAGACCGATGCCATTTTTTTTGCAACTGATTCAGCAACTCCCCGCAACTCTACATCCTCTGTAACTTTTTCTGTGTGCATCCTGGTGAAGCTTTTAGCTCCACAACTTAACAATCTCCCACTTGGAGATAAATAGCTGCACCTGTACCTGTATCTGTACACCATCTAAATTATTCCCTAGCTTGTATTCCTCTTCAAGATCAACCCTGAAGACTAACCACCACACAACCCGTGATGCTACACCTGTCATTCAAGTACCCTGCCACATCCAAACCTACATATCCATGTAGTGAAGAACTTGACCCTACATAACAAGAATCCCTGCTGCTAGTCCCACTGAACTGCCCTCCAGTACTCCTTCCCCAAATTGGCTCCATACTTTCTGACAACCCCCACTGCTTGGGAAAACAACTCAAGGCTACACTAGACCTCATGTGATTTCGAACCCTATTTCAAGCTAAGCTTGAACTGTTCAGCCCTTGGTGTGCTTTCTAATTCTGCAACTTGCATCATGAACCCCACCAACACCGTCTTCACATCAGGTCCCACTGGAGATCAAATCTCCATATCTCTTATGTCAAAGAATTTTGTTGCTTCAAATTCTTCATGACATGCCTCTGAACTAACCTTACCTTTAGCTCAGCAAATCCCTATATGTACAAACTTGCTAGCAAATAACCCACATACAGTAACTAGATAATGTTGCAATCATCATCCACCTGGTAAGATAAAACCACAATAGTTACACTGACATTGACTGAAGCCATGCTTAGTCATCCACCTGTCAAAACCTGTACCACTGACCTGCAGCTTCTTCAAGACCATATGCCTTGGCCTTCTGTCTCTTGTATCCATCCACTCTCTTCTTTAACTTGGGAATCCATTTCGTCTCTCAGTGCTTACTTCTAGCTGACAAATCTACCAAAAAATACCTATTTGGTTCTTCTCCAAGGACTCACACTCCTCATCCATGCCAAGCTCCCACTGTACCTGGATTCTACCTGCATTGCCTCTTCTATCTTCCTAGTTCTTGACTATCAAAAAAGCAATATAAAGAAGGTGAACAATGAATATGAGGTCCACTTACCCTTTCTAACCTCGACATGAGCATTTGAGACTTGTTGTCTGCCCACTATCCGTACCAGTGACCGATCTCGGCCATCTCCTAGTCTGCTCCTGACTGATGTCGGCTCCCTGTACTGGCCCTGACTATCGACATCATTTCCCTGGCCGACATCGACATCCCTCTTGTCGATGTCAGTTCCTTCATGACCGACGTTAGTCTTCTTGTTGTTGACGTCGGTTACTGTATAACTAACGCTGATACCTGTGTTATTCTGTGAGTGATAACTTTTTATCTGTGAGCTCTCCATGGATCAAAATCCTAATCAAATCAACCCTGCTCTGCTCAGAATAATTTAGTTTCCTCACCTGATCTCTGTCTATCATCTCCTCCATGAACACCAAGGCTTTCCAGTTCTTTAGCTTTTCAAAAACATCTGACTTTTGCTTCAAAATTTGCATTCTCCTCCTACATATGTGACTAAGCCTATGAAGCCACATTTATGCAACAGAAGGTGAATCAGCAATATAAGTAGATAGATAAAGGATACCTACTTTCTTACCACCATCTAATTCAAGTGCATCCACTGTGAGAGTTACAGTGCATCGCTCATCACCCAAATTTCTTGAAGAAATTAGACTCATCTCCAAGACTGATACCTGCATGACTTCCTTCAACCACTGTGTGTCATCCACCTGCAATTTCAGCTTCACTTCCCCTTCGTCAATAATCTGACAAGGCTCTCCAACCCCTAAATAAATCTCTCCAAAGTCTCCAAAGACATACCCATGAAAAGATGCTATATTTCGGGCTGCATGGAAAGAGGCAAAAGAATCTGTAAACAAATATTCCACTTTATCCAGAACATCCTATGCAATATTACCTGCAACATATGCTTCCACAAGTTGATCTGCTACCAACCAACGATCTCTTTTTACCTAATCTTTCTTTCCATCAATCAGAACATTCGTGCTATTCAGTTTCTCCATTCGTAGCTTACTTTCTTCTGCCATTGCTATACTCCCACTCAATCTGAAACCCCTGTGAGTGACCTGTAATCAAAAAACACTACCAGATCTAAAACCACCTGTTAGTCAACCCAACCAAAAGCTCTGATACCACTTGTTGGTATCAGCTCTTGAACCTACAACCTGGCTCTGATACCACTTGTCAGGATCTTGCTCTACCAATTAGAGCACATATGATTACTTCTCGTATTAGCAACTAAACACGGAATTTAACCAGAAATATAAAGTAACTAGAAATATGAAACAACACAGGAATTGAGAGATAATACACAATTGTATTAATAATCACTCAGAAGAATATACAATAAGGAAGATGCCACTTCTTCCTCCACCTCAAAGGTTTTCCACTCCTCAAGACCTTCTTCCCTCTCTCTCTTGGTCACAACAATCAACTCCAATACAGAATTGATGTTCACCTCTCCAACCAGTCAGTAACATGCTGCCAGTTCACCAAGTACACAACCGTACTCCAAGTAGATCTCCTGCTCTCTACTGCTACCTAAAAATCACTAGACCTTACTCACCATTGTAGATCTCCTATAGAAAGTCACGCCCACATGCTGACCAAGATCATACACACATGAAGAACCCTTCTGATTCTCCAATCCAGTACCCACCTTAGTACTGTGCACTAGGAGGAACGCACCATTACTCTCTTCTCTCTGAAGGAGCTTATTGCTCTCTTACTCACTAGCTACAAGTTTACAATACAGCCCATGAGTCCATATATAGATCTCATGCTTATAATAATTAGACTCGCAACTCAAGACTACGACTAGCCTTTGACATGCAAATAACCAGTCTAAAAATAGACTCTCCGGGATCAACATGCGAACTGCCTGTTCTCACACAGGCTGCCGACGTCAGCTCCTACATGACTGATGTCGGTCAAATGGTAACCGATGCCGGTTGCTTCCTCTTTACTATCTGACCGATGTCAGTTGATCAGACCGATGCCATTTTTTATGCAACTGATTCAGCAACTCCCCGCAACTCTGCATCCTCTGTAACTTTTCCTGTTTGCATCCTAGTGAAGATTTTAGCTCCACAACTTAACAGAAATTTAAGACATGTATAGAATAGACTATGCCCCATAGATTTTGGAAACAATACGTTGTAGGCATATTAGATATACAAAAGGTTTTTGTCCCAAATGTGAGCATGTGTATAGTTGTACATTCGCAACAAATGAATAAGTGTTTAGTTGAAAAATTTTATTTTTAAATTTATTTGGGTATGAAATGTTGTCAACTTATAACATTACATTCCTATAAAGTCCCATAATGCTTGTCAAAATGACTAAAAAATGTGAATATTGATCAGATATGATGGATAATTGAAGTCCAAAGTGAACCCAAACATGGTTGAAGAAGGCTTACATAGTGCCAGCTACATCAATATCTTTCTTGAAAGTGACCATGATATCCATATTTGAAAACCTATCAACCACAATGAAGATGACATCATGTTGGCATCTCATCATGGTGATTTAGTCATGAAATCCATTCTAATATATTCTTATGGTATTGATGGAACCTTTAAAGGTGTGTAAATTCTTAGCTTCTTATTCATGGGATTTATAATACAATAAATAATACAAGACTTGATGTAGTACTCCATATATGTGCACATATGTAGCCATTAGAAGTGAGACTATAACATGGCTAGATTTTTAGTCACATTGAATTATCTCAAGGTCCTTGCAAGTGTTCCTCCCAAATGATTCTTTGGTTAATTGAGCCATTAGGAACATAGATATGTAAAATATTTTAGATAAAATGGTCAAACAAGGAAAAATTTGGAACTTGTTTACCTTGTACAAGGTTGGTATAAATGTCTAGAAAGTCTTGATCAACTAAGTAGAGAAATACCTTGTTTTAAAAGTTGTGGTTGTGTATTTCCAACACTGTGATGAGCACATGAAGTGGTGATCGGCTAAGGAAATATATTTCCTTATTGTCCTTCCCTTTTTATGTTTTATCAAGAGATGAAACTACTATAATTAAGTCATCCATTTCTTGTGGTGTATATTCTCTAGCTTGCTTTGTGTTTATAGGAATTGAAATGGCTTATTATTAGAATAAACAACTATCTCCTTCCCCAATGTATAATGATGTCATTTTTTAATTGTTTACATAATTTCATGCAACTTTTTTATAAGTGGAGTAATTTTTCACTGTGTCCCTAAATGGTAGGTGACCAAATGTTCATGTTACATGAGTAAAACACTAAGTGTAATGTCAAATGCATTGATATGAATTTATAAGGAGTCTATAATATTGGGAATTATGAGTATATATTTTGCACAAATGCATTTCATAAATGCCTAAAAATAAATCTATTGTGCATGAGTCTATTCAAACATGGCTTTCACATGTTTTACATGGTTGAATGACCAAGAGATGTGTGAGAAACCAAGGATAAACATATAGTATAAGTTTACAATTAATAAATATCCTCACATTTTTTATATTCTGTAGAGGTGGCCAATCTTGAACCATTTTAATATTTTTTGTGTCTACATGCATTCCTGCATGGTCAATGATTAGCCTAGGTACTAGATTTGTATGACACCAGATGTACATTATGCTAAGTTGGCATGCAGTTTATATTGATGCAATGTTTTTAAGATGAACAATATATGTTCCACATTATCCTCCCTATCTTTATGCATATAATAATTTCATCCAAGTAGATGATGATAAAGGAGTTGAGGAATGGCCTGAGTAGATCTTTCATAAAGCACATGAAATTTATCGATGTAGTTTTGAGGTCTAAAGGCATGACCAACTATTTAGACAATCCTTCATGTGGCTTGAATATTATATTCTATATGTCTTCAAGATGGACTAAAATGTAATAATAACCTAACTTGAACTCAATCTTGGTGAATTATTGTGTACCTTGGAATTGGTCTAGAAGATCATCAATACACGGTAGTGGATACTAATTCTTCACCATGATTTTAGTGAGTGCATAATAATATATATAGATACACCATGATCAATCCTTATAAGGTGTGACTATTATAAGACTCCAACAAGCAGAATAGCTATGCTTTATCTTTCCATGATCAAGGACCTATTGTATTTGGCACTAGATTTCATCATTCTCCCAAACTAATCTATGATACATATGCATATTTAGAAGAGGATATCAATGAAAAAAATTAATGTGGTACTTTAGTACATAATTAATTGTAATTACTTTAGGATTTATGAATACTTCATCATGTTTATTTAGTAACATTTCAAGTTGTTACTACTACGATGTTGATCGTGTGATGCATGCTACTAAAGTTTGTTTGATCTTGTGTGCAGGTGTGTTATGGTGAATCATGAGTAACACAAATTTTTTTGTGTGGGAAACACATTTGTGACATTTATTGATAGAGACCAAGGTGAATTTGGTTAATGGTATTAATTCAATGAGTTTAAAGAAGTGATTGTGAACATGAACAATCCAACATTATGGCGTGGCTTGATATTTAGCTTCACGATCATATAAATATAACCTTACAAATAATATTCCAAAAACCTATAAAGGTATGGTGTCACAAGTTATGGTGCCCTCCATGGGCTTGAATTTATACTAGAATATGTATTATCACCAGACCTATATATCCTTCCCCTCTTAAATCCTCCCTAGTGAGTGTGGCTTGGGATGCATAATAGTGGATTTAGGCACTTAATTTAGGCCAATTTCATAACTAAACTAGGATTCATTTCAATTTATATCATGAGATGCAATTTAAGCATAAAAATCACATAAATTATGTAAATTCATCTATGTAAGGGATTTAATTACTCAAAAATGTGGTGAGGCTTGCTTATTTGGGGTATTACCCTATATGCACCAATAACCTAGTTCAATTTCAACCCTAGTTAAATTAAGACCATGTAATTTGACACTTTTGGCCTATCAAGATATTAATTCATAACATTTAAAACAATTTCCAAAAGCCAAAAATTACTAAGCAAGATTAATTAAAAGTAAATCTTAATTAATTTTCCTTAAGTAAAAATTATAAGTTGAATTAGTGAATTTCATTTATCAAAAAAGGAATTTTTAGCTAGATATGAAGTCAAAGGTAAAAGGAGCTTATAAAGTGATTTATTTATTCCTAAATATTCCAAAAAGGTGAGTCACAACCTCACAAATATATAAAGTGAGTTTTCATGGCTCATAAATATCTAAAACTCTAAAACTGAGGTGTCAAGATTTCATGAGTGGTTTGACCCAACCTAGGGTTAGCCTGACTCAACCTAGGTTATTATAGACTCAACTAATATTATAATTTAATCTAACCTCCCTAGGGTTAGAGTTATCTCTTAGCGCTATAAATACAAGTTTCTACACCATATGCCAACATGATTTTGTGTGTAAGGTTATTCTATCAAGAAGACATTGAAAGTAGTTTTATAATTCCCATTTTTATGCCAAGCTTCCCACCAAGCCAAGACAATATCAAAGCAAAATAAATCCACAATTGACCATTGGATAAGCGCTACCACCATGGATAAGCATTGACAAGAGTCTCCAATCTCATAAATCAAGCATAAATATCCTTATACTAACATGTGGACATCAAATTTGATAAAGGAGGTAAAACACTTATGATGTTTTTATATTTATTTTTGATCTTGTTCATTATGTTATGCTCAGATAGTTCTTAGTAAAGAGTGTTTACTTCTAGTGTAATGTTATACATAGTTTTTTGTTATCTTTACTAACAAATAAGTAATCAACATTTGTGTGCTCTTTGAATTCTTAAAATACATAATTGGTACTATGCATCCCTTATGGCCAAGGAGAATGATGTGAAAACTTTAGTTTTTATAACAAACGCATTTTATTCTTCAAGTTTAGATTTTTGTGCTTTAAAATACTATCATTCTATTTTTTATGTAATCAACAGCTTCACCTTATATAATAGTGACTTTTCCATTTCCATGTTCTATTTTTGATATTTATTTGTGTAAAAATAATGATTTCAAAACAATGGCTTTGACTTGCAAAATCATGACATCACCAACTGGAAATAATGACTTTGACCCTGCTAAACAATGACTTTGATAGGTAAAATTACATTTGGCTTCGGTGACTTCACCTATTTCAGCTTGTAATCAGCAACTTTATTAAATATAATCGATGGACTTACCCTATTTAATGATAACTTTACCAAAATCTAGTCTTTGTCTCTATCTATGCTCTCAAGAAAATAATGGCTTCGCTCTATTACATAAATGATGACTTCACTCTATGTTTTAAATAACCTAAGAGCTCAAAATGGAATTTTATTAATTTGATTTACTTTTTGGCTTAAAGATAAATAAACCCCCTAACATTTTTTTAGGAACCAAGGTGGAGAAAGAGAGGCCTAACCACTTCTAAATTTGACATACACTTTCATTTGGTGTTTAAAATCAACCTAATTAAATTTGTCTTTTTACATTATAAAGTTTTTACAAGTGAAAACAAGGCTAAGTGGTTAAAATTTCAATAAAATTTGAGTTGGTGATATTAACAATAACATACACTTTAGTTATATCTCTTAATATTTTTTCCTCTTTTTATTTATTTTTTATTTATTAGCTAGTTTCAAAGTTTATTGATTAAATTCTTTGTTTGTGGAAAACCAAAAACTATAACTTGTATGTTCTCCTCTGTCCCCTATAAGGAACTTTAATGACCAAAATTTCTTGGTTTATTTCCTTATTTATTTATTTTTGTCTTAAGGAATGCCACATATGCTCTCCCTAAGCTCCAAGTGGCTTGGGTGACCTAGAAATGATCTCTAAAGTCTTTCCATTTTTTTTCTTGCATTTGACTTATAGGTATCAATTTATTGTGTGGGAAGCAAAATTACTAGGGGGTGAATCAATCTTAAAAAAATTCTTTCAATTTGACTTAAACATACATGAACCATTTTCACAAGCAAGTACATCTTAGCAAGCATAAGCACCAAATCATAAGAGTATGAAACACATAAACATAGTTATACATGGGAAACCCTTAAAGGGAACAAAACCCACTAATGATGTAAATGGAATACATTATTATAAGACAAACACCAATATTTAGTGAAGCACCAACTTCACATGGAGCACCAACCCCAACTAGATCAACACCAACTCAGCTAGACTTTATCAAGCACCCACTTGCAAGGAGGCACCAACCCCCTAGATGACTCAACACTAACTCAACCACATGATACACTTGATCACCTTTATAAAAAATTATTTATCATACAATAAATGATGATCTTCTTCCTCATCTCTTTGCACACTTCTATCCCTCTCAAAATGGCTTCTAGCCTTCTTCGCTCAACTAGCCCTCTTCATGGCTTGATTAGGTCTTTTGACCTTGATTCTCATATGTAGAACCTTTTTAGATATTCATGACACTTATTTGATGGTCTTTATGACCTCCTTGTTCACACCAATTATCTATGTCATTATCTTCTTCTCTACTCTCTCTAAGCACACATAAATAGGCCTAAATTGCCTTGCTTTTATACAAGTCATTTAATCATATCCTTCTTAGTCAAACACACATTATTATCTTCATAGTTTAGATATTTAATAGGTATTATCATATTAAAATATCATTCCTTAATCATGAATCAACTAATACATTAGGTTGGTCATAGCTCAATTATCCATTACTCCTCTTTTAGGCTTTATGGAGACCTAATAGGCCTTCTTAGCAACACATTACCCTTTGATCTTCTTGAAGAATATAAAAACACCTCACATGATAGGAAAAAATCATATGCCATCATAATATACCTTAGCCAAATTCAATTCAGTTCCATAATACATTTTAGGTCCAACCACAATTTGAACCCTTTCTCAAAATACTATTCATAAAAAGGCATGTGCATATACAAAAAATCTATCTTGAACAACTAAATTATGTCAAAAAATCACATATTAAAAAACCTCATGAACTTAGGATCATTACTAAACTCATCACATGCTTCAACTCAAGACACACAGACTCAAACTCTTCTTTGTAAGATACTCACTTAGTACTGCTAACTGAATTCAAAACATAGTCAAGGAAACATGAACTTCTGGCACCTCATTAAATATATTAAAAGTATTTAAATGTATTAAAAAGATGTTATAACATCCTTAGAGAATCCTCAACTAATTATATCATGATATCTAATGAAAAATATTGGTTTTGTAGACCAATCTATTGACCTTCTCTCTCATAGACTCCACTTAGCTAGATAAGCCATTGTTGGAAATATGATTGTCATTGATGTCAAAAGGGACATTATGATCATGTCATTAATGTTCAAGGATTAATATGGTGATCCTATCAGAGGTTAAGGATGATTAGAATTCTTATGTGCATGAATGGTCATCTAGTTCTTCATAATGATCATCTAGACATTTTGGGTCCAGATAGGAAAAAATAAGTAGGCACTTTTATAATTCCATGTCTTGCACATAAGAAGGATTCAAGACCAAATGGATATATGGATAAAATATTTAGGTCATGATATTAAGTACAATAATATTTATGTAGGTGCAAAGTTAGCCTTCCAAGTAAAATGAAATGTTCTCCATACTTAGAAAAAATCTACACAAGGTCATGCAAAGTTGTTATGATTTTATAATGATCATCTCTAGACATTTTCAAAAGAAATAGATAGTAGATCTATTATGGGTTTTTCATGATCATCTTGAATATGTGATATGTAGGATTAAAGAAGAAAGAATGAGCTCAAAATTGATTTATCTTTACTATCAGACTAGATAGGGTTTCTCAATAAAATCTTAAGGGTTTAAGTCATGGCATCAATAGGCACTTTCTATTTTTATGGTGACTGGATATAGCCTAGAATTGGTAGCTTAAGTTATAACTTAAGATTTTTTCATCATTATAAAATTGGCCCCTCGACCTAATAAGTACTAGCTTTAGTGGTGATCAAAAGACTTAATATTTTCTAAGTCTTAGACTTTATATTATGTCCAAACTTGATCAATGGCTATTGCTTCATCATACGTAGATGATCCAATGAAGCAAATCAAATTAAAAATTTTAAAGGCTCCTCTAAGTAATTACACTAGTGAAAGTGTCACAATCGTGAAGCTTGTTAGAAAGAGACCCAATGACCGTAAGCTTAGCAGAGTTAATGTTTGAGCTAGTTGAAATATCAACTGTTAGTGCTTAATTAAACATTGGAGATCCAACAGAGTATGATAAAGTCAAACTTTCAAAATGACCTCAAAATTAATGTGTAAGTGACAAGTGTCACAATCACAAAGCCTAGATAGTTAATCTATGGTATAGTTTAATTTCAAAAGTTCAATAAGTAATGCAAGGATGATAAATTTATCAATAGCATGAACTAATAACTATGAACATAAGGCACATGCTTATGCCAAGTGTCATATCCCAAGGGTTAGATAGATATAAAAATTAATCTTTTCATAAGATCTGATAGTGAGTAGGTGATCATGTAAAGGAGATTGAATAGAGGGAATGGACTCAAATGCTATAAAGTGTTATAGGTTTATCAACACAGTGATGAGTTAAATATTGAGTAGGTTCGAGAATATCGATGAAGCAAAAGTGATACAAAGATATAAGAAGCAGAGAGATGAGGTAAAAGTGTCAAAGTTTAATGACCAAATCAAGGTAAAGTTTGTGAAAGTTCAAAAATCTAATGACACATGAGAGATAGGATTTGTAGATCGATAGACACGATTTAAAGAGTGAAACATTAAAGTTTAGTAGTGTAAATAGATTTAATGAATTAAGAGATCTTGGAGATGGTGTGAAGAAAGAGATCAAAGGCTATTATTTTAAGTGTTTAAATTCCAATGGTCAAGTGGAGAAACATGTAGGAACATGTAGGAACTTGCATATAAGTTTTATATCTCAACATAGATAACAATATTAATCGATCCAACTAATAAAATCTACATTAAAGAACCTGTGCATCAAAAATTGAGTTTTAAAAATGCTATAAATAATAAAGAGACCTAAAATTATGATGTGATGCATGGAATCAAGATGTGGGAAACTTACAGTCTAAGTCATAATGAACTAGAGTCAAAAATTGGCATCATGTGTTAAAGTTTGAGTGTGAACACATTGAAAATATGAAACCCTAGATATATTACTTTTATATATATATATATGACATCTAGGACATAGGTAGATGTTGTTGGAGCTACTTGAGTTATGTCAAATATAAAATATATAAATACAGAACTAGAGGGTAGAGAGGAAAACAAGAGGCTATAGAGAGAGATGAAGTGTGTTAAATAGATACATATATATAGAGAGAGAGAGGGGTAGAGAGGAAGAAAGCACAAAGATAATGTGTAGAGTATGATTAGTTATAGATTAGACTTGTAACAGAGATAACATAGTTAGATTCATTTATGAATCTATTCTGTATACTAGAGTTATAGCTCTATATATCTAATTGGTAGGTGCCATCAGATAAGCTGATTTGGTACTAAGTTAGGGGATTGGTGTCTTCTTAGGGTTGGTACCCTTAAATATTATAACTAGTGAGGTTAAACTGAGTTGGTGCTCAATTAGGAAGTTGGTGCTTTCTTAGAATTGGTGCTCTTAAACTATGGGATTAGTGCCCCCTTAAGGTTGGTGCTCTTAAATGTGTAACCAGTGAGGTTTTGCCAGTGAGGCTTTGAAATGTAAGGCTAGATTAAAATAGTATTTTATAGAATCTATTCTCACCATGGTTTTTCCCTTTGGGTTTTCCACATATAAATCTAGTGTCATGTGTATTTGTGTGTGTATGTGATCTCTACATTTATCTTTTAATCTCCATATGCTTTTGAATTTACTTTAAAAGGATTAAAGGATTGGTTTTAGTTGATATACTAATTCACCCCTCCTCTCAATAGATAGTTGTGTTCCAATAATTGGTATCAAAGCCTAGGGTTCCTTGAAACAAGCTTAATCAACTCGGGTAAATATTGAAATAGTTAACAATGGATAATCAAGAAGGATCTTGATCAAAAAAATCACCTCTCTTTGATGGATATAACTATGCATTCTAGAGCATAAGAATATAATCTTATTTAACTTCATTAAGTTTTGATATATGGATGTTTGTGGTAAATGGATATATAGCCCTTGATACAACTCCCAATGATCAATATTCAAAGAAGGCATATGAGAGCAATTCCATGGCAAATAATGATATTATTTGTGGATTATCCAAATCAAATTTTGTCAAAGTGATGCATTGTCAAAATGCACAAGATATCTAGAACAAGTTGAAGAGCATCTATGAAGGTGATGACAAGGTAAATTAGGCAAAACTAAAAACATACATAGGAATGTTTGATAGTATTAAAATGACTAAAGAAGAGATGATTATAGTGTACCTTCTCAAGGTAGATGAAATATTCAATGTAATCAGAGGCCTTGGAGAAGAAATGAAAGAAACAATCATTTCCAAAAAGGTCCTAAGATCTTTTCCATCAAGGTATGATTCTAAAATCTCTGCAATAGAGGAAGTAAGAGATCTAGATAATCTCACTAAAGATGAGTTGCATGGAACCTTCACTACTTATGAAGTGATAATGGGAGAAGTAGATACTCCTAAGAGAGAATTTGCATTCAAAACATCGAGGAAAGTAAAAGTAGAAGCATATACATTTGGATCTGAGGAGACTGATGAAGAAGAAGCCAAATTTGTCAAAAAAATGAAAAGAGGATCTGTAAATTACAAAGATAAGTTACCCTTTAAATTCTTTAACTGTGATAAGGTAGGACATTTTTCTACTAAATGCCCTTATAAAAAAATGATAAATCTTAGAAAGAAGAGGATGGAAAAAGGATGAATCCCCACTATTCCAAAAGGAATAAATTCTTTAAAAACAAGAAAATCTTGTATATAAGAGAACATAGTGACTCATTGGATGATAGTGATAGCTCAGATGATGACCATGATTGTGCCTTTGTGGCTGAGAGAAATGAATCCTTGTTCATGGCATTAGAATCAACTTGTATAGATCTAGATCAAGAGGAAGTTGAAAACTTTGATGAAAAATAGGAAGGATAAGTGGACCTTGAGTGTGAACTCATATGTTCTCTAGATGAGATTGATAAGCTGAGAAAAGAGAACTCAAGGTAAAAGAAGCTTGGGAAAAAAATTAAAAAACTATCTAAAGGTCTTGAAAGATTTAATTAGATGATAGTAAGCCTTACGACTCAATTTGAAGAGGCTTCAAGAATAGATATGTAGTCAAAATTGAACTATAATTCAAATTTGATGAGTATATGAGGCTAGAAACATAGATAGTGGCTTTGAGAAAAGAGCTTGAAAAGGCTAAAGAATAAATAGTCAATGGTCTAAAGCTAATAGGAGGATCAGACATTCTTCATGAATTATCAGCTCTCAAAATCCATCAAAAATAAAATATGGTCTTCATTTTGAAAAGGGTAAAAGTCCCATAACTAGTGCATCTGCTAAGTAATATGATAATTTCAAAGAAAAAGAATCAGGAGCAAAGAAAGAGAAAGCTTGCAAGGATACAAAGACAAACACAAGCAATGCTAATGTGAAGAAGGTTAAATCTAAAAAAAGGCCTAAGGAAAAGAAAAATAACAATGGGTCCATCTATGCAAACTCAAGGAAGATGCATAAGATAAAGGCAGTTGATGCATATGGGTACACAAGGGTAAGCAAATTGAAGAAGCAAGAGTTGAGAAAAATTCCCCATCCTACACAAAGAAAACATATGACCAGGTATTCCTCATCTTTCTATGATTATTTTTATAGTTATAATCATTTTGGTCATAAGGCTAGTAATTGTAGAGTTGTATCTACAAGGAAAACCAATTTTGTAAGCAAAAATTCATTTGTACCCTTGATAGATACAAATGTAATGTGCTATAACTGCAATAATTTTGGTTAAATAGATAAACATTATAGAACAAGATTTGTAAGATCAAAATTAAAAAGTAATAAGAAAGGCATGCCTCCTAGTGTGAACAAAGGTTCACAAGTATCTAAAAGGGAGAAAAATAGGACATATAATAAACCTAAGCATCTATGAAAAATGAAAGATCAAGCTAATGCTATAAAGGTTGAATAATGTCAAGAGATCTCAATGTCTACTAGTTCTGAAGTGAGTACAGATTTAAGTGAACATCTTGCTATTGCTAAGAAACTTTCATGCATAGAACATTAGTCTTCTATGCCTAGTGATGAAAACCTGAACTATAAGGAAGATACTTTAGATGAAAAGGTATGTCATGAATCTATATTATTTCCATTTAATGTTAATCTGATCATAGAAGAAAAGGAGAATAGTGTAATGGATGAACATGTTATTTCTCTCAAGCCTAAAAGGAAGAAAAATAATAGAAAGCATAATATGACCAAGGAGAAGGAATATGAGGAGTTACAGGTAACTCCTAGTTTCACATTGTTTTAGGACATTGTGAAGTAAGGTGTATCTATCTATTCTTCTTAAAAAACCCTTGTTAGTGTAGATGAAAGTGATGTCTATTATATATATGAACTTAATAAAGTTGAGATGATGACTTGAACAAACCAAGTTAGGTACTAAGAAAGTGTATTGAATCCTCATGCATAAACAAAGAGGGAGCTCTGTAATTAGTCGGGTCCTAGGATTAGAGGACTATGTATGGAGACAAGAAGATGTTCAAGTGATGTAATAAGACATAATTTTGGAGTGATATCTCCTAAGTCACATCCATAAATACTAGTGATGAAGCATAAGTCCAGAGGAAGGACCATAAAAGCTTTATTAATTCTTGGAAGAAGAAGAGAAAAGGCAACTAAGGTATGTATGTTGTGTAAATTTCTAATGAGTTTATGGTTGAAGATTTTTGGAAAAAATATTTTATATGATAAAGGGGGAGAAAATTTAGAAAAATATTAAGAAAGAGTCATTTTTCCATTGATGTCAAAGGGGGAGAAAAAGTGTAAATGGTCTCTATAGGAGAAGAAGAGCAAAATGCTCTCTACAAACGTTTGGAGAAAAAGTACAAATGTAAAAGAAGAATCAAAGCAAGTGTCCATGTTGAGTATTATGAAAATGTGTCATTTCCTAAGGGGGAGCAAGTTTGGTATGAATAACTTCAGTTCATACTTATCAAAATCCAATACAAGTAATGCTAGAGAAGGAGTTGAATAGTAGAATATCAGAGCATTTAGTTTGCCATCAATGACAAAGGGGGAGATTGTTAGAAATATGATTGTTATTGATATCAAAAGTGACATTATGATCTTGTCATTAATGCTTAAGGATTAATATGGTGATCATGGTGAGCCTATCATCCAGTTCTTCATAATGATCATCTAGACATTTTGGGTCCAGATAGGAAAAGATAAGTAGCCACTTTTATAAATCCATATCTTGCACATAAGAAGGCTTCAAGACTAAATGGATATATGGATCAAATATCTTATGAAATAGGAATAAATGCATCAATTTGTATGTCATAAGACCAAGTGCAACAAGAGTTATGATAGTACAAAGTTAGCCTTCCAAGCAAAATGAAATGGTCTCCATACTTAGAAAAAGTATACACAAGGTTATGCAAAGTTTTCATGATTTTACAATGATCATCTATGGACATTTGTAAAGGAAATAGACAATAGATTTGTTATGGATTTTTCATGAACATCTTGAATATGTGGTTTGTTGGCTTAAAGGAGAAGGAATGAGCTTAGAACTGATTTATCTTTGCTCTAAGACTGGATAGGGTTTCTTAGTAAAACCTTAAGGGTTAAGTCATGGCATCAATAGGCACTTTTTATTTTTATGGTGACTAGATATAACCTAGACCTGATAGCTTAATTTATAACTTAACTCTTTGTCATCATTGTAAAATGGGCCCCTCGACCTAAAAATTACCAGTTTGAGCAATGATCAAAGGACTTAATATTTCCTACATCTTATACTTAATATTATGTCCAAACTTGATCAATTTCTATCACTTCATTGTACACAGATGATCCAATGAAGCAAAACTAAGTCAAATTTTCAAAGGCTCCTTGGAGTAAACATGCTAGTGATAAGTGTCACATTCATGAAGATTATCAAACAAAGACACAATGAGTGTAAGCTTGTCAGAGTTAATCTTCAAGCTAGTTTCAATATCAATAGTTAGCACTTAATCAAACATTGAAGATCCAATTGAGAGTGATGAAGTAAAATTGTCAAAAGGACCTCCAAGTTAACATATAAGTGACAAGTGTCATAATAATGGAGCTTAGACAATTAGTATATGGTATGGTTTAAATTTAAAAGATCAACAAGCAATGTGAGGATGTCAAATGTCTTAATAGTGAGAACTAAGATCTATGTACAAAAGGTATGCACTTATACCAAGTGTCATATCATCAAGGGTTGAATAGATATAAATATCAAGCTTGTTAGAGGATCTGATGGTGAGAGAGTGATCATGTAAATGAGATCCAATGGAGTGAATGGACTCAAATTCTATAAAGTACTCAAATTTTATTGACATAGTGACGAGTTAAAGACCAAGAAGGTTCAATAAGATTGATGAACTAAAAGTGATCCAAAGATATATGAAGTAATAAGATGAGGTCAAAGTGTTGAAGTTTAATAACCATGTCAAGGTAAAGTTCATGTAAGTTCAAATATCTAATGACATGCGACAAATAGGATCTGGAGATCGACTGATATGTTTTAAAGAGTATAACATTAAAGTTCAATAATGTATAGAGATTCGATGGAGAAACAAATATTGTATATGGTGTGAA
The DNA here is from genome assembly GCA_037957365.1 of Torreya grandis. Lineage (NCBI taxonomy): Eukaryota > Viridiplantae > Streptophyta > Pinopsida > Cupressales > Taxaceae > Torreya > Torreya grandis. The sequence goes on along the minus strand of JARHVA010003415.1, from coordinate 1,848,505 downwards.
GAAAGAGATCAAAGGCTAGTATTTAAAGTGTTTAAATTTTAATGGTCAAGTGGAGCAACATGCAAGAACTTGCGTATAAGTTCTACATCTTGACACAGACAATGAGATTAATCAATCCAATTGATCAATCTACATTAAATATTCTATGCATAAAAACTTGAGTATAACAGATGCTATAGATAGTAAAACTACCTATAATTATGATGTGACACATCGAATTGAAACATGGGAAGCTTACAGTCCAAGTCATAATGAACTAGAGTCTAGAATTAGCATGATGTGTTTAAAGTCTGACTATGAACACACTGAAGATATGGAACCCTTGATCCATTGCTTATTTATATGACATTTAGGACATAATAAGATGCTTCTAGACCTATTCAAGTAATGTCAAATATAAAATATATAGACATAGAACCAAAGGGCAAAGAGGAAAATAAGAGGATACAGAGAGAGATAGATGAAGTATGTCAAATAGATACATATATAGACACATAAAGAAAGGGGTAAAGAGGAATAAGGCACAAAGAGAATGTGTAGATGATGATTAGTTACATATTACACTTGTAACAAACAGAATATAATTGGATTCATTTATGAATCTATATTGTAAACTAGAGTTGTAGTTCCATAGATCTAATTGGTTAGTGTCATCAGACAAGCTAAGTTAGTGTTCAGTTAGGGGATTGGTGTATCCTTAGGGTTGGTACCCTTAAACATTGTAACTAGTGAGGTTAAGCTAAGTTGGTGCTCATTTAGGGAGTTGGTACTTCCTTATATTTGGTTCTCTTAAACTAGGGGATTGGTGTCCCCTTAAGGTTGGTGCCCTTAAATGTGTAACCAGTGAGGTTTTTCTAGTGAGCCTTTGAACTGTAAGGTGGGATTAGAATAGTAATTTCTAGCATATATTCTCACCATGGTTTTTCCCTTTGGGTTTTACACATATAAATCTGGTTTCATGTGTATGTGATCTATGGATTTATTTTTTAATTTGTATATGCTTTTGAATTTGTTTTAAAAATATTAAAGGACTATTTTTAGTTAATCTACCAATTTACCCCCCTCTCAATAGATAGTTGTGTTCCAATAATTGGTATTAGAGCCTAGGGTTCCTTGAAAAAATCTTAATCAACTCAGGTAGATCTTGAAATAGTGAACACAATGGATAGTCAAGAAGGATCTTAATCAAACAAAGCACCTCTCTTTGATGGATATAACTATGCATTCTAGAGCATAAGAATAGAAGCTTATTTACCTTCATTGGGTTTTGATGTATGGATGTTTGTGGTAAATGGATATATATCCCTTTATATAACTCCCAATGATCAAGCTTCAAATAAGGCATATGAGAGCAATGCCAAGGCAAAGAATGCTATTCTTTGTGGATTATTCAAATCAAAGTTTGTCAAAGTGATGCATTTTCAAAATGAACAAGATATCTGGAATAAGTTGAAGAGCATCTATGAAGGTGATGACAAGGTAAATCAGGCCAAACTAAAAATATACATAAGAATATTTGAGAGTCTTAAAATGATTAAAGAAGAGAGGATTGCAGACTACCTTCTTAAGGTAGATGAAATAGTTAATGCAATCAGAGGCCTTGGAAAAGAAATGAAATCATCAATCATTGTCAAAAAGGTCCTAATATATTTTCCATCAAAGTATGATTCTAAAATCTTTGCAATAGAGGAAGCAAGAGATATAGATAAGCTCATTACAGATGAGTTGCATGGAACCTTCACTACTTATGAGATGAGAATGGGAGAAGCAAATAATCCTAAGAGAGAAGCTACATTCAAAGCATCTAAGAAAGCAAAAGTAGAATCATCTAAATCTAGATATAAAGAGACTGATGAAGAAGAATCCAAATTTGTCATAAAATTGAAAGAGGATCTATAAATTATAAAGATAAGTTACCCTTTAAATGCTTTTATTGTGGTAAGGTAGAACATTTTGATGCTAAATGCCCTTATGATAAAAAGGATAACTCTGAGTAAGAAGAGGATGGAAAAAGGATGAATCCCCATTGTTCCAAAAGAAGGAACTTCTTTAAAAATTGTTTCTCTACGTTTTTGCTAATTATTTTTAGAAGAAAGAAGAAACTAAAGTTAAAGGTCAGGGGTTTGTATGTTACCCAAATTAAGTTATGCACCATATCCAAGCATTGTAGGAGCTCCTCTTTGGCTGTGGAGGAAACACCTGTTGATAAGAATAAGACTTAAACAAAGAAAATGTTAGAATAAGATATGGTGGACTGCCAAGCTACACGCTCGGTCCCGAAAGCGTAAAGACTTCCTTAAGGGATGTCAGTCCACTATTTGACAAAAGAGTGTTGTATAAAAAGAAATGATGAAAGACTAAGAAAGATAAAGTAGATAACACGTACCTATTCTTTGCAATTAGTCTGTCATAGTCACTGACATCGGTAGTCCTATCGAGGTCAGTTGGTTAGTGATGCCGACGTCAGTTATGTTATCGATGTCAATAGGGGCAATGGGCCTTGGACAGGTTTCAGGTTATGTCTGTAGTCGACAGAGGAGTATGGAAGTTTAAATATTTGTGCAAGGTTGCAAGAAAGTGAATAGGGTCTAAGGAAGAGCAATGGTAGAGGGTAGGTGTGAAAAGAGGATAAGGATATGGGGAAGGCTTTTCAGCCTCTCCATGGAAGAAGTCAGGTCTAGTTGATAGTATTTAGAAATAGTAAATAGAAACTAATTACCAATGTATTCTAAAATATTGAAATGAGATAGAAGAATACTTAGCTCTGCTTGGTGAAGAACTAGAGGTGTCAGGATGCTTATTCCTATTATGGCTGATGTCAAAGACCTCATACAATGTTTTCATTCCAATGTCTGGAGTGACTTGTGTAGAGTTTCTGTAGCCAGAGGAGCGATAATCAAATTCTGATGCTTAGTCTCAGAATGTGTGCATCGATATGTGAAGATTTTGGGGCTAACTCAAGGTTAGAGTCTAGCTTATCTAACTGATGTCAGTGATCCTGCCAGCGTTGGCCGATAGTTGACTGACGTCGGTAGCTAGAAAATGGGTAAAAGGGATATTTGTAGCCCTTTGCCCATTTCTCCATCTACCAAGTGCATTTGCCATTGGAGAATGGTCAAAAGATGGGTTTATTAGGCACGAGAGTTAGTTAGGAGGTTAGGATGGAGTGAGAATAGGTCATGCTTTTGATGACCTAGTCTCAGGGTGACTCATAGGGTAAGAAATGGTCTTAGGGTGAGGTGTCTAGGTGAGGTGTCTAGGCGAGGTGTCCAAGGTGAGGTGTCCAAGGTGAGGTCATTAATTTAAAATAAGTAATTTATTTTAAATTAATAAAGTGTGTAAGTGGTTAGAAGGGGACCAAGGGGGGGTTGACACAATATTGGTGTCTACATTTACCCCTTTTTGTCTTGTGGTTTGTCTTGACAAACTGCAAGACAAAAATAGATGTGGGTTACCCCATGTATGAGATGAGGTATTCCCCCTCAAAGTGGGAATCGAGAGAAGGGAACCCAAAATTGGGTGTCAATTTGATAGGTAGTGGATGGGTATGGTGAAGTTAGAGAGTGAACACTGCAATAGTTGAGATTGTGTGTATACCACTTTACATGATATGTAGGTCAAATTGTCACAGGTAAGGTCGAGGATCACTAAAATCAAATTAATTGGTCCCCAACTTTTTGGTCATAGCTGATTGGGTTAAATGATCAAAGATGTAACTCCAATGGTCGAGGAGGACTAAAATCAAACTAACCAGTCCCCAACTTATTAGTGGCAGATGATTGGGTTAATCGATCAAATTTGTAGCTCCAATGGTCGTCATGTTCCAAGTATCTCAGGCTCAGGAAGTGCTCCTAGAAAACATGAAAATGTCACAAATATTGGGGATCAACTTGGTCGTGATCCAAAAATACATGTGAGGGGTATAATGTGGGGTGCATATAATTTGCTAACTATTCATGAGGTAGCATATATGCAATCAAAACAACCAAGGCAAAGTTGTCTCGAAAGTGGTCATGGTCTAAGGAGATAGTCGTAATCTCCAAGGTCATTGGTCGAGTTGGGCTGAGATATAAGTGATCTCAAGTGTTGTTTGTTGTGGATAAAGAGATGTATGTGATCTCCAATGTGCCCCATGAGAAGTCTAAGGTGGCTTCTACAATGTCAAGGTTGATTGTTTGGTCATGATTTTAGACTGGTTTAGATAGTTGGTCCATTAGGTAAATGAACCAATGAATGGCCAAGCTAACCTCAGAAGACCCCATGTCAACTGAGTGCTACCTACATAGCCCCTATTTTGAGGGCTTCAGGCCAATGTAGTTCTCCCCAAAAGGGAAGAAGGGAGTTGGTTATGGATTGGGTTTGACTAGGTTAGGTCATGGTTCAAGATTATATGGTTGGTCCATCAGGGAGACGAATGAACAAATGGCTGAGCTAACCTCAGAAGACTCTGTGTCAACTGAGTGCTGCCTACATAGCCCCTATTTCAAGGGCCTTAGGCCAATGTAGTTCTCCCCAAAAGGGAAGAAGAGGGTAAAAGAGGTCAATAGTAGTTATGGTTATGTTTGAAATGATGAGTTTATGATGATGTTATAGCCTTTTCCATATTGTGTGATGGTGTATCATGTAACATAAGTTATGTGGTTTTTCATCCTTAGCATTTTTCCATATTGGTGATGGTGTATGCTAAAAATGAAATGAGTTTATTTATGCTTTAGCAAGTTTCCATATTGGTGATGGTATATGCTTGACATAAATTGTGTTTGGTTGATAGTTTCCATGTGTATTGTTTTCCATAGAAACTAGTGTGAATGGGCCGAGGAGTCACCCATGGCTTAAAATGATGAGTGGATGATGATGTTACAGCCTTTTCCATGTTGTGTGATGGTGTATGCTATAACATGGGTTATATGGTTTTTCATCCTTAGCAATTTTCCACATTAGTGATGGTGTATGCTAAAAATGAAATGAGATTATTTATGCTTCAACAAGTTTCCATATTAGTGATGGTGTATGCCTGACATAAATTGTGTTTGGTTGATAGTTTCTATGTGTATTATTTTCCATATAAACTAGTGTGAATGGGCTATGATAATTTATATAACACAAATTGGTATTTGCATTAAATAAATCATGATGTTATGTTAATGGTTAGAAAATATGTTTTGGTTGGCATGTTATTGATTTGATTTGGTTTGGTTTGGTTTGGGTTGGTTAGAAAACATTTTGATTTGGTTTGGTTGTATGTGACTGGCATGTGAATAAATATGAGAAGTGAAAGGTGCATTTATCTTTCATTGACAAGGACCATAATGATAGCATAGATAGGGTTTTTGCAAACACAAGCCCCGTTCATGCATTACATCATTTGACCATTAATTTTTATTAAAAAAGTACCCTAATCACTTGACATTAAGTGAGCTCAAAATCCCTTGAGTATTTTGGGGTAATTGGTGTGATTTATGTGATATGTCAGGATAACGTAACCCTTTTTTATCAGGGATAACTTTGCCCCTTTTTATAGGTGACCCTGAGAACGACTATAGACAAGTCCATGACTTAATAGTTTGTCCCTGAGGATGTTGTTTTGTTTTGTGGTCATATTGAAGCCGATCGATGCAGGAAGCTTCTGAGCGAGTGCTATGTTTATAGAAAAATTTGGGCATAGCCATCCTTCGAGGGAATGGTCTATATTCTGCTTTGTATGTTTGGATGTCTGTGAATAACTATCCTTCAAGGGAGCAGTCTATTAATTATAGTAATTATGCAGCTGTCCTTCGAGGGAGCAGTCTACATTTATAGTTTATGACCTTTGGTTAGGCATCCCAATTTTATATGTTTTTTGACTAAACTTTTAGTCATGGACTAGACTATAGAGGTTTAGGGGTTTCCCTTTTATTAGGACAAAGCATTCATGCTTTACAAAAGGGTTGACTAATGTTTGTAGGGAAAAGGAGTTGAAAGGAATAGGAATGAGGATGTCGAGGGTTGCGCAAGGGACGAGCTCAAGTTAAACGTCAAGTGAATGATTACTTGGTTAATAGTAGAATGGTCACAGATGTAAGGTATTAAGGGGCTCAAGTTTTGGCTAACCTTTGAGAGAAGACAAACGATAAGTCCCTAATCCATACTTGTGTGTTATGATATAAGGTCTGAGCCAATTAAGAGCAAACTTGCCTCATTTGTTTCTTTCCATATTGGTCACGTGTTGGTTTTCTTTAAGGATGAGATCTCCGATTTTGAGATCTCGCTCTTTTAGATTTTGGTTGTAGGCATGTTTTGGTCAATGCTTGGCAAAGGAAAGTCATCCTTTGGACCAGCTAGGTTGAGGTTGTGATAGTCAGTACAAAGTTGAATTCCCCCAATTGTTTTTGTGACAGGGACAATGTTTGACACCCATTGCAGATAATCAATGGGTTAGATAAATGAGAGGGAGAGAAGACATTGAAGCTCCTCTTTGACAAGGAGTGTGACGTGAGGATGCATCTTGTGAAGCTTTTGCTTGACAGGCTTAGTTTAAGAGGGTGAGATCCTGATCTTCTAGGTTGGAGGCAGGAATCTCAGAATCACTGAAAGTGATGGAGGCAATGGTGGGTAATGTTTTGACTAAAGCAGCGAGTGGTTGGGGGTCTTCAAGTTAGACCTCCATTGCCTGTAAAACTTTGATTAAGGCTTGGCGATGTTGTGGAGAGATTTGAATTAGGTCATATAAAGATGTCTTCATAGGGGTTTGGTGAAGTTGTTTCATCATGGAGTCACGAATTGCCCTAGAAGATGTTGGTTGAGATGTACCCAAGATAGGAATCTTGGGTTTTGGTGGTTGAGAAGGCTTGGCAAATGGATATGTCCAAGGAATAGAAACATGATCTTTTCCTTTATCCTTTAAGGTTTGTGATCTGGTGGCCACATTAATGGTGTTGATTTTGAATAAAGGGGGAGAAGGTGGTAGAGGGACCATAGTCTAATGATGGGATCCTGATGAAGGTGAGGAGGTTTGGGAGGCATGGGATGGTGTCAGTAGTTTGTCAAAGGGGTCCTTAATGAGAAGGATGCCCTTTTTTAGGTGTTGGCAGATGAAAACTTTAAGATCACAGTAATGCTTAGTATCATGCCCAGGTGTGCGATGATATGCACAAATTTTAGTGTCGTCGAACCAAGATGGTTTTGATTCGAGAGGGCGGTATGGTTTAATGGGCAGGAGAGTGATGCTAGAAGACTGCAACAATTGGCGTAACAATGAAGCATAAGACCCCACTAATGGGTTTATACTCGTAGTTGCAGTAAGGGTTGACAACTTCTATTTAAGAGTTGTAGGAGGAGTTTTTTGTACCACCTTTTTGGTTGGTGGTGTGGGCACATGTGTAGATGGCACTTTCTTGGTGAGAGGTGCCAAATTTTTTAGAGAAAGTATATGTTTGATGGGTAGAGGGAGTAATGGAGGCAATTTGTTTTTGTGAGGTGTTGGAGTAGGGAGCACTCCTATTAAAGTAAATGGATGTGGACCTAAGATAGAGGGAAATGGTGATGGTGGGGGAGGAGTTCTCCGACATGGTTTAGTAGCCTTCTTTAATACGGTGTGAGGACCACTACTATGCAGGGTGAGGTTTAAATCTACCTTCACTTGTGGGTGAGTGAGGTTTGATATGGGGTGAACACTAAGAGATTTAGCCTATTTCAGCATGGTGGACGCTTGTGAGGGTTTAGGTTCAGACGTGGATGGTTGAGCTTTTGAAGATTTGGAAGTAGAAGCTCGATTTTTATTGAAGACTTTGGGGTGATTTGTCACAAAAGGGTTGGCAGTCAAAGTAGGATTTGTAAGATAAGGAGCCTTAAGTCACTCCCATAATGCCTCATGTTTTAGATTCTTAGAATGGAGAAATCCTAAGTTTTCTACCAATTGAGAAATGGTTTAGGTGACATCACGCGAGGTCTTACAGTTGGTGTTTTGGAGGATTTAGGTGATTGTGAGAGCAAAAATGTGTTAGACCCAGTGATCTCGGGCCAAAGGTGAGAGAAAAAAATTACCGGATCTTTCTCAACCAAAGTGGGTGAGGTGACGAGTTCTTCTCTCGACGGAGAAGGGATTGGATAATGTGGCTCTTCAAGAGGATAGAGTGCAGGGATGATCATGGCTTCCACGTGTAGTTGAGAAGTGGGAAAAGTATGATCCTCCATTGATAATAGGAAGGATGAGGGTGGGGCTAGTGGTGTTGGTATCGTCAAAGCATCCTCCACTATGGGAGAGGTCAAAGTAGACTCTCTTACTTGTGAAAGGGGGGTGGATGGAGGACTATCCTCTATCGATGGAGGACAAATAAGAGAGGAAGACTCCTTTAAAGGGTGAAGTAGAGGGATTATGGCCCCTTCTACATGAGGATGTGGGGTATGAATGGTAACTTCTTCCAATGGTGGAAGAAGAGGGAAGGTGGGGGCAAGAGGAATAGGTAATATGGGTTCCTCACAAGGTAGAAAAATGGGTAGATGAGATGTTTGATGTTGTGGGGATGATATGGGTAGAATAGGCTCTTCTACCTATGGTGGAGAAATGGGTTGAATAACTTCTTCAGACTATAGGAGAGGTTGGTTAGGAATAAAAGGAGAAACCATGTCGACCATGCGTATGTTATGTTTTTAAAGGTCATCGACCATGGTCTAAACATTGTTTTGACTTGGGGGATGGTTAGGAAATGGTTGCCTAAAGATGTCTATATTTTGGTTAGCCAGCGCATTTGGGTTATCCAAACATGATCCCTTTTGTCTAACATGTCTTGAATAATGTTTTTGAGGGTTTTGCAATTGTTTGTGTCATGAACCTTGACACGATGATAATTACAAAAGTTGTTTTCCCTATACCATGCAAGGATGGATTTTGAGGGGTCAAATTGGGGTGGTCAGATTTGAGGGAGATTGAGGACCCCTTGCTTTACTATTTTATCCAATATGGAAGCGTATGATTCTCCTATTGGAGTGTATTGACGCTGTATGTATCATTGTTGGAATTATCTTGTGATGCTTTGTGATGTGGAAGGTCCAGATTGGTTAGTTATGGTAGAAGATGATGATCTAAGTACCACAACATTTGTCAATCCCTTGGACTTGGAATGGGAGGAAAAATATTTGGAAGAAGGGTCATTGGATTTTGCGTTGCTATTTTTACTATGCAATTTGACCTTATCTTCTTCGACAGCGTAGAGTTCAAGATTTTAGGCCATGGTGAAAGCTTCATCAAATGTGTGGAATGTTTGAACCCACAAAGTGGATGAGATGTGCTTGGCACATGCTCTTCAAAAGAGCTCAATGAGCTCAGGTTGAGGTAGTGAAAAGGAGAGTTGGTTGATCAAACCTCTCCAATGGGCGACGAAGTCTGCTATTGATTCATCATTGAATTATTTAATAGAATATAGGTCTGTGATGGAGACCTTCTTAGTGATGTTGATTGAAAAGTGGTTGTGAAATAGCTGAGCTAGTTGAGTGAAGGTAAAAAGAGAATGACTGATAATAGAACTATACCAATCAAGGGCAGCACCAAAAAGTGACATGGGAAATGTGCGAAGTAATAACACATCATCATGGGTTATGAGGTAGCAAGCATGTCTAAACGCTCATAGATGTTGTTATGGATCCTCTTTACTCTAAAAGTGAGTAAATTTGGGAGTTCCCACTGGCTAGGGTATGGTCTAATAGGCACCAAAGGGTGAATAAGTTCATTGCAAATTTGTTCGTATGAAAGAACACTCTTCGAACCAAAAATATATGTCTCAAGGTTGGACATCTTATCCATCAGCATCTTAATTAGATCGGCTGATGGATTGGTAGGAGGGGCACCCCCTAGGTTGTAAGGTACTTGGAAGGTGTTGGGAGGGGCGTATGATGTACTTGGTTGCATTTATGTAGGCACAACATATTGGTAGTTCGTCATAGGAATTGATGTTGACGCCAACGGGGCTTGTGCCATGAAGTTGGAAGGCACAACTTGACTAGATGCCACCAAGGGTGGTTGGATGGTGGTGACACTAGTAAAAAGATAGGTAGTCACTCTTGTATTTATGGGTGCAAGAGTGGGTGGGATAGAGACAATCAAGTTTTGGAAAGGTGTAGAACTTGGTTGAATTGTTTATGGTTGAGGGGGTACGGAAACCCCAATGGAGGTAGGTCTAGAAATAGAAGGAAAAGCCAAATTTTGAACATTGGTCATGGTTGGGTTACTGGTCGAGGCAATGGCCTAAGTGACCATAGGTTGGGTAGTGGAGGCTATTGATATTATTGTCGTTTCAACCAAGGAAGTTGGCATCCCATAAACAGGGTTACCTAAAGGATCTCGCATTTGGCTTCTTGTGAGATAGTGTTGGAGAGCCTTGACATTAAGGTCAAGGAATCTCTCAAAGTCTTGATCCCCTATGGGAACAATAGGAGGTTGATTTGGGGTAGGTTGGATGGGAGTATGCTCAGTGTCTGAAGTATACTCTATTAGATGACTTGGTATAGAAGGCGAAGGTGGGAGTGGTTGTTGCCTTACATGGTCAACAAGAGATTTAGCTTGACTACGTGTCAAAACCATCCAAGATGGGTTTTAAAAACTGTATGTTTTAGTTTCAGAAAACCCAAATTTTGTGTTTAACAACAAAAAAGTCGGGTTTTAAGGTTGTTGTTTGGAAAGAAAATTTGTTGACAGTGATCGATGTTGGTTTACTAACTGATATCGGTTATGAAATGTCATTGAGGTTGGTGAAATAACTGATGTCGGTGAAGCTATGTTGCTAATGTTGGTGAAAAAATTGATGTCAATTTTTATGTATTTCTAGAAACACAAAAAACTGATATTTTTTGAAAGAAGGGGAAATTCTGAGTTTTTTTTTCTTTTTTTTTCTTTTGGCCTCAAAATGATGCAACCTTACCAGCTCAAAAAAATCAAATAAAAACAACAAAATAGATGATGGCAAGCAACCTCTAAAACATTAAATTTCTAAGAATAAATTTTAGAGTCGTGATGGCTTATGCCTTAGAAGAATATGTTTGGGAATTGGGCCTTTAGAATGGGTCCTAAAGAGGAAGTCTAAGGTTGGTTTTGGGTTATGTTTCGGTGCTCAAAAATCTGTGTTAGGTTCAGTACGTGGCCTGGTGCTAGGGCTTGATCCCTTCACTTCATGAACCCAAAGCCGAGTTGGGTCGCTTAGCCAATATATACTTTGCCTATAGTTTATACTCTGCCAGAGAACATAGTGGGTTCCCTCTTGGTAGTGAAGTCCAAGTAAGATCGCCAAGAAGGGTAAGGTATTCGCTAGGTGATGAAATCTTAGATGGGCCTTGTCTCAAGTATGTTTAAATGTTTAATTTGATGTGCTTGTGATCTGGTTGTGTAACATTTGTGCACTACGATTTATTCACAATGAATTTTAATTACTAAGTGAGAAGGCTAAGTATGCATTCAAGCAAGAATGAAATACAATAGTTTTTTTAACCCAAATTAAAATATTTTGTTCAGATGCAAATAGTGGGAGAAGAGGTTAAGAGTATGAATTTTTAATACTCTAAGATGTAGGTAAGAAGTGACAAGAAGAGAAATAAAAATGTTCTTTTTAACTTGTGCTAATGGTTTCTTTTTGAAATAAAGAGATAGAAGAAAAGGATGCAAGAAGATAATTTTTTTCCTAGTGCATATATATGAAAGTCTGATTTTTAGAGAAATGAACCCAAGGAAAACTCCAGGGTCCCACCGGGCATGGCAGAATGTTTCTCTACATTTTTGCTAATTATTTTTAGAAGAAAGAAGAAACTAAAGTTAAAGATCAGGGGTTTGTACATTACCCGAATTAAGTTGCGCACCATATCCAAGCATTGTAGGAGCTCCTCTTTAGCTATGGAGGAAACACCTGTTGATAAAAATAAGACTTAAATAAAGAAAATGTTAGAATAAGATATGGTGGACTTCCAAGCTACATGCTCGGTCTCGAAAGCGTAAAGACTTCCTTAAGGGATGACAGTCCACTATTTGACAAAAGAGTGTTGTATAAAAAGAAATGATGAAAGACTAAGAAAGAGAAAGTAGATAATGTGTACCTATTCTCTACAATCAGTCTATCATAGTCACCGATGTTGATAGTCTTATCGAGGTTGGTTGGTTAGTGATGTCGACGTCAGTTATGTTATCGATGTCGGTAGGGGTAATGGGCCTTGGACAGGTTTCAGGTTATGTCTATAGTTGACAGAGGAGTATGGAAGTTTAAATGTTTGTGCAGGGTTGTAGGAAAGTGAATAGGGTCTGAGGAAGGGCAATGGTAGAGGGTAGGTGTGAAAAGAGGATAAGGATATGGGGAAGGCTTTTCAGCCTCTCCATGGAAGAAGTCAGGTCTGGTTGATAGTATTTAGAAATAGTAAATAGAAACTAATTACCAATGTATTCTAAAATATTGAAATGAGATAGAAGAATACTTAGCTCTACTTGGTGAAGAACCAGAGGTGTCAGGATGCTTATTCCTATTGTGGCTGATGTCGAAGACCTCGTACAATGTTTTCAGTCTAATGTCTGGAGTGACTTGTGTAGAGTTTTTGTATCCAGAGGAGCGATAATCAAATTTTGATGCTTAGTCTCAGAGCATGTGCATCGATATGCAAAGAGGCTGGGGCTAACTCAAGGTTAGATTCTAGCTTATCTAACCGACGTTGGTGATCCTGCCGGTGTCAGCTGACAGTTGACCGATGTCGGCAGCTAGAGAATGGGTAAAAGGGCTATTTTTAGCCCTTTGCCCATTTCTCCGTCTACCAAGTGCATTTGCCATTGGAGAATAGTCAAAAGATGGGTTTATTAGGCACGAGAGTTAGTTAGAAGGTTAGGATGGAGTGAGAATAGGTCATGCTTTAGATGACCTAGTCTCAGGGTGACTCATAGGGTAAGCAATGGTCTTAGGGCTAGGTGTCTAGGTGAGGTGTCTAGGCAAGGTGTCCAAGGTGAGGTCATTAATTTAAAATAAGTAATTTATTTTAAATTAATAAAGTGTGTAAGTGGTTAGAAGGGGACCAAGGGGGTGTTGACACAATATTGGTGTCTACAAAAATAATAAAATCTTGTATATAAGAGATATCTCAGGTGATGACCATGATTGTGCCTTTGTGGCTGAGGGAAATGAATCTTTGTTTATGGCATTAGAATCAGCTTATATAGATCTAGATCAAGAAGAATTTGAAGACTCTAATGAAGAATAGGAAGGAGAATTTGACCTTGAGTGTGAACTCATTTATTCTCTAGATAAGATTGATAATCTGAGAAAAGACAACTCAAGGCAAAAGAAGCTTCGACAAAAAAATTGAAAAACTATCCAAACATTTTGAAAGATCTGATCAGATGATAATAAGCCTTAAGATTGAGGTTGAAGAGGCTTCAAGAATAGAATATGTAGTCAAATTTGAACTATAATTCAAATCTTATGAGTATATGAAGCTAGAAGCAGAGATAGTGGCTTTGAGAAAAAAGCTTGAAAAGGCTAAAGAACAAATAGTCAAAGGTCTGAAGCTAATAAAAGGATCAAACATTCTTGATGAATTGATCAGCTCTCAAAAGCCATAAAAAAGGAAATTTTGTCTTAGCTATGAAAATGGGAAAAGTCTCATAACCAGTACATCTGCTAAGTTATATGTTAATTTTAAAGTAGAAGAATCAGGAGCAAAGAAATAGAAATCTTACAAGGATACAAAGATAAACACAAGCAATGCTGATGTGAAGAAGGTTAAATTTAAAAAGAATCTTGAGGAAAGGAAAAAGAAAAATAATTTAATTTATGAAAACTCAAGGAAGATACATAAGACAAAGGTAGTTGATGCATATGTTTACACAAGGGTAAGCAACTTAAAGAAGCAAGAGTTGAGAAGAACTCCCCATCCTACATAAATAAAATCTATTACCATGTATTCCTCATCTTTTTAAGATTATTTTTATATTTTTAATCATTTTGGTCATAAGGATAGTAATTTTAGAGTTGTATCTACAAGGAAAACCAATTTTGTAAGCAAAAATTCATTTGCACCATTGTTAGATATCAATATAATCTGTTATACTACAATAATTTTGGTCACACAGCTAAACATTGTGGAACAAGATTTGTAAGATCAAAATTCTAAAGTAAGAAGAAAGGCATGCCTCTTAGTGTGAACAAAGGTTCACAATTATCTAAAAGGGATAAAAATAGAACATATAATAAACCCAAGCATGTATGGAAAATGAAAGATCAAGCCAATGCTATAAAGGTTGGAGAATGTCAAGAGATCTCAATGTCTACTAGTTCTGAAGTGAGTATAGATTCAAGTGAACATCCTGCCATTGCTGAGAAACTTTCATGCATAGAACATTAGTCTTCTATGCCTAGTGATGAGAATCTAAACTACAAGAAAAATACTTTAGATGAAAAGGTATGTCATGAATTCATGTTGTCTCTATGTAATGTTAATCTAATCACAATATAAAATGAGAATAGTGTAATGAATGAGCATGTTATTTCTCTCAAGCCTAAGAAGAAGAAAAATAATAGAAATCATAATATGACCATGGAGGAGAAGGAATATGAGGAGTTATGGGCAACTACTAGTTTCACATTGTGCTAGGACATTGTGAAGTAAGGTATATCTATCTATGTTTCTTAAGAGAACCTTGTTAGTGGAGAATCAAGTGATGTCTACTATAAATGTGCAATCAAGAAAGTTGAGATGATGAATTGAACAAACCAAGTCAAGTGCTAAGACAGTGTATTGAATCCTCATGCATAAACAAAGTGGGAACTTTGTAATGGATTAGGTCCTAGGCTCAGAGGACTATGTATGAAGACTTGAAGATGTTTAAGTGATGCAATGAGATAACATTTGGGAGTGATATCTCCTACATTAAATCACTAGATACTAGTGATGAAGCATAAGTCCAGAGGAAGGACCATAAAAGCTTTATTGATTCCTAGAAAAAGAAGAGAAAAGGCAACTCAGGTATGTATGTTTTGTAAATTTCTAATGAGTTGATGGTTGTAGATTTTTGGACAAAATCCTTTATATGATAAAGGGGGAGAACATTTGGATAAAAATTAATAAAGAGTCCATTTGCCATTGATGTCAAAGGGGGAGAAAAAGTGAAAATGGTCTCTATGGGAGAAGAAGAGCAAAATGTTCTTGTTTCTATGCTAAATCGCTTTCTACATTCAAAAGATAGAGAAATGAGAAACTTAAAGAGAATAGACGAGGGTTTGTAGGTACCCAGATTGTAGACGTGCGCACCAAAATTCAGACATTGTGAGAACTCCTCTTTGGTTGTGGAGGAATGACACCTGAAAGAGAAAGATACTAAACACGAAAAATGTTAGATGATAAAAGGGTGGACTGCCAAGCAAGAGCTTGGTCCTAGAAGCGCAAAGGCTTCTTAGAGGATGTCAGTCCACTGTTAAAAATAGAATGCTGATCAGAAACAAAAAGTAATAAATGATGGAAAATAGAAAGAAAGAACTTAAGGCAAATGCATACTCGTTTAGAAGCTGTCTGCCTTTGCACAGTCGTCGACGTCGGTGGTATTGCTGGCATCAGTCAGAAAGGTCACCGACGTCGGTTAGACTGCCGACGTCGGTAGGGGTACTGGCCGAGGTCGGTCGGGGCAGTAGTCAGGGATGGGTCGGGCCAGGTTTTAGGACTGTGGACAGGGTCTATGGATGTGCAGAATGGACTGTGGTCTTGTTTGAGGGTTAGGGAGGTCTGTTTAGAGGTCTGAGGGATTGCTTGGAGGTCTGAGGGACTTGTCTTGGGTCTGAGGGACTAAGAATGTTGTCTGGGATAGGATTGAAAGGGTGACAGGGCAGAAGGAAGAAGAACAGGAGAAAGGGTCTGAGAAGGCTTTTCAGCCTCTCAGGGGAAGGACAGGGCAAGTGGTAGACAGTGGATATGATAGGTAAATGAAATCAAATGAAACAATGAAATGAAATAATGAAACTGCTTACCTCCTGCTTGTTGATTGAAGAATGAAGGATCCTATTGTTGGAGCTGTGGAAGGCCTGTTGCAAGAAGAAATGACTAATGTAGAGTGCCTGTACCTGTTGCTATTGCTGTACGAGGTGGAGAAAAAAGGAGAATATGAATGCCAAAGAGCGTCCAAAGAGTTCTGTTTGCGGGGGGTGCAGAATGGTTGCAGAAAACCATTTTGAAGGGTGCCAATGCCAGCAGAATCGCTGACGTCAGCCGAATAATGACGGACGTCGGTGAGGGCAGAATGGGCACAGAGGCTAAAATTATCCTCTGTCCGTTCTTGCATGCTTCCAGGTCAAGGGGTCGTGGGAAAATGGTCGAGGAAGACATAAATGGACGCGGGAGGAAGGATAAAGGGGAGATTTGGGCAATAAAAGCTAGGAGAGAGGTGGGGGGATCTAAGGAGGGGATCCAAGGTGGCAAGGGTGAGGTGGAAAGGGGCCAAATATTTAATTATTTTAATTTGATAAATGGAGGGGGCTAGGACAAGGGTTAGGATATGGGTTAATGGGGGACAAGGGGGGAGGACGAAAGATGACCAAGGTGCAGACACATTTTTGGTGTCTACATTTGCCCCTTTTTGTCTTGTTGGTTGTTCTTGATGAACTGCAAGACAAAAATAGGAGTTGGTTGCCCCAGGAATGGGATGAGATGTTCCCCCCTCAAAGCGAGAGTCAAGGAAAGGGAACCTGAGATCGAGTGTCGATTTGACAGAGAGATGGATAGAGAGAGCATGAGTGTGAACGCTGCAATAGTCATGATTGCACGTATACCACTTCACGGGATGGTCGCATCAAATTGTCGCAGGTTGAAGGTCGAGGAGTGCTAAAATTGAAATAACTGAGCCCTAACATGTAGTCGTCTGCTAATCGAGTTATTCAATCTAAGCTGAAGCTCCAATGTTCGTCATGTTCCAGGTATCCCAGGCTCAGAAAGTGCTCCCAAAAACATGAAAATGTCACAAGTAGTGGGGATCAACCGGCTCACGATCCTATACTTGTGGGGGTCAAAAAATATGGGCTGCACACAATTTTGCTGACCATTCGTGAGGTAGCAGACATGCAAAAACAACCAAGGCAACATTTGTCTTGGAAGTAGTCGTGGTCAGAGGAGATGGTCATGATCGCCAAGGTCGGGTGGTCGATGCGGTTAGAAGAGGATAAGGTTTGTCCAGTATGTAGATGAACAAATGGGGGTGGTCGAGCTAACACCAAAAGACAGTCGTGTCATCTGAGTGCTGCCTACATATCCCTGGTTGTTAGGCGGGCCTCAGACTGATGTAGTTCAGACAAGGAGATAAAGCGGTTAATGATTGGTCTAGTCATGAGAATGGTCTAGCATGTCCATATGTCTGAGGGAACATGCTTGAAATGATGAGAAAAAGTCAAGGTTTTTCACCCCTAGAAATTGCCCATATTAGGTGATGGACATATGCCAAAAATGAAATGAGTCTATTTATGTTTCAGTAAGTAATGGTTTATGCTGAACATAAATTGAGTGGTCTATAGTTTCCATGTGTATTGGTGTCCATAGAAACTAGTGTGAATAGGTTACGGTGAGTGGTCGGAAAAGAGGGTTGAGTTGATTTGATAAATGACAAATGATTGAACGTGACCAAAGTGTAAAAGAAGTGAAAGGCACAATCGCCCTTTCATTCAAGGACTAGAATGACATCATAGATAGGGGTTGTTAGAACTAAGAGCCCCATTCATGCATTATGTCGTTGACCAGAGGTTGTGTTAGAGCGGCAATCAAATCACTTTGACATTAAAGTGAGCTCAAAGTCCCTTAAGCAGGTGTTAGGATAGGAGAATAGGGTAACCCATTTAAGAGCAGAGATAACCTTGCCCCCTTTTTATAGGAGACCCTGAGACAACTATAAGCCAAGTCCATGACCCATTTTTTTTTTTTTTTTGAGCAGACTGATCAATGCGGGAAGTCTGTGAAGAGATGTCATTTTGTTTGGTGGTCAGTTGTGAAGCTGATCGATGCGAGAAGCTTCTAAGAAAGGTGTTGTTTGTAGCAAGAGTTAATCATAGCCATCCTTCGAGGGAGTGGTCTATATTTTTGCTTTATATATAAGGGCTTTTGAATAGCTGTCCTTTGAGGGAGCAGTTTATTAGCTACAGCGATGATAGTACAGCTGTCCTTCGAGAGAATAGTCTGCCTGTTGATTTTGATTTTGTGACCTTGGATATTTTGACATCTTGACTTTTTTTTTTTTTGAAAGAAATGTGAGTCATGGACAAGACTACAGAAGGTCAAGGGCTCCCTTTTATTAGGACAAAGCATCCATACTTTATAAAAGGGTCATAGAGGATTTGTTAAGGGAAATAGGGTGAAAAGGGTTGAGGATTAAGAGGACATGGATTGCTCAAGGGACGAGCTCAAGTTAAATGTCAAGTGGATGAGTACTCGACTAACAGCAGAATGGTCACAGATGCAACGCATTAAGAGGCTCAGGTTCTGGCCATCCGTCGAGAGAAGACAGACAATAAGTCCCTGACCCATAATTGTGCGTGATGATGAAAGGTCTGAGCCAATTAGGGGCGAACTTGCCTCATTTACTTCACTCCATATTGGTCACATGCTGATTCTCTTTGAGGATGAGGTCTCTGATGTTGAAATCTCATTCTCACATATTTTTGTCATAGGCTCACTTAATGCAATTTTGATAGGCATAGAGGTGATTGAGGGCAGCAAGATGACGCTCGTCAAGTAGCTCAAGTTAAGCTAAACAATCTTGATGAAAGTCATCATTGGAGAGAATGTCATGCAGGGAGATGCAGAGAGATGGGATCTGTACCTCGAGAGGTAGGACAGCCTCTATTCTGTACATGAGAGAGAAAGGAGTAGCACCCGTAGAGGTTCAGATGCTAGTGCGGTAGGCCCACAAAGTGAAGGGAATGTGAATGTGCCAATCCCTTCCTGTGTCGTTGACCACCTTCATGAGAATTTTAGTCAGAATTTTGTTGGAAGCCTTGACCTGCCCATTTACTTGTGGGTAGTAAGGCAAAGAGAAGCTGAGTTTAATGCCAAATGAGTCACATAATTTTTAGACAGTCTTGTTTTTGAAGGACTTGCCGTTGTCGGTGATGATTTTGTGAGGAACACCGAAATGACAGATGATGTGGCTGCTGATGAAGTTGACAATTTTGTCAACTTTTGTGGAGACAAGAGGAATGGCTTCCACCCACTTGGTGAAATACTCAGTGGCAGTGATGATGGATTGATGACGAAGAGACGAGTGAGGGTTAATCTCACCGATGAGATCTAAGCCCCACTTAGAAAAAGGCTAGAAATCTTGAGCAACTTGTAAGACGTGGCTGGGGAGATGAAGCAGGTTAGAGTGCTGCTGACACTTGATGCAATGCCGGACATAGTCGCTACAGTCTTGATGAAGGGTGGGCCAATAATAGCCCAGGTGAAGGATGCATTTGGCAACTGAGTTCCCACTGAAGTGTCCACCACAAATCCCATCATAGACTTGCTTAATGGCTTGAGAGGCTTCAGTGGAGGTGAGACAGTGGAGAAGGAGGCCGTCGAAGCCTCGCCTATAGAGAAGACCCCCTAGCATGGTATAGCGAGCCGTACATTTGATGAAAGCTCACCGCACATTGCTAGAGAGATTGGGAGGAGTGACAGAAAGAGATAAATAGTCCACAAGTTGCTTATACCAATGATCTCATAGACTAGAATTTATGGTGGTGACATGATTGATGTTAGGAGAAATGTATGAAGGCAATGGCACACGATGCACCGTGACAAAAACTCTGGATGAAGATGATGAAGATGGAATATGCGAGGCAAGAGAAGCGTCATCAAACTTGTTCGTGGATCGAGGAACAATCTGCAAGAGGTAATGGTCACAAGATGCTAGAAGAATGTCAGCACAGTTTTTGTACCTTTGCAAATTTTTATTTTTGCAGAGGTATGAACTATTGACTTGATTGATGATGAGCTACGAGTCACTGAAGATATTGATAGACTTGATGCTGAGAGAAAGGGTGGTCTGAAGTCCCAAAATTAAGGCCTCGTATTCAGCCATATTATTGGTATAATCAAAGTCGAGCTTGAAAGATAGAGGCATGGGCTCACCTTCGAGTGGGATGAGAATGACACCCACACCCCCACCGAGTTGACATTTGGAGCCGTCAAAGAACATGGTCATTTGGTAGGCGGTGTCATCGGTGGAAAGCATGGCGATAGACTCGTCAGGGAACTCACACTGCAAAGGTTGATTGTCGGGAAGAGGGGCATCTGTCAGTTGGTCAACGATGGTTTGCCCCTTGATAGATTTTTGTTGGATGAATTCAAGGTCAAACTCAGCAAGCAGCATGAGCCATCGAGCCATACGTTGATTCTGATATGGCTTGGAGTGCATATACTTGAGAGGGTCAGTGTGAGTGATGATGAAGGTTTTGTGGTTAAGAAGATAATGGCAGAGCTTGGTAGTGGCAAAGACTAACGCCAAACAAAGTTTCTCAGTATGGGTGTACCAAGTTTCATAGTCGACCAGTGTTCAGCTAATATAGTAGACCGCTTGCTCATGGTGGTGCTCATCTTGGTGTGCGATCATGGCACCTAACGAATGGTTGGTGGCAGAGATATAAAGGTAGAAGGGGTGATTGTCTTTAGGTGGAATGAGAACTGGTGGAGAGACCAGATAGCATTTAAGGGCTTCAAAAGCCTCTTGACAGTCCTTATCCCATTTAAAGGTGACGTCCTTCTTAAATAGGTGATGAAAAGGTTGGCAGCTGTCAAAAAGCTGTGAGATGAAATGGCGAATGGACTGGAGCTTCCCTTGTAGACTGCGAAGTTGCTTGAGATTGGTCCAGGGTGGATCTTGAGGATAGCACAGATCTTGGTGGGATCTATCTCGATGCCACGAAAAGAAACGATGAAGCCTAGGATCTTGTCGGAGAGGACCCCAAAGACACATTTCTTGGGGTTAAGGTAGACATTATAGTGAAAAAGGCGAGAGAAGATGATCTTGAGAATGGTTAGATGGTCATGGTGAAACTTGGACTTGCCGAGCAGGTCATCCACATAGTCCTCCATGATTTTGTGGAGGAGATCATGGAAAATGTAGGTCATGGCACACTGATATGTGGCACCAGCATTCTTCAGGCTGAAAGGCATGACTCGATAGCAGAAAGTCCCCCATGGGGTGATAAAGGTGGTCTTGTGCTGATCTTCTGGTGTAATCAGGATCTGATTGTATCCTAAAAACCCATCCATGAGAGATAGTATTTCATGGCCGGCCGTGAGATCAACAAGCTGGTCAATGTTAGGAAGAGGAAAGTCATCCTTGGGATAGGCTAGGTTGAGGTCATGATAGTTTGTGCAGATCCAGATCCCCCTAGTCGCTTTGGTGACTGGGACGATGTTAGAGACCCACTGTGGATAATCGATGGGCTGGATGAAAGAGACAGAAAGAAGGCACTGAAGCTCCTCTTTGACAAAGAGCACAATGCGAGGATGCATCTTTCAAAGCTTTTTCCAGACAGGCTTAGCCTCTGGTTTGGTGACAATGTTATGGGTAGCAATGGTGGGGTCAATGCCAGGCATGTCACTATAAGTCCAGGCAAAGGCCTTGCTATGGTCAGAGAGGAACTGGGTATAGTCAAGCTGCTCCTGAGCGTCTAAAGATTGGCCAATCTTTAAGACATCAGGAACATCAGAAGAAGGGAGGTTGATGTCAATATTTGATTCATTTAACATAACCTGGGTCTCAGAAGGGAGGGAGCGCTGGATGAAAGAGTCATCGGTGCCCATGTAGGAAAGGATGGCATTGTCGTCAATGCAGTGGATAGTGTGAATGGTCGCCGACTCATCCTCTATCATGCTGGGATAAATGAGAGGGAAGGACTTGGACACCCCATTTAGCTGATAGGTCAGGGGTTCCAGGCGGATGGTGTTTATGGAAAAAAAAACTAGGAGGGATGGAAACCATCGACTCTGTAGGTGAAGGAGGAAAGGGTGAGCCTGGAGGAGATTGGTCAATGGGTGGCTCAGGACAAAGGTCTGAAGGGGCCTAAGTGGGGGCATGATATCCTAGGCCATACCATTTCTTGGCATCATCATCATTGAGAGGCTCAATATGTTGATGGGATCCTTGCTCATAGCGTCCGAAACCAAAACCCTTCCATGCACACCTATAAAGATAAGTGTGTGCAAAGGCGGGGTTGCCAAGAAATGAGAAGTCTGATGTGAATGGTTGGGGTGAAGAGAGAGGGTTGCCATCAATAGGAGCTTGATTGAGCCCCCCATAGACAAGATTGGTTCGGAGGTGAGGAGGACCATAAGGCACGACCATGCCGATCCGATGGTCGTAACTGGGGCTATAGTGAAGGCGTCCATACTCTTGTGGAGTTTAGAACATGTCTAAGGCCAACAAGCGATATTCCCCCAGTGAAAGTCATTGGAAGATGTCTTCCATGGGGTCTTTGGTCATTGCTTATAGAGGAAGGGTAAGGGCGATCGCCGGTTGTGAACTAGTCAAAGCTTCCGCAGATCGAGGCGGTGACGAGGTTGATGGCTTAATAGGAATGAGGACGTCATTTGGATGGTAGGTTGTGTTACAAGTTTTTAAGGGTGATGGGTCAGCGGGAATGGTGTGGACTTGCCCATCGTGCTTGAATTTCACACAACGGTGCAGGGTGGAAGGGACACAGGCCATGGCACGGATCTAGGGTCAGCCCAGCAACATGTTGTATTGAAACTCTCCTTCGATGATATAGAAGAGCTTTGGGACTGTGTGTGGACCAACGTGAATGTGAAGAATGACTGTGTCAATGGTCATGGTAGTGGTGTCATTGAAGGAGCATAAGATTGTGTCAGTTTTGGAGATGCAATTCTTGGGAAGAGACAATTGATCAAAGGCATGGGTGGAGATAATGTTGATGTTGGCACCTCCATCGATCATAACGTGTTTAATGCATGTTTGATCATCATAGGTAGTGATGAAGAGGGCGGCGTCTTGATCTTTTGTGTTGGATGTGGGAATCTCAGAATCACTGAATGTGATGGAGGCAATAGGAGATAAAGAATGGATGAGGGCAACGAGTGGTTGGGGGTCCTCAGGTTGGACCTCCACTGCCTGCAAGGCTCTGATGAGGGCTTGATGATGCTGAGGCGAGTTTTGGATGAGGTCATAGAGGGACCTCTTCACAGGCGTCTGGTGAAGTTGTTTCAACATGGAGTCATGAATCGGCCCAAAAGAGGAAGAAGAAGAAGGCTGAGATGCGCCAAGGATAGAAATTTTAGGCTTGGGCGCTAGAGGTGGCTTGACGAAAGGGTAGGTCCAAGGAATGGCAGCTTTTTCTTTTGCCTTGTCCTTTTGCGACCTAGTGGTTATGTGGATAGCATTGATTTCAAAGATAGGAGGTGAAGAAGGGGTCATGGCCTGCTGGTGAGATGTTGATGTGGTTGAAGAGGTTGAATGGGAAGGTGTCAAGGGTCAGTCAAGAGTGTCCTCAAGGATAAGAGTGTCCTTATCCATATAGTAGTGAATGACAGCCTTGAGGGCACAACAAGTCTCGGTATCGTGTCCTGGCGTACGATGGTATAAGCAAATCTTCATATCATCGAACCAGGAGGGCTTGGACCCGAGAGGTTGGAAAGGTCGGATGGGTGGAAGGGTTATGCTAGAAGTCTGCAAGAGTCAGTGCAATATCAATGAGTATGAGCCCACTAAAGGGTTCGTGCTAGTTGATATGTGTGAGGTAGGTGACTGTTGCTTATGCGAAGCTGGAGGAGGTTTTCGTACCACCTTGTAGGTTGATGGTGCGGTGACAGGCATAGATGGCACTTTCTTCGTGAGAGGTACCACCTTTTTAGGAGAGGGTAGGCTGGAGGTAGGTAAAGGAAGCAAAGGAGGCAACTGGTTTTGATTAGAGGTCAGAGTGGGAAGGACTCTGGTCAGGGTCGAAGGATGGGGGCCCAAAATAGAAGGTAATGGTGACAAGGGAGGAGGCATTCACTTCTGTGGTTTGGTAGTCTTCTTCGACTTGGTTGGTAAACTACTATTGGTCGAGGTCTGGTCTAAGTCCACCTTCACTTGTGGGTGAGTGAGGGTAGAGACAGAGCGAATGCCAAGTGACTTGATAGGTTTAGATGGGGTAGATGTGGGTTTTGGTTTTGATGGGGTCGGTTGAGGTTTAGAAGAGGGAGTCTGGTCTTCATCGAGAGTCTGAGGAGATTTTGCCTTGGGAGGATTGGCAGTACGAGACGAGAGGGCACGGGCATGCTAAAGAGCTTTAAGATGCTCTCACAATACCTGATGCGTCACTTTCCTTGAAGGGAGAAGTCCAATTTTCTCCACTAATCAGGAAAATGGTTGAGAAGATGTTGGATGAGATTTGGGTTCTTGAGAAGATGTTGATGGTTGCGGGGCCGAAGACGAGATGGGGGTAGCAGTCTCGGTCCCAAGGCATGGTGAAGTCGTGACAGGTTCATCCTTGATTGGAGATGAAGGAGAGGCAGGTTCTTCCTTGGGTGGAGAAGAAACCAGAGAATGAGGCTCCTCGAGCAGGTAAAGGGCAGGGATGATGGTGCCCTCCACTTACAGTCGAGGAGTAGGAAGGGTCGGGTCCTCCATAGGCAGCAAGAAGGAGGATGGTGAGACCGGTGGTGCTGGTAAGGTCGAAGTGTCCTCCAAAATGAGAGAGGTTGATAGAGAACTAATCGGGGAAGGAGGCTCATCCACATGTGATGGATTGATAGATGGACTCACCTCTTGAGGTTGGTCGGGGATGAAGGGCGAGACCGTATTGACTGTTTGAATGTTGTGTTCATGAGTGTCGTCAATCAAGGTCTGGACATTGTTTTGAGTCGGGGGATGATTGGGGAATGGTTGCTTGAAGATATCAATGCCCTGATTAGGGGGTGCATTGGGATTGTCTAGGGCGAGGTCACCCTTTTCAAGCATGTCTTATATTATGTTTTTAAGGGTTATATAGTTTCCCGTGTCATGTCCTTTAACACGGTGGTAGTTGCAGAAGTCATTTTACCTATACCACGCAGGGATGGCATGTGAGGGATCAAATTGTGGAGGTGGTCAGATCTAGGGGAGATTGAGAACCCCCTGTTTAACAAGTTTTTCCAGCACAAACATGTATGATTCTCTGAGAGGAGTATACTATCATTGTACGTACCTCTGTTAGAATTGGTGGGTGGCACTCTGAGATGTGGATGGCTCAGGCTGATTAGTTGAAGGTGAAGAGGATGAAGGTCTAACGACCACAGCATTAGCTGAAGCTTTAGACTTAGGATTGGATGATGAAGGTTTAGAAGAAGAGGAGTCATTGGTCCTAGAGCTGGGATTCTTACTCCACAACTTGACTTTATTTTCCTCGATGGCATGCAATTCAAGCTTGCAGACCATCGTGAAGGCTTCATCGAAGGTGCGGAAGGTCTGAACCCTCAAGGTGGAAGAAATATGCTTGGCACAGGCTTGGGAGAAAAGTTCAATAAGTTCAGGTTGGGGTAAGGAAAAGGAGAGTTGATTGATGAGGCCTCTCCAGCGAGCAATGAAGTCAGCTATGGATTCATCCTCGAATTGGTGGATAGAATAGAGGTCTGTGATCAAGACCTTCTTGGTGATGTTGATGGAGAAGTGATCAAGAAAGAGTTGGGCCAACTGTGTGAATGTGAAGAGGGAATGGTTGGCAAGGGAGCTGTACCAGTCAAGTGCAGCACCAGAGAGGGACATAGGAAATGTGCATAAAAGTAATGCATCGTCATGGGCAATAAGGTAATAGGCATGTCTGAATGCCCATAAGTGTTGTTGTGGGTCTTCCTTGCTTTGAAAACAAGAAAACTTAGGAATTTCCCACTGGCTAGGATATGGCCTAATCGAGACAGAAGGATAATGGGCTCATTGCAAATTTGCTCGTATGAGAGAGCATTGCGTGAGCCAAAAATGGAGGTCTCTAGGCTAGACATCTTGTCCATCAGCATTTTGATGATATCTACTGACGAATTGGTGGGTGGAGCGCCCCCTAGGTTGTAGGGCGCTTGGAAGAGGCTAGAGGAGGCATACGACATAGTTGGTTGTGCCTATAAGGGCACAACATAGGGATAAATAGTCGTAGGGATAGAAGAGAAGACTAAGGGCAGGTGGGTGGAAGGCATAGCTAGGCTCGATGTTGCCATGAGAGGTTGGATTATGGTAACAGGGGCCAATGGATAGGTAGCCACCCTGGTGTTGATAGGGGCCAGGGTAGGTGGAATAGATACAACCAAATTCTGGAAAGGAGTGGAGAGCGGTTGAGTGGGCTGAGGTTGATAGGGGGCTAAAACCCCAATGGAAGTGGGCCCCAAGATGGAAGGAGAGGCCACACTTAGAAGGTTGGTCAAAGGCTGGTCATTGGTCGAGGTGATAGCTTGGGTGTCTAAAGGTTGAACTACGGATGCCGTCGATATGGCCATAGTTGCAACAAGAGAGGTCGACATTCTGTAAATTGGATTGCCCAAGGAGTCTCGCGTTCGGCTATGTGTGAGATAGTGCTGCAAGGCTTTGATGTTGAGGTCCAAGAATCATGCAAAATATTGGTCCCCTTCTGGGACAATAGGAGTCTGGGGCGATGTTGGGTGAGTAGGAGTTCTTTTAGTCTCTGAGTGGAACTCCATTATGGGACTGGTTATGGACGGAGTAGACGGAAGTGGTTGATACCTCGCGTGGTTGACTAGAGCCTTGGCTTGACTATGAGTTAGAACCATTCAAGGTAAGAAAGGTCATCCTCACAAGCTCAAACAAGCATATAAGAACAGAAAAGGTGAAGAGCACAAGCAAAATCCTAAGCGTTAAATCCCTAGAAATTTATTAGGATCATGGTGGCTTATGCCTTAAAAATGTGTGTAGGAAGATTGGATTTTGAGTCAGGTCCTAGAAGAGGTAGTCTATGGATGGTTTCAGGTTATGTTTAGGTGCTCAAGAAGTCTGGGTTAGGTTTCGTACATGGCCTGGTGCTAAGGAGCAAGCTCCCCTCACTTCACGAGCCCAGTGATAAGCTAGTCTCGCTTAGCCAAAATATACTTTCCCTAGAGATTAGACTCTGCCAGAGAATAGAGTGGGCTTTCCCCTTGGTGATGAAATCCAAGTAGGATCACCAAGACGGGTAAGGTATCCACTGGGGGATGAAATCCCAGTCGGGCCTTGTCTCAAGTAAGTTTGATGTTTAGATTTAGTGCAAGTGGTTTAGGTTGTGTAACATCAAGTGATCTACGATTAATTCAATATGCGTTTTGTTAATTACTAAGTGTGGACTAAGAAATGCAAGCACAAGCAGAAATGGAATGCAAAGTGTTTTAAGCCCCAAGTTGAAATGTTAAGTTTGGATGAAAAACAAGTTGAGAAAGGGTTGAAGGATATGATTTTTTACTAGTCTAGAAATGCAAGAAAAGAAAAGAAAAGTTCTTTTTATTCCTGCTTATGATGTCGTTTTAGAAAAGAATAAAGAGGTGAAAAGGGAGGATCCTAATGCACCCTATATGAAAAGAAGGAAAGAAACCCAAGGAAGACCCTAGGGTCCCATCGGGCGTGCCAAAATGTTTCTACGCTAAATCGCTTTCTACATTCAAAAGATAGAGAAATGAGAAACTTAAAGAGAATAGACGAGGGTTTGTACGTACCCGAATTTTAGACGTGCACACCAGAATTCAGACGTTGTGAGAAATCCTCTTTGGTTGTGGAGGAATGACACCTGAAAGAGAAAGATACTAAACATGAAAAACGTTAGATGACAAAAGGGTGGACTGCCAAGCAAGAGCTTGGTCCTAGAAGCGCAAAGGCTTCTTGGAGGATGTCAGTCCAATGTTAAAAATAGAATGCTAATCAGAAACAAAAAGTAATAAATGATGGAAAATAGAAAGAAATAACTTAAGGCAAATGCATACCCATTTAGAAGTTGTCTGCCTTTGCACAGTCACCGACGTCAGTGGTATTGCCGGTGTCGGTCAGAAAGGTTGCCGATGTCGGTTAGATTTCCGACGTCGGTAGGGGTACTGGCCGAGGTTGGGCCAGGTTTCAGGACTATGGACAGGGTCTATGGATGCGCAGAATGGACTGTGGTCTTGTCTAAGGGTCAGGGAGGTCTGTTTAGAGGTCTGAGGGATTGCTTGGAGGTCTGAGGGACTTGTCTTGGGTCTGAGGGACTGAGAATGTTGTCTGGGACAAGACTGAAAGGGTGACAGGGTAGAAGGAAGATGAATGGGAGACAGGGTCTGAGAAGGCTTTTCAGCCTCTCAGGGGAAGGACAGGGCAAGTGGTAGACAGTGGATAGGATAGGTAAATGAAATCAAATGAAACAATGAAACTACTTACCTCCTGCTTGTTGATTGAAGAATGAAGGATCCTTTTGTTGGAGCTGTGGAAGGCCTGTTGCAAGAAGAAATGACTGATGTAGAGTGCCTGTACCTACTGCTATTGCTATACGAGATGGTGAAAAAAGGAGAATACGAATGCCAAAGAGCGTCCAAAGAGTTCTGTTCACGGGGGGTGCAGAATGGTTTCAAAAAATTGTTTTGAAGGGTGCCGACGCCGATAGAACCACCGACGTCGACCGAATAATGACTGACGTCAGCGAGGGCAGAATGGGCACAGAGGCTAAAATTAGCCTCTGTCTATTCTTGCATGCTGCCAGGTTAAGGGGTCATGGGAAAATGGTTGAGGAAGACATAAATGGATGCAGGAGGAAGGATAAAGGGGAGATTTGGGCAATAAAAGCTAGGAGAGAGGTGGGGGGATCCAAGGAGGGGATCCAAGGTGGCAAGGGTGAGGTGGAAAGGGGCCAAATATTTAATTATTTTAATTTGATAAATGGAGGGGGCTAGGACAAGGGTTAGGATATGGGTTAACGGGGGATAAGGGGGGAGGACAAAAGATGACCAAGGTGCAGACACATTTTCGGTGTCTACAGTTCCCTGCAAAAGTTTGGAGCAAAAGTAACAATGTAAAAGAAGAAGTTGAGCAAGTGTCCAAGTTGAGTATTAGGAAAATGTGCCATTTCATAAGGTGGAGTAAGTTTAGTATGATAAACTTTAGTTAATACTTATCAAAATCCAATACAAGCAATGCCAGAGAAGGAGTTGAATAGTAGAAGATCAAAGCATTTAGTTTGCCATCAATGACAACAAGGAGATTATTGGAAATATGATTGTCATTGATGTCAAAAGTGACATTATAAGCATGAAATTAATGCTCAAGGATGAATATGGTGATGATGGTGAGGCTATCAAAGGTCAAGGATGATTGGAATGCTTATGTGCATGAATGGCCATCTGGTTCTTCATAATGATCATCTAGACATTTTGGGTCTAGATAGGAAACAATAAGTAGGCACTTTTATAATTCTATATCTTGCACATAAGGAGGCTTCAAGAATAAATGGATCTATGGATATAATATCCTATGAAATGGGAACAAATTCATCAATTTTTAAGTCATTTGACTAAATGCAATAAGAGTTATGCAGGTGAAAAGTTAGCCTTCCAAGAAAAATGAAATGGTCTCCATACTTGGACAAAATCTGCACAAGGTCATGTAAAATTTTCAAGCTCTTACAATGATCATTTATGGACATTTTAAAAAGAAATAGACAGTATATTTTTTATGGATTTTTCATGAGCATCTTGAATATGTGGTTCGCAGGCTCAAAGGAGAAGGAATGAGCTCAGAATTGATTTATCTTTACTCTTAGAATGGATAGGGTTTCTCAATAAAACCATAAGGGTTTAATTCATGGCATCAATAGGCACTTTCTATTTTGAAGGTGACTGGCTATAGCCTAGACTTGATAGCTTAAGTTATAACTAAGCCTTTATCATAATTATAAAATTGGCCCCTCGACCTAACAATTACTGATTTGAGCAGTGATCAAAGGACTTAATATTTATTAAGTCTTATACTTAATATTATGTCCAAACTTGATCAACATCTATCACTTCATTGTACGTAGATGATCTAATAAAACAAAGCAAAGTCAAATTTTCAAAGGCTCCTTGGAGTAAACATGTTAGTGACAAATGTCACATTCTCAGAGCTTGTAAGATAGAGACCCAATGAGTGTAATCTTTTCAGAGTTAATGTCTAACCTAGTTGTAATATCAATAGTTAGCACTTAATTGGACATTGGAAATCCAATGGAGAGAAATGAAGTCAAATTGTTAAAAGGACCACCAAGTTAACATGTAAGTGACAAGTGTCATAATCATAGAGCTTAGATAGTTAATCTATGGTATAGCTTAAATTCAAAAGATCAACAAGCAATGCAAGGTTATTAAATGTCTTAATAGTGATAACTAAGAGCTATGTACAGAAGGCATACACTTATGCCAAGTTTGATATCCTTGAGGGTTGAATAGATATAAAGATTGGGTTTGTTAAGATATATAATGGTGAGTAGGTGATCATGTAAATGAGATCCAATGGAGTGAATGGACTCAAATGCTATAAAGTGCTCGAGGTTTATCGACATAGTGATGAGTTAAAGACCAAGAGGTTTTGAGAAGATTGATGAAGCAAAAGTGATCCAAAGATATAGGAAGAAATGAGATGAGGTTAGAGTGTTAAAGCTTAATGACCAAGTCAAGGTAAATTTCATGCAAGTTCAAAGATCTAATGACATATAGGAGATAAGATCTGAAGATCAATGGATGTGTTTTAAAGAGTAGAAGATTAAATTTTAATAGTGTATAGAGATCCAATAGAGCAAGAGATCTTGGAGATGGTGTGAAGAAAGAGATCAAAGGCCAATATTTAAAGTGTTTAAATTCTAATGCTCAAGTGGAGAAACATGTAGGAACTTGTGTATAAGTTTTATATCTTGACACAGATAATGAGATTGATTGATCCAACTGATCAAATATACATTAAATATCATGTGCATCAAAACTTGAGTCTATTATATGTTATAGATAGTAAATGTATCTATAATTATAGCATGATGCATAGAATCAAGACATGGGAAACTAAAAATCCAAGTCATAATGGACTAGAGTCTAGAATTAGCTTGATGTGTTAAAGTTTGAGTGTGAAACACTGAAGATATAGAACCCTAGATCCATTTCTTATATATATAACATCTAGGACATAGGAAGATGCTTCTGGATCTATTTTAGTTATGTCAAATAGAAAATATATAGACATATAAATAGAGGATAGAGAGGAAAAGAAGAGGCTTTAGAGAGAGCTAAATGAAATATGTCAAATAGATACACATACAGACACAGAGAGAGAGGGGAAGAGAGGAAGAAGGCATAAAGATAATGTGTAGAGGATGATCATTTATATAATAGAACTATAACAAAGATAATATATTTGGATTTATTTATAAATTTATTTGGTATACAATATTTGTAGCTCCATAGATCTAATTGGTTAGTGCCATCAGACAAGCTGAGTTGATGTTTAATTAGGGGATTGGTATCTCCTTAGGGTTGGTGCCCTAAAAAATTATAACTAGTGAGGTTAAGCTGAGTTGGTGCTCTTTCAGGGATTTGGTGCTTCCTTATATTTTGTGCTCTTAAACTATGGGATTGGTTCCCCCTTAAGTTCGGTACCCTTAAATGTGTAACCAATGATGTTTTGCTAGTGAGGCTTTGAATTGTAAGGCTAGATTAAAATATTAGTTTATATCATCTATTTTCACCATGGTTTTTCCCTTTGGATTTTCCACATATAAATTTGGTGTCATGTATATTTGTGTTTATATGTTATCTCTACATTTATCTTTTAATCTGCATATGTTTTTGAATTTTCTTTAAAAAGATTAAAGGACTAGTTTTAGTTGATCTACTAATTCACCCCCCCTCTTAGTAGATAGTTTGTTATAATAATTGGTATTAGAGCCTAGGGTTCCTTGAAATAAGATTAATCATCTCAATTAGATCTTAGAATAGTGAACACAATGGATAGTTGAGAAGGATCTTCATCAAACAAAGAACCTATCTTTGATGGATCTAACTAGGCATTTTGGAGAATAAGAATGGAAGCTTATTTATCTTCATTAGGTTTTGATGTATGGATGTTTGTTTTAAATGGATATATATCCCATACTAAAACTCCTAATGATCAAGCTTAAATGAAGGCATATGAGATCAATGTCAAGGCAAATAATGTTATTCATTGTGGATTGTCCAAATCAGAGTTTGTCAAAGTGATGCATTATCAAAATGCATAAGATATTTGGAACAATTTGAAGAGCATCTATGAAGGTGATGACAAGGTAAATTATTCCAAGATATAAATATACATAGGAATGTTTGAAAGTCTTAAAATGATTGAAGAAGAGATGATTGTAGACTACCTTCTCATGATAAATGAAATAGTCAATGTAATCAGAGGCCTTGGAGAAGAAATGAAAGAGTCAATCATTTTTAAAAAGTTCCTGAGATATTTTCCATCAAGGTATGATTCTAAAATATCTACAATAGAGGAAGAAAGAGATATAGATAATCTCACTTTAGATAAGTTGCATGGAACCTTCATTACTTATGAGATGAGAATGGGAGAACTAAATACTCTTAAGAGGGAAACTGCATTCAAAGCAACTAGGAAAGCAAAAGTAGAAGTATCTACATCTGAATTTGAGGAGATTGATGAAGAAGAAGCCAAATTTATCAAAAATTTGAAAAGAGAATCTATAAATTACAAAGATAAGTTACCCTTTTTATTCTTTAACTATGGTAAGGTAGGATATTTTGTTGCTAAATGCCCTTATGAGAAAAGATAACTCTGAGTAAGAATAGGATGGCAAAAGGATGAATCCCCACTATTCCAAAAAGAGTAACTTATTTAAAAATAAGAAAATATTGTATATAATAGAATATAGTGACTCATTGGATGATACTGATAGCTCAGATGATGACCATGATTGTGCCTTTGTGGTTGAGGTAAATGAATCATTATTCATGGCATTAGAATCAAGTTATATAGATCTAGATCAAGAATAAGTTGAAGACTTTGATGAATAATATGAAGGATAAGTCGACCTTGAGTGTGAACTCATATGTTATCTAGATGAGATTGATAAGCTGAGAAAAGAGAACTCAAGGGAAAAGAAGCTTGGACAAAAAAAATTGAAAAATTCTTCAAAAGTCTTGAAAGATCTAATCAAATGATAGTAAGCCTTAAGATTCAGGTTGAAGAGGCTTTGAGAATATAATATGTAGCCAAAATTGAACTATAATTCAAATCTTATGAGTATATGAGGCTAGAAGTAGAGATAGAGGCTTTGAGAAAAGAGCTTGAAAAGGCTAAAGAATAAATAGTCAAAGGTCTAAAGCTAATAAGAGGATCAGACATTCTTGATGAATTGATCAGCTCTCAAAATCAATCAAAAAGGAAATCTAGTCTTGGTTATGAAAAGGGGAAAATTCCCATAACCAATACATCTAATAAGTTATATGATAATTTCAAAGTAGAAGAATCAAGAGCAAAGAAAGAAAGCTTGCAAGGATACAAAGACAAACACAAGCATGTTGATGTGAAGAAGGTTAAAGTTTAAAAGAATCCTAAGGAAAGGAAAAAGAATAATGAGTCCATCTATGAAAACTCAAGGAAAATGCATAAGACAAAGGCAGTTGATGTAGATGGCTACACAAGGGTAAGCAACTTAAAGAAGTAAGAGTTGAGAATAACTCCCCATCTTGCACCAAGAAAAGCTATGACCAGGTATTCCTCATCTTTATATGGTTATTTCTATACTTGTAATCATTTTGGTCATAAGGCTAGTAATTATAGAGTTGTACTTATAAGGGAAAACTAATTTTTTAAGAAAAAATTCATTTGAACCCTTGTTAGATACAAATATAATGTGTTATAACTACAATAATTTTGGTCACATAGCTAACATTGTAGAACAAGCTTTGTTGGATCAAAATTCTAAATTAAGAAGAAAGACATGCCTCCTAGTGTCAACAAAGGTTCACAAGTATCTAAAAGGGAGAAAAATAAGACATATAATAAACCCAAGCATATATGGAAAATGAAAGATCAAGCCAATGCTATAAAGGCTAGAGAATGTCAAGAGATCTCAATGTCTGCTAGTTCTAAAGTGAGTACAGATTCAAATAAACATCCTACTATTGCTGAGAAACTTTCATGCATAAAACATTAGTCTTCTATACCTAGTGATGAAAATCTAAACTACAAGGAAGATCTTTATATGAAAATGTATGTCATGAATCCATATTGTCTCCATGTAATATTAACCCAATCACAAAAGAAAAGGAGAATAGTGTAATGGATGAGCATATTATTTATCTCAAGCTTAAGAAGAAGAAAAATAATAGAAAGTATAAGATGACTGAGGAAGAGATGGAATATGAGGAGTTATGGGCAACTACTAGTTTCACATTGTTCTAGGACATTGTGAAGTAAGGTGTAATTGTCTAGGATTCTTAAGACACCTTTGTTAGTGGTGAAGAAAGTGATGTCTGCTATAGATGTGAACTCAAGAAAGTTGAGATTATTATTTGAACAAACCAAGTCAAGTCCTTAGATAGTGTATTGAATCCTCATGCATAAACAAAGTGGGATCTCTATAATTGGTGAAGTCTTAGGATCAAAGGACTATGTATGGAGACCTAAAGATGTTCAAGTAATGCCATAAGACATAATTTAGGAGTGAGATCTCCTACATCACATTACTATATACTAGTGATGAAGCATAATTCTAGAGGAAGGACCATAAAAGCTTTATCAATTCCTAGAAGAATAAGAGAAAAGGCAACTCAGGTATGTATGTTTTGTAAATTTCTAATGAGTTTACGGTTGTAGATTATTGGAAAAAACATTTTATATGATAAAGGGGGATAAAATTTGGATAAATAGTAAGAAAGAGTCCCTTTTCCATTGATGTCAAAGGGGGAGAAAAAGTGCAAATGGTCTTTATGGGAGAAGAAGAGCAAAATGTTCTCTACAAAAGTTTCGAGCAAAAGTAAAAATGTCAAAGAAGAAGTAGAGAAAGTATCCAAGTTGAGTATTATAAAAATGTGCCATTTACTAAGGGGGAGCAAGGTTGGTATGAATATCTTCAGTTCATACTTATTAGAAGCTAATGAAATCAATGCCAGGGGAGTTGAATAGTAGAAGATCAAAGCATTTAGTTTGCCATCAATAACAAAGGGGGAGATTGTTGGAAATATGATTGTCATTGATATCAAAAGTGACATTAGGATCTTGTCATTAATGTTCAAGGATGAATATGGTGATCATGGTGAGCCTATCAAAGGTCAAGGATGATTGGAATGCTTATGTGCATGAATGGTCATCTGGTTCTTCATAATGATCATCTAGACATTTTGGGTCCAGATAGGAAAAGATAAGTAGGCACTTTTATAATTCCATATCTTACACATAAGAAGGCTTCAAGACTAAATGGAGATATTCATTGAATCTCCTATGAAAGAGGAAAAAATTCATCAATTTATAGGTCATACGACTAACTTCAACAAGAGTTATGCAGGTGCAAAGTTGGCCTTCCAAGCAAAATGAAATGGTCTACATACTTAAACAATATCTACACAAGGTCATGAAAAGTTGTCATGCTTTTAAAATGATCATCTATGGACATTTTCAAAAGAAATAGATAGTAGATTTGTTATATATTTTTCATGAGTATCTTGAATATGTGGTTTGTAGGCTCAAACTAAAGAATGAGCTTAGAATTGATTTATCTTTGCTCTCAGACTGGATAGAGTTTCTTAGTAAAACCTTAAGGGTTTAAGTCATGACATCAATAGGCACTTTATATTTTCATGGTGACTAGCTATAGCCTAGACCTGATAACTTAAGTTATAACTTAAGCCTTTGTCACCATTGTAAAATTGGCCCCTCAACCTGAAAATTGCCAGTTTGAGTAGTGATTAAAGGACTTAATATTTCCTACGTATTATACTTTATATTATGTCTAAACTTGATCAAGATATATCACTTCATTTTATTCAGATGATCTAATGAAGTAAAGAAAATTCAAATTTTCAAAGGCTCCTCTGAGTAAACATGCTAGTGACAAGTGTCACATTCATAGAGATTGTCAGATAAAGACCCAATAAGTGTGAGCTTATCAGAGTTAATGTTCAAGCTAGTTTCAAGATCAACAATTAGCACTTAATTAGACATTAGAGATCCAATGGAGAGTGATGAAGTCAAATTTTCAAAAGGACCTCTAAGTTAACATGTAAGTGACAAGTGTCATAATCATGAAGCTTATATAGTTAATCTATGGTATGATTTAAATTGAAAATGTCAACAAGAAATTTGAGGATGCTAAATGTCTTAATAGCGAGAACTAAGAGCTATGTAGAGAAGGCATGCACTTATTCCAATTGTAATATCCTCAAGGGTTGAACAGATATAAAGATTGAACTTGTTAGAAGATTTGACAATGAGTGGGTGATCGTGTAAATGAGATCCAATGGAGTGAATAGACTCAAATACTATAAAGTGCTCAAGTTTTATTGACACGGTTATGAGTTAAAGACCAAGAAGGTTAGAGAAGATTGATGAAGCAAAAGTGATCCAAATATATAGGAAACAATGAGATGAGGTCAAAGTGTCAAAGTTTAATGACCAAGTCAAGGTAAAGTTCATGCAAGTTCAAAGATCTAACGACACGTGGGAGGTAGGATCTAGAGATTGATAGATGTGTTTTAAAGATTAGAACATTCAATAGTGTACATAAATCTGATGGAGAAAGAGAGCTTGGAGATGGTGTGAAGAAAGAGATGAAAGGATAGTATGTAAAGTGTTTAAATTCCAATGGTCAAGTGGAGAAACATGCAAGAACTTGTGTATAAGTTCTATATCTCAACATAGATAATGAGATTAATTGATCCAATAAATCATATCTACATTAAATATCTTGTGCATCAAAACTTGAGTCTAACAAATGCTATAGATAGTAAGGATACCTAAAATTATGGGATGATGCTTGGAATCAAGACATGGGAAACTTACAGTCCAAGTCATAATGAACTAGAGTCTAGAATTAGCATGATGTGTTAAAGTCTGAATGTGAACACAATGAAGATATGGAACCCTAGATCCATTGCTTATATATGTGACATCTAGGGCATAGGAAGATGCTTCTAGATCTATTCAAGTTATGTCAAATAGAAAATATATAGACACATAACCAAAGGGTAGAGAGGAAAAGAAGAGGTTGTAGTGAGAGATAGATGAAGTATGTCAAATAGATACATAAATAGACATAGAGAGAGGGGAAGATAAGAATAAGGCACAAAGAGAATGTGTAGAGGATGATCAGTTATAGATTAGACTTGCAGAAAAGAAAATAGAATTGGATTAATTTATGAATCTATTTTGTATACTACAGTTGTAGCTCCAGATATCTAATTGGTTGGTGCCATCAAACAAGTTGAGTTGGTGCTCAATTAGGGGATTGGTGTCTCCTTAGGTTTGGTGCCCTTAAATATTGTAACCAATAAGGTTAAGCTAAGTTGGTGCTTAGTTAAGGAGTTAGTTCTTCCTTAGAGTTGGTGCTATTAAACTATGGGATTCATGTCTCTTTAGGGTTGGTGCCCTTAAATGTGTAACTAGTGAGGTTTTGCCAATGAGGCTTTGAACTGTGAGGCTAGATTAGAATAGTAGTTTATAGCAGCTATTCTCACCATGGTTTTTCCCTTTGGGATTTTTATGTATAAATTTGGTGTCATGTATATTTGTGTGTGTATGTGATCTCTACATTTATATTTTAATCTACATATGCTTTTGAATTTGATTTAAAATGATTAAAGGATTGGTTTTAGTCGATCTACTAATTCACCCCCCTCTCAGTAGATAATTATGTTCCAACATCCATTTTGGCTTCAATATTCAAACCTATTACACTAAATTCTAAGATTTTAAAAAACATGGATAGATTATTCAAATACCAAACAACATAATCATTCACTTCAAACTATCATTCTTACTTGAAAAATGCATCAGGAACTATCTTCTCACTTCTATCTAATTTTATTGTTGTCTTAACTACTAGGTCTGTTAGTGACTATCCAACTTGGATCACCACCTTTGCACACTTGAGATATAGAAACTAAAAAAATCCTTAATGTAGAATGACTAAAAGTCTCACACTTTGACCTTCATCCACTTAGTGACTTTGACTTAGTTAACTCTACCTGTTACATCAAATATCCAAAAACAAGCATTTTTATATAAGATTTGTTCACTCACCAAAGAAACCAATCACACTTGGATGTGA
Source organism: Torreya grandis (assembly GCA_037957365.1). Taxonomy (NCBI): domain Eukaryota; kingdom Viridiplantae; phylum Streptophyta; class Pinopsida; order Cupressales; family Taxaceae; genus Torreya; species Torreya grandis. The sequence continues at coordinate 1,810,292 of JARHVA010003415.1, read as the reverse complement.
CTGAGAGAGTTCAATTTTACCTCCAATAACTTAGATGGTCATATCAAACCATCCTGAGCTCTTTAGAATAATATCTTTAACAATGGGTCGTTGTTAGGGTTCTTTGAGGGTTTAAACCATCTTCTAGTCTTAACGATCATTCATAAAACTTAGCTCCTCTTTGTAGAAACTAATACTTATAAATCTTATCTAGGACCATTAATCATCTACCATGAATAGATTATATTCTTGTGCAGATGCTACATGTGCCAATGAATTCTTGAAAAACCTTCTCAAGTAGGTAACTCTCATTCTATGCACTCGATAAACCTTGAAACACTTTTTCAAGCCTTTTATTGTAAACTATGACCTAAAAATTCATGCACATGCCAAAAATAACATGAATCACCTATGTCAATGCTCACCTACTCATCCATGCTATAGAAATTGATCTTGATACCCTCATCTCTCCTCTTATTTTCTAGGCCTTGACCTACCAATCACATTAGGTCTTGAAGCTTACCTTCTAACCACTATCCAAGCTATCAACACCTTATATATATGCCATGAAATATCTTATCATGCTTAAAAACTATCAATCATTCTTCATATGTCTTGTCAATAGATTATGATCCCTGATTAGGCCAAGCAAGATCTTGAACTAGTGTAGTTGTAGACTTAGACTAAAGTACTTACCCATGTAAGCTTCACTTTGAAACTCTCCTAAGTCCTTCAATGCCTCTTATGTATGATAAATCAACCTTATACAATTAATCTTTCTTATAGCTTCAATAGATCATCTTTGTGGCTCACTCAAAACATCTTTAGAGTTATTTACATATCTTTAGAGTTCAAATGGGATCTTCATAGATGCATACATAGATCATTGAAGCTGACCTTATAATCATTTTTCAAGGCCCTCAACACCTCATGTACAAAATAAAACTACCTATCTCATGATCAAACACTATCAAGTATTCTTTGGAGCATTCGCATCTTCATAGCTCATTTAGAGCGTCTTTGGAGCTACTTACATAGATATTCAAAGCATGTAACTTCTTCTTTGGAGTTCACTTATTTCATCATGTTATTTGTACATACCATTTCAAAAGGTCTAGACAAAGCATTACAAGATGCTTGGCACTTGACATATTGATTTATACTTACTCATGCTAATCTCAATGATATTTCTTAAGCTGAGATAAGAATATTCTTTAAATAATACTCTCACATTACTACTTTCATATAACAACAATACTCATTATACTGGTAAAAGAACTCATCATACACACACTTCAAAGCTTACTTGACCATGAACTTTCACAAGAACCTTTGACATCAATGAAAACATTAACACCAAAACTCAATAATTAATGACAATGCTCAACAATCTCTCCCTTTATCATTGATGGAAAACACACTCAAAAGACTATGTCAATCACTCTTGATGGCAATCATCTCTTAGACCTAGTTCTTACCTTTTCTCACTCTTTCTAATATTTCTCCCCCTTTTACATTAATGAAAAAGGTAATCCATAACTATCATCTATTTCAAAATGAACTAAAATTACAAGACCACTTCAACATAAATTAAGCATAGTTAACAACCTAAAAATCTCCCCCTCTCTCCATGCATAATTTCCTGGAATAACTCACCTATTCTTGGAGGTAATGAGCATGATTAGATCCCCCTCAATTCTTGACTATTTCAATGATTGTTAGGGGCAAGAATTACACCCAATTCCTATCTTAAGTGTTTAAAAGTTACTTTTGGAAGTGGTCTAGTTAGGATGTCTACAATCTGATCCTATGTAGAAACATATTCAAGTTTGACTCTTTTTTCACTTACCTACTCTCTTAAAAAATGATATTTGATGGGAATGTGTTTGGTTATTGAGTACATGAAAGGGTTATTTGAGACACTTATAACACTTGTATTTTCACAATAGATAGGGCTAAGACCATCATACCCCACCTTGTAGTCTTTTAAGGTCTATCTCATCCATAAGACCTATGTGTAACATGAATTTTTTGCAATGTACTCAACCTAATAAGTAGAAAAAGATACTAATGGTTGCTTCTTGCTTATCCATGACACTAGGCATCCTCCTAGGAATAAATCTTCACTAATGGTACTCTTCCTATCATCTATACTTCTTGCCCAATCAACATCTATGTAGGATGTTAAATTGCACTCCTTGCTTCTTGGATACCATAATCCATACTCCATAGTCCCTTGAGATACTTGAGTATCCTTTTGATTGCTTGAAAATGATTTTCATTTGGATCTACTTGAAATATTTCCACAATACCTGTTGCTTGTATGATGTCAGGTTTAGAAGCAATGGTATACAAAAAAATCCCAATCATTGACCTATATGACTTCTGATTGACCTTTGAATACACATCTTCATTTCTTAACTTACATCCTATGATCATGGGTATACTAAGTACCTTGCAATCTTCCATCTCAAACTTTTTCAAAATATCTCTTATTTATTTGGCTTGTGAGATGAATATACCTTTTTTAGATTGAGTGTTTTACAACCCAAGAAATAATGATAGTTCTAGAATGGACATCTTAAACTCTTTCTTCATCACCTTTAAAAAGGCCTTTGTCATGTTTTCATTGTTTCCACCAAATATTATGTCATCCACATAAAAAAATACTATCAATTGATGGTCATCTTTTATCTAGATATATAGATTACTATCTATAACTCCTCTTTTAAATCTTTGATCTAATAGATAATTATCTAACCTAGCATACAAATCTCTAGGAGCTTGCTTTAGACCATAGATAGCCTTTTTCAATATGTAAACATAGTCTTTATTATTTTTTATTGATAACCCTTCAAGTTTATCTACTTCTTCCAAATTCCCATTCAAAAAGGTAGATTTGACATCCATATGGTATACCTTGAATTATTTGAATCTTGCATAAACTAAAAATAATATAATTGCCTCCAATATTGCTATTGGTGTGTTGTTTCCAAAATCAGCTCATCTCATTTTTGGAACAACCCCCTGTGAAACTTGTTCGTTTCACCCTTTGTCTCTCTAAGTCTATTTTCAAGATAGGTTTTTCTCGTTCTCATATTTGCTCAACTAACACTATTTGAAGTTTTTAATGTCTTTTCATTATATTTTCCCCAAAATGTGAAAGTTGTTACGGTCTTGATGCGACCAGGGGACCAAAATTTGACTTTTTCAGAGTTAGTGTTTTTCTTCAATTTTCATGCATGGGTGGCAAAATTTGCTGCCAATGCATTTTTCCATTTTTTGTGCAAGGGTAGAAAATTTTTCCGTCCCTAAATTTTTCTCCCTTACATGCAAGAGTGGTAAATTTTGACACCATTACATGTCCCTTCATTTTCTAGTGCAAAGGCAGTAAAATTTGCCGCCCATGCACTACCTCAATTTTCATGCACACCATTTATGGCCACACATGTCGAGTGGTTGGGGTTAGTTTTTGCCCCATTTAATCCATTTTTCAGCCCATTTTGATTTATTCCTTCCTCTCCTCCTCCTACCTTCTACCTTTAGATGATCTAGCAAATGAGAAAAGTGCATTTTGAAGGATTTGAGCTCGTGACGCATGTTATTTTCCAAGTAGATCTTGTTTTTGCTCTTCATTTTTATGTTTTTCCCTTGATTTTGTTCTTCTCTTTGTTGATTGTTATTTTTTTTGGGGTTTGTGTTTTTCTTATTTATTTCTTCCCCTAAGGCCGATCGGCCCCCTTCCTTTCCTCCTCCTGCCGAGCTCTCCTCCTACCCCGTCGGCCTTTCATCATTCTCCCTTGCTAGGATGGCAATTTTTGCCACCCTCCCTTCTCTCCCATGAATTTCCTAGGGTCTTACCTATTAAGGGTGGAAACCTTGCCACCCTAACCTTGCCCTTCCCCACCTCCTGCGTTGGCGGTGAAATTCACTGTCGGTACAGGTTCGCATCACGTAAATGCATCAGTGGCAAAATTTACTGCCGATGCAGGTCTAAAGTGCAAGGGCAAAAAAAAAAATTCCCTTACACTTTCCTACAAAACATGCATGGGTGGAAAAATTTGCTACCCGTGCCCCTTTTTATTCCCCTTTGCATGTAAGGGTGGCAAAATTCACCACCTGTGTATGCAAACCATTCTACATGCTAGGGCGGCAAATTTTGCCACCCTTGCATTTTTTTCCTCCAATTTGTCTAACTCTAGAGAAATTTTCATCCTTTTCATTTTTTCACCTCCTCCCCATTTTTTTCTCATTTTTTGACCCGGCCCTATCAAGTGCTCTTCCTTAGTCATGATCACCCAACATGCAAATTCCCCAATTTATCTATTTTTCCCTAATTACACGATCATTATTATCATTGTAGTACCCCCTGAGGATTCTCATTCGTCGATACCCACTTAATAAAGACTAGTTCCAATGACTGAAGCTTCTCCAAAGAAGTCAAAGGCGATGAAGTACCAGTACCAAAGCATTTTCTCGATTACCTCGATCACTTCTAATGTTGACGACATTAGAGACACAGAGATCGGCCATGTAGATATGGCCAAATTCATAACCAAAACCAAGGCGACAAACCCGAGCTCAAAAATGAAAAGGATAATCAAAAGCAACATTCATCTAGTTGTTTCTTTCCCAATAGTGACACATCATATAGAGTTCATCCTCCAGTGCACCCAGTTCTACAACAGAGAGACCAGGTCAGTGTTAGATGCTAGCGACAACACAATAATTTAGCTAGACCTCGAATTTATTGATAAAGTCTTCATGTACCCTTCTACTACTGAAGTACTAAGAATTGACTTTGTCAAGGCACAGAGAAATTATGACAAGGATCCCAAAAGGGCAAAGAAGGTGATGAATAATAGGTGGCTAAAGACTCCCAAGACCAATTTATCTAGATGGCCACAGAATGGTAATTTAGACTAAAATAATGTTTATACATATGGATATCATGGACTATGTTGAGCAAAAGAGTCAATAGACCTAATATAGGGCTAACTCAAGAGAATAAGAGGCTAAAAAGGGGATTTAAGAAAGGAGTTAAGTAGTAAAACTTCATGGAGAATTAGTAGAGCATCAAATGTGGTATAATTTATGACTAGTTCCTCAATTGCATTTTATACATGATAGTATAATCAAAGAAACAAATAAAAGGGTTATTATCTATTAAGGTGGATAGTGGGTCTGAGATGCAAAGTGGATACTAAAGGTTATAAGTGGGGGTGAGTTACATTAAGATAAGTTTTTGAAGCCATATAGAGGACATATATGAAAAAGTATGAACACCTAAGACCTAGATTAAAGCAAAGTGAGGTTTTAGCCTAAAAGCCTTGAACTAGTGAAGCTAATGGGAAATAGGAAGAAGGAGAGAAGCCTTGAGAGTTAATAATAAATGAAGATAGAATTATAGTGGATACAAATGAACAAAGAGAGACTGTAAAGAAGCCTTGAGAGTGGAATTTTCCAAGTGAATGATATCAAATAAAGAGTGGAAGTTGATAGGTAAGACAAATTAAAGAGATTGAATGCATGAGTTAATGTAAGAAGGTGTCAGATCTTGGAATAGGTAGAGGATAAGATTAATGCTCTACATCACATCCCAAATAGTAAATATGTAATACCCAGAGACTTGCATGTGTAGATAGGTGTGAATCAAAGATAACACAATGTAGGATTGAGGATTATAACTAAAGAGAAGGAAAGAATGATATAGACTTGATCAACTACTGCGTAGTTGAAACATGAAAAAGAAGTGCAAATAGTGTTATCGTATTTGATGCCACAGTAAAAAAACCTTAGAGAAAATTAGGGTAGTCTACTTGTTTGATCTAACCTACTTTTGTAAGCTTGTTACTTTGGTGTGAATCATTTTGAATCACATTAATGAGGATAAATTTGAATTTTTTGGGTTAAAGATGAATCTTTTTTTAGCACACATTAGCACTTACATAGCATTATCTTGTTCATGTGAAGATATTAAAATTGTGGTGAGTAAAACTATAAAGGTAGAGGGGTTACCTAGTTGTTTAAATACAAGAAGGAAATTTTCACTTTTCCTATTAAGAAGATTGAATATCATGCAACTATGGTAGTCACATGATTAGTGAGTATAAATTTAATTAAAGCAAGAAGGTGGGGATAGATTAATAAGCGCTTCCTCTATATCATGCATAAGATGGTTGAGGGCACCCTCTTTAATCTTTTCAAATTCATTTTCTATTCCATCATTGGAATCACCTAAAAAACCCACCACATAGGAGAAACATTTAAATGGGGTACTATTTTAATATTTTATCACTTTGTATTATTAGAATCCTTAATGGATAAGGTGACAACATTTGATCCTTCCCTATTGTAGAAAAATCACATGCTAGTAAGTACCATAATGCCTTATGCTAGAATTTACAACAAAAAACCACAAAATCAATATGAAAAGATGGAATACAAACCTAGTTGAGGCATTTGTGAATGAGTAGTGTTATCTATATAATTTTTACGCCTAATAAAGTTGTTCAATCCTTCCTAACTAGATGATAGCATGGAATCACTTCTAGGCTATGGGTGGCCTAATTAGTGAAGTGACTATCTAGATTTGGCTATCTCCCTTGATATTCCACCCAAAGCTACAACTAACTTACTACAATTACAAATAAAAGGGATAGAAAATGACTAAAACTAGTAAGAAAATATAGAGGTGATACACCAAATATAGTTTAATCTACTTGTTAATGCTTACAATATGAAATAACAAGTTTACAATATGATTTTTATAGCTTCAAGATATATCCTACCACATAAGTGTTTCTCTATGAAGGCTATGGCTATTATAATAGCCAAGGAGATCATTCGGGAGGCCTAAGAGTAGACACTAATGAAATTTAAACACTTACACTTAGAAAAACATGTGATACACTTCATATGACTTGTGGAAAGATTACTCACATAAAGGCTTGAATGAAAGGACAAATGCAAGGAAGTAATACAACTATTTCTAACATTAATCAATAATTCATCTTAAACTCACTGAATTTAAGAATAAGAAGATGTAATTCAACTTTGAATTTTATTTCAAAGGCAATAACAAGTATCAAATTTGGCAAGGCTTTGCCATACACATTTAGAGATTACATTCAATGACTTCCAAGGCTTCATTTATAGAAGAAGAGGAGAAAGAAAGAAAGGTAGGACAAGAAGAGAACTCATGAACTATCTCTCATGATCAAATGAGTTACAAAATAGAAAGAAAATGACACCAATTTTTTTGTGAATGTGTTGCCATCTTGTTTCATATCTTTTAAGGCATTTTTTTTATGAAATCTTCATGAAGAGTGGCGTAAGAGGCCATCTTGGTAGTTTTGATGCTCTTGAATCTAACTTCCCTCCCAAGGAGTTACACCTCTAATTATTTGAGGGTAGTTACAAGGTATTCACTTGAAACTTGGCATAGTTGAGAACCTTTTATTCCCACATTTCCCTTTGCAATGTTTCTTCATCCTTTGAGAGCTACATTTGAGCTCGAACTTGATGGCTTACTCTCATGCCTTATCTTTGATATCAAGGTCTAAATTTTCAATTAAAATTTGGTAATGTTCTTTAAATACCTCCACCATGGTTTGTTGCTTCAAAGAAGGTACTATAATAGTTTATAAAACCTTTGTTCAAGCATTAAGATCCACCTTCATCTATAGTCTTCACATTTGTGTGACAAGAAAAAGGTAAGGAACCTTCATGACATAGGAAAATTTTAAGTAGTTTTTAAGGCTAAGGATTTCTTATCTCTATTTCATGATCCACTAAGCTTGTGTAGTTATATAAAATATAAAAATTTGTAGCTTGAGTGTGGCTTGTGACACCCAACTCATAGGTATTTCTCGTATGCTCTCATGACCCTTATAGACACCTTTTTGTTTATTTTCAGTCATCCTAAGCTTTTCAAATGGTCATTCCACCTCTACCAAGAAGCATTTCCTAGGCCAATCCTATCCCCCTAGGTCTCACACATATAAGACAGGAATGCCCAAATTAGACTATAGCACCGGATCCTAGGGTGTCTTTTTTTGATGCTCCTATCTAATTGCATTTTTAGCTCTAAAGGTTACTTCCTTCCAGTTCTTATCATTCATCTTGTTGGCCTAAAATCAAGAAAGAATACAAGTAAGACCACTGAGGTAAATTTCCCTATTCTCTACATACATCCATCCTATATAGCTACAAGCATATCCAAATCCTCACACCAATCTGTAACCTCTTCAATCACATCCAGTTTAAAATTTTTGAATCTACATTATACTATTACATAAAGCACATTAAGTGGGAGAACTACATATGGATTGATCCCTCTTCAGAGTATTAGTATGTAGGTAACGTGCCCACACAAGGGGTGTGGATACACGTTTAGTTCATCTTCCACACACTAACCCCCCTTCTTTCTCAAGTTATATCAAAATCATAATGAAGTCTAGGGTTTAAAGATTAAATTATCTCTACAAGGAGTTTTATAGACATTTAGTAGTCAAAATTTCATAAGCAGGCTCACACAAAGACAACAAACAAAACCCAAAAACCTCAGGTCTCTATGAGCAATTTAAAAAATAATGGTAAAAGAGGAGAATATTACTAGACCCTAGGGTATCATGTTATTAGCAGTCTTTTCCTTTCAAAAAATGAAAGCCATATCCTAATTTGTGACACTATCCCAGTCTTGCATAGCCAATATCAGGCCCTGCAATAGTCATTTCAATTTGTTTTAAGCTAAGTATTATTTTCTCCATATTTATTATTATTTATAGAAAGGTTAAAAATATAAATAAATTATATAAATTAGAGGTTAAATTATTTCAATATTATTTACTAATTTAGTCAACCCAGACCTTTAACTAAAATAAGAATAAGACTCCAATATTCCCAAAATAATTATATCATTTGGGTAGTTTACTTCGTTTGCACATAAAAATCTAGAAACCCTAGGGAAAATTCCTTCCTAATTTTTCCAATATTTTTAGGATTTTTTACCTACATATTAAAATCAGAAATTCACATTTATTTTTATAATCCATAGTAATTTTAAAAAAATCATTTTCTTTTGAACCCTAGTTGCATATATTAGGTCCCTTTAAATCAATAGTTTTTCTTTAAAAAATATGATTTTTTACCTACATATTTAAATCAAAAATTTGTAATTTATTTTTAAAATTCCATAGTAATTTAAAATTAAAATAAAAATAAAATATCATTTTTTTCAAAACCCTAGTTACATATACTAGGTCCCATTTTTTTTTAGGTATTACCTTACATCTAAAATTAGATTTCATATAAAAAAAATGGATCTCATTTATTTAAAAACATTTCTTGCATTTCTTGAAAATAATGAGACCATACTCAGTCCTATCATGTACATTAGTGATGAAGTTTACCATATGTTAATACAAATCTTCATTCTTTGCATTTCATGCTTACTTTTATAATATGGGATTATTTTAAGAAATTTAGTGTTAAACATACTAAGATACCTCTTGCCTCATCTCCTTTGGATCCTTTATCCCAAACTGAGTCATGTTACATGGTCCATTTTACTCTTCCCTAGGTCACCATCCATCGCTAGAGAGCCTAGTTGACACCCTTTATCCCCCCACCACCTTGACCTATCAATTATCTACGCTTTCCTCCCATAACTACTCCTAGTCCTATACAGCTAGTAGATAGTATAGTTAGAGTTGTTACTCGATGTGCCACCATGCCTCTCCTACCTAGTCAAGAATCTTGCCTCCCTCTTATTCCTTCCCATCCTAGGCCTAACCCACCTGTACAAGTAGATACACATGAGGCATATGATATTTTTGATCAATTGAGAAACACACTAACTAATATTTCCATGTTAGAACTACTTTAGAAAGCCAATATGTTCAAGGACATTCTTTATCAGGCACTAACTTAGACTTCTATGCCCATTGATTCAAATCCTTCTTATTTTGCATCAATGGTTAACACATTAAAAACTATAGTTATTGATCAAAATTTATCATTGTTCAGAAAAGCTTAAGTCAACACCAGTGTAGTTAAGAGAGTTTTAGTTGATAGTGGTTCTAGACTTAATATATGTAATATTACATTCTTACAAACCATGGTCATAGATATGGCATCCATGCATAAGTTATATAATAATATTAGAGGGTTTGATGATATACCATGATAGATATTAGGCACCATTGCTTTGGATATCATGGTAGGGCCCAAAATCCTCTCTACACAATTCTAGGTCATGCCATGTCCTCTTTATTATAATATTTTACTTAGATGGCCTTGGATACAAGACATGGGGGTATTTCCTTCTACTCTTCATTTATGTGTTAAGTTTCTCCATGAAGGATACCTACACACATGACCAACAAATAACCAGCCATTCAGATATTATAGAATTATAGAGTCATGTTCAAAAAAATTTCCAAATGTGACACCTCATATCATAGTTTAGCCACCACCTCATTATATTTATCTTGATTAGATACATACATATGAGGTAGGAGAGACTAGCACATCTTGCACTCCTCCACTTATAGTTATTTCCTCAACTCTAGATACTCAACCAGTCATAGCAACTTTAGCCATTCTAGCTACTCCATTAGTCATAGTTCCTACACCTATTACAATTATATAATCATTAGTAGTAGTTCTGGTAGTACTAGTTGATTCTATAGATACAGCTCCTCTAATAGTTACAATTACTCCATAATTTATAAATATTCTCACAACACTACCATCTTTTACTACTACAATTGATGAGACTCCCATATCATAGTTACCCATTTTGGTAAATTTTTAGTTACCATATGTACATGATGTTGAAACATATTCCCAAGATCCTTCAGATGATGATATGACATGCACACTCATAGATGACTATTTGTTTGGATTGAGATTTATACTAGTTGGCCTAGGAAAGTAACAAGATGACTCTAGATCTCTCATTACACTTCCTACATCACTCTTAACATCTCACACTACACTCTGAGGATGTACTCCACATTCATGGCCATAGATAGATCACTTGGCACATATAGTTCACATGGTTGCCTCTATGGATATAGATTCAATCATTCAGATTTAAGTAGGTAACACATAACATCAACCATAGATTATGCTATAGATGTTACTTGATCATGGGTTAATCACACTACCTACAATATGACATAGATCTATTAGTAGGTTATCACAGCAAGATGGTCACATATTTTGTCTCTTTCATAGAATCATAGGCCATGATACAAACTCATGTACAGCTTTACAATAGAGATTAGATAGATTATAAGTTTAAGGTACTATTCAAATTACATCACCACTAGCACTAGATCTGCCACTTCCACCAAAACTATCTACTACCAGAGCTAAACATCCTAGAATAGACTCAACATCTTCACCACTAGAGCAACCTTCAATTCATCTTCGATAGGATGACACCATTATAAGTGATAGATCTCCAACTACAAAAAAAGCACAAATCTTACTAACACTTCAGGAAATAGCCATCATGTATATAGAATCTATGGTATATGATGATACTTATGATGATGATCTTGAGGCATTTGATGATGGTCATGATCCCTTCCTCCATCTCTGTCCCCAATGGGCTCCATCCTTGTATCCTTTACCCCCTCCAACCTAGTCTTTTAATTTATTTGTTTACATATTGATTTATTCATATGTTTGTATATAATTTTTCAAATTTCTTGTACATAGTTTCTTTATGATTGATTGTACATAGCTTCTTTTCAATTACTTGTACATAGTCTCCTTATGATTGTGTGCACATAGCTTCTCTTCAAATTTATTGTACATAGTCTTCTTATAATTGATTTTACATAGCTCACAATTTCAAAATTACCAAAAATAATACAAAATTTCAAAATACAAAAACATTCAAATAACTCAAAATACCAAAAATATTTCAATTGTATGCATTATCCATGTTTTACGTTTCTACTACCATGTTAGACTTAAAATTTTTTTTCTATGCTATTGTTTGTCAATTTATATACATTACCATGCTTCACTTGATCTTCTTTGAGTGTGTGTAGTGACATCCAGATCCTTGATTGCTTCACTCTACCCATTAAGGGGGCATCCTACTACCACATTTGGGACACACATCAATATACCTACCCACCAGGGGCATCTTCTACATGACTACACCATCCAGGTTATGTCATTCCTACACCACACACTCTAGTTATCATGTTGATGTACATTAATTACTAGATTACATAGATTATGCTATCGACACTCCCTAGTATATAACACTTGTGTATTTCTTAGGATATACCTAATCTTGTACTACATGTTTTGCATACTTTCACTTCTTGCTTTCATTAGTTAGATGTGATTGTATTTCTACTATTTACATGCTTTCCTTCTTTACTATGTGTAGCTAGATGTGATTAAATTTCTCAATTCTTGTTTTGTCTCTTGTGTGTGCCTTAGGACATTTTCCAATGTCCTTTACTTTTATTCTTCTATGTGTTTTTGGCCCTGGTTCTAACATTTCTTGTTTCAATTATATGTGTATGTGGCATTTGAACATGCCTTGTATGCTTGTTTTCTAGTTTGAGTGACATGTTCCCATGTCCCTTGTTTGCTTGGCCCCTTGGCCACTCTTGTATGTTACTTGCTTCTTGCCTTGTGTGCTTGTTTGCATGTTTGTTTTTCAATTATTTAAAATGCCATGATCCACATCATGAATTCTCTTGATTTCTTGGATGTCATGATGGACATCATGCTCCATCCTTCCTTGATAACTAACTAACCAGACTTCTAGTTTTATTTTAGTTTAATATATTACACATGACATTACATTATTAAATATATCTAAGCATACCCCTGTTGATCTAATAATCTATCATACAAACCATGTTATATCTTGAGATATCTTGTCAATTATCATTGATATATCATATATTCACATAGCATAACACACTTACAGGGCTCTTTCTTCTAAGGGTAGTCATTTTAGGGTCTTCATTCCTACCCTCAAAAGAGGGGGAAACAAACAAAAGATTTGTCACAGAGATCAGAGCCTCTAATCGATTAAAAAATTAGTTTTCAAAACACCCAAAATAGTATTCAAACTTCAAACTAGGCAAAATAGACTAAATAGATAGTGACAACTACATAAAAGTCTTTAGAATTAGCATATAACAAGAGCACCAAATTTGGACTATAGTACCAGATAGTAGAGTGAATAGCACCAACTTTGGACTATAGTACTGGATAGTAGAGTGTCCTATTTCAGCTCTCTTGTCCAAATAGCAAAAAACTATATTTTCTAGGAATAGATAGAAAAGTAACTATAGTTATAGTTTTGTTAGCAATAGTTCAGTTCAAAATCAATAGTTTTAGTATAGTTTTTCTTAGATAATCTAGATATAAGGGGCATCATGCACGACATGATGGCTCTCACTTCTAGTTTCAAATTAGGTAGTTGGTATAACTTCTAGATCAGAATCCATGTTACAGACACTAATAATTAGGGGCAGAGTTCATGACACATTTACTTTCTATTCTTTATAGTTTAGGGAATTATCTAAGCATTCTTAGTAGTAATGTGCCTTATTCCATTTTCAGGTGGTTGGCATCATTCCTAAGTGGTTTCCATATAATCCTATTGCCCAATTTTGGAGTGGCTTTTATACAAGCCTAATCTCCACCTTTTCTGAGTAGCCAAGAGTGGCCTCATTACCAGCACACATTTGGTTATCCATGCCACATTGTTATACTATAGAACATTCATGGGCTTTAAGAGCCATCTCATATGACACACATTCATACCAGTTACAGTTCATAGCTTCACTTCATCGGGCAATGATGGAGCCAAAGGACTAGCTAGCCTTTGTATTCTTGAGCCACTTGCTTAGAGGGATTGGACACATAGTCCAAACATCTATCAATACACACATGATCACATAGTTTCACTTAGTGGGAAATAATGGAGCTAAAGGGCCAACCTTTACATTCTTGAGCTACTTTTAAGGAATTCTCAGCTTCGTTTATAATTTTAATCTTGGTACAACATCATTTAGCACATACCTAGCATTACTTAGCATCATAAAAGGTTTTGTATTGGTTTACATACCCAGTGAGGTGTATTCATTCCTTTTTCTTCCTCTCCCTTTTACCCAACTTTTGTGCATTTTTACTTTAGAGATAGCTTGTCTAGTAAGAACTGATCTACTCCTAATTTTCTTTTGCAAATTTACACTTCATGATGCACTCTCTCTATGTGCATCAAACATCACATAGCTTCATGAGATTCATCCTTGTAGATAATTTTAGGTACATTTTTTTCTTTTCCTTTATCCTATTATTTCACTTTGTTGCATCACTAGAATAAAGGAGGGGAAAATATAGTCATATAAAATGTCAAAATTGGTAGCTTGAGAGTGGCTTGTGAAACCCAACCCATAGGTCTTTTTTACATGCTCTAATGACCCTTCTAGACACCTTTGTGATTATTCCTAGTCATCTCAAAAAATTTAAATGGTCATTCTACCTCAGCTAGGTAAAATTTCCCAGGCCAATCCTATCCCCCCAAGTTCTGCACCTATAGGATAGGAGTGCCCAACCTGGACTATAGCATCAAACCCTAGGGTGTCCTATTTTAGTGCTCCTATCCATTTACATTTTTATCTCCAATAGTTATTTCCTTCCAGTTCTTATCCTTCATCTTGTCAGCCTTGTGTGAATACATTTGACCCATGACCAATAGATCTCTATAAAAGCCCATTTAAAGTTCATTTAGAAGGGGTTGACAAATATTACAAAGTAAGCAAGAATATAAGCAAAACCACTGAGACAAATTTCCCTATTCTCTGATAGCCATATAATACAACTATAAGCATATCCAAATCCTCATATCAATCCTTAACCACCTTAAGCACACCTAATTTAAGCATTTTTGCATCTATATTACACTATTGCACAAAGAACATTAAGTGGGAGAAATACATATGACTTGATCCCTCTTCAGAGTATTGGTATGTAGGTAGCATCCCACACAAGGGTTATGGATACATGTTTAATGCATCTTACACACATTAAACCCCCCTTCTTTCTCAAGATTTATCAAAAGCACAAAGAAGTCTAGGTTTTGAATATTAAATCATCTCTACAAAGAGTTTCATAGACTTTCATTATTATATATTTCATAGGCAAGCTCACATAGGGATAAAAAACAAAACCCAAAAAACTCAGGTCTCTACGAGTAGTTTGGACAATAGTGGCAGAAGATGACAATAGCCTTAGACCCTAAGGTGTCCTATTTTAGAGGTCCTATCCTTTCACAAAATGAAATATAGATCTTGATTTGTGACATTGTCCCAGTCCTTCACAGTGAATATCAAACTTTACAATAGTCATTTTAATTCATTTTAAGCTAAGTATTATTTTCTCCATATTTATTGCTATTTATAGAAAGGTTAAAAATATAAATAAATTATACAAATTAGTGGTTAAATCATTGAAATATTATTTAATGATTTAGTCAACCTAAACCTTTAAGTAAAATAGGAATAAGACTCCAATATTCCAAAAACATTTAAATTGATGTGCATGGATTCCATTAGAGGCTTACTAAGATACTTTGAAAATCCTTGTGATCTTTGAGGTCTTGTAACTGGTCTACAACCTTACCTTCTTGACCATATTGGTCACCTTTCATCATTTAGGCCTAATTGACCATTTTTATCCTATGTTATCATTGATTAAGTATCTCAAATGAATTTTATATCAAAACACTTCTATCCTGGCTAAAAAAACCCCTACAAATAGTTAGGACTTGTTGACCTCAAAACCTTGAACACAAGCTCAAAAAGGAGATTCCTAAGCCATTTTACGTACCTCCTTAGCTCACACATGCCAAAATTATACTCTATCAAATGCCTAGATGAGGTATAGAGATCATCCAAGTGATTTTGAAACCATTTTAGCCACTTTGTGAGATAATCTCCTCCATCGAGTCTTATTCAAGGTTTAGCAAGGGTTTTAAAGGAACTTGAGGTCTTAATGATAATTCATAAAGCTATGGGATCTAATATCTAAAATAATACGATGAATCACATGTATACATCTTTCCCTTCCTTTTATAATGTGACAAATATCCCATGCACCTCCTTGTACAAGTTTACATGTAATAAAAGTCACCTTTTTTGGTAATGTAAGCCTAAATGTATACTTGAGAGAGGTCATTTGGAAAGATAGGTTATGAAAAGGCTTGTTTTGAGTTTTAAGCACCTCTATGAGTTTTTTTCCACTTACCTTGACATGAACAAATTATTTCCTAAAGGAATTAACCTTTTTAATTCATTAAAACATGCATTAGGCCTTTATGAGGGTTTACAGAAAGGCCTATGTGACTGACCCTAATGACCTTTGTTTAACACTTTTCCTACATCTTTTAATGAGTTAAAATTCATATGATCTTTCACCAAGGTCTTATTAAAATCATATAAGTCTTCATTATTTAAAATTTTCTCAAATTCTTCATGTTGATAAAACATGCCCATAAATAACTGTTTAGGCTTCTTGACTATACACCTTGAGAATGAGTCCTCCTCAATTAGGTTTTTGGAATTTTTGTGGTCTTGTAAATTATTTTAAGGATAATTCATTCTCTCCTTAATATTTAAAAAACCTTCCTCTCCCCTCACTTGATAACACATGTATTTCTCCAGTTCTAGCTATGACAGGCCTATAAGTGCACATTTGTGTTCTTAAGTGTTAGGCTCACTAAATTTGTCTATTTTAGTTGGTATACTATTATTTATGATTATAGTAATATTATACACCTTAATCATCCTTTTTATGACCTTTTAAACCTCTTTTTCCTCTATTTAACGCCATAGAATTGATCTTTTCTTCATTTAGGCCTATGATAGGCTTGTAGGTGTTCATTAAGACTAAAGCTCTATCTTGCTTGTGGTTTTTCATATTTGAGTCCAATTGGTTAATATTTAAATTGTGTATAATTTCTTATTTTTATTTATTACTTTCTCCATGTCTCTAATGGCTCAAGCTACCTTGAATGCTCACTTGAACATAACACAGTCATTTGGAAGTTACACAGTCCATTTGGCAAGGTGTCTATTTCTCACATGAATGATTGCATGTAACTTAATATATCTTCTTATCCAACAAAATAAAACAATGATTTTGTGATTTCAACTTGATATAATTTGCATGTTTGAACCATTTTTAGAGATTATAAACTAATCTCATATTGGTTTGTCTAAAACGAACCCAAGATCACCTATTACTCTCTAAGGACTTCAATAGGCTTTGAACACTTTTCAATTCAATAAACCTGATGTTTTGTAATATTACATTTAAATCAAGGATCTCCAAAATATTATTAATTATTTATTAGTCCTCTACACTCAACTTGAGCTATCACAACCTAGCTTTCATGTAAAAACTTACCATTCTCTATCTACCTTCGTAACACAAGCCTATTTATGTTTTTTGAGATTGTCTTGGTCATTCTAGTGCTCCACATAGCCTCTCAACATTTCTCATTCATTATATGATGTCTCTCATACCTTTTTAGGATTCTTAAAACTCATTTATTAAATATAAACCTTGCCTAGTTCATCCCACCTATAGACTTATAGCCTATTGCCATACATGATTACAATAGCCTTTGGTATCTCTATTATATACAAGCCTAGAATAATTTTGACCATTTTTGTTGAGGTTGATCATTGATATTAACATTTATATGTATCTTTTTCTCTTATTATCACTAAAATTTCCCAAGGATGCATTTGATGAACTCATTCTTGAGTCATAAGCCTATAACTCTCCCTTCACATCTAGGACTTTTATGTAAAACCCTAAGACCAATGGTTTTCAAGGTTTTCCATCTATAGTCTCCACTATATTTGATATTATAATTTTTCATAAGGTTATAGATATAGTTTGATAATCATTGAAGCATGAAAACATACAAAATCAACCCCAACTCTAATTGTAGCTTCTCAAATGGGTCTATAACTCTTGAAAATTGAAATTTTTCCTTATCCAAACTTGAACGTCAACCAAATGATTTAAAATGGTGTGATAAGGATATTAGAGTCTTAAATATTCTCATACAATCATTTACTTTCACTATCCCAAAAATGCCTTGAAACCATTAAAAACTGAGCATGTTGAGTTTGAAGTCATCTTTCTGCACCTTAACTTCTTAACAATAGTTCATAAAGTTAAGGGACTTAACCAAAAAACTAATGTCACAAATTTGAAGGTCAGTAGGGTCTCCTTATTTTTATAAGATACTTGAATCCAAATATCTCTCTCATCTTGAATATGGAGATTTTGCCCTATCTAAAATTGCACGTGTCAACCAGATGATGGATAATGGTGTGATAAAGATAGTAGAGTCTTAAATGGTCTCATACAATCATTTATTTTCACCAACTATCTCAAAAATTCCTTGAAACCATTGAAAATTGACCCTATAGGGTTTGAAGTCATCTTTCTACACCATAACTTCTTAATGATTGTTCATAAAGCTAAGGGACTTAATCTAACAACTAATCCCACAAATTTGAAGGGCATTAGGATCCCCTTATTTTTATAATATGTTTGAATCCAAATATCTCTCTCCTCTAATTATTGACACAAAACTATTGGCCATTCTTAAGCTTCTAGCAAGAACTAGGAAACTCGATGGAGAAATGGCAAAGGTTTTTGCCTTGTTTGGCTCTACAACTCCCTCTTTTACATTGATTTGGGTCTAAACAGACTATTAAGATATTTTGATAGGTTTTTAAATTTCCATTAAATGTAAAACCTCTACAAAAATAACTCTATGAGCTTCTTTTCTTCAAGAATCTACCTATTTTGCCTTCTTAGACTATTGGAGGTGATGAACCAAGTGATTGCAAAGCCTTCCCTAACCTATACTAATGTATAGCAATGTGCCAAAGCATTTTCATCTTCCTTTACCCTAAAACTTCCTCATTATCTCATATTTAAATGTTATAAAATGATGTTTTGGTGATTATAAAGAGGTTCTAATGTTAGAAAAGTAGTATCAAGAATTTTAGAGAAGGTGTACAATCAAGTACATATATCATAACATTACACAAATGTTAAATGACTTAAAATACCCCTATTAAATGATATAAATCTTCACATTTAATCTTTCCTAATAATTCTCATATTATATTGGACTATAGCATAAGACTAAGACAAATTAAATACCTTAATCTTTAAAAAACTACCTCAATTTCTCTAAACTACTTGAAAATGTAATGTAATCAACTTACTAGTTTTGCTCCTTATTCTATTTTCTTGGCTTGGAACACATTTCTCCTTGGTAAGGTCACCATTCTTCTTCTTTCACTATGTATCAATATTTGCATTGACTTCACACTCAAACCTTAACCTTATCAAACTATCTTAATATATGCTAAACACATAAAGAAGATTGTATTGAATGACCTTGATGGAAAGACTAAGTGATATGACCTTGTTTTCAACTAGACCATCCTATAAGGTTTTTAAAGATAAAAACAATGACATAATTCCTATCATCTTGAAACCAATCATGACTAATACAAGACCTTTATGATGGCTATCAATAAATTTAAGATGACGATGACCAAATTTTTGAATGATACTCATCAATGGTGGCCAATTTTGGCTAACAAGTAGCACATTTTGAAATCATTGTCAAATATATGAAAATATTATGAAAAATTTGTAGTAATGTAATAATACTCCTTGGTGAAGATTATTCCTAATGATGGAATCATTTTGGGATGGTTTAGATTGTCATATGTATTTTCAGCATGCTACTTTTTAGATGGGGTTGTGGGAATATCAAACACATAGAAGATAGAGTTAGATGTTGCACACATTGATGATGATTTTTATACCCTAAAAATATTTTTTTTTATATCAAGGAAATACCATGCCATGGTATGATGAGGATTTATATGATGACACTATCATAGACCCCCATATATAGAAATAATATAAAATAAATTTCACAAGTTTTAGTATGCACTCAAGCAAAGGAAAAGGAGCATGTAATAGGGGTTGTAGGAACAAGAAAATAATGTCATCCACTTAGATAAAAATGAATTAGTTGAGAAATCATCATCAATAAATAAATTCAAGAATTATAATAAGAGGTAGAAGAGGAATACTCTAAGTGCACTGACCTAAATGAAGATAATGTGCCAATAAAATGGATAAAGACATACCTCTAGCAAAACCAATCTTTCCCTAAAAAATAAATTTCCCTTATTACATAGCATGAAATACAAAACACACTATTTCCTATTCCATAAGTCATACTTTCACCCCCAAAAGGTCTACCACAAACTCTACCGTCTCAACCTAAGTATATTCTAGTGTTAACCCCATAAAATGATTCCCCCAAGATAGCTAAAGTTGTATTACTAGAGCACCCCTTGATGGAAGCCACACATAAATAGGAGTAGGACAATGTCCAAATGGATGAAGCAGTGGAAGAATAGGGCACCCAAAATACACATGATATTGATCAAGCTTTGGATGTAGGGTTTAAGGATGCACTAAAACTTTAGTTATAAATAGATGCCATGGCACAAGGCTAAGGTGAGACAAAAAGTGGGGGAAAAAGGAAAACCCAATGCCCAAAAAGAAGAGGGTGAGCAAGACAAATCACCCAAAATTATAGATATTAAGACATAAAAATAAGGAGATGATAAAGGGAATAATGTGTTAAGTGAAATTACTCATGATGGAAAAGGAATATCCCAGGAAAGGTACTAATGAAGATCAAGGGATAAGGATCTATATTTTTGTATCTCAATGAAACCAGGAAGTGAAACCATAAAGAAACACAAATATATGTCCATTGTGTTTTTTACCCATATATATTAACCTTTGCTTGAATTAATAGTTGGTGCCATCCAAGAGCAATATCTTGATGAAGCAAAGGGAAAGCATGAAATTATAATTTTTAATCCCACCAAGCTCAATGAGGTTAAGGTCAAGGGCATGATAGTAATATTGACTTTAAGGTCACATGGAAAAATATTAGTAATAGTGCCACCATCCTTAGTAAACAACAAAATTTTATATATATAGATAATTAATGTGTCTAGGCAGAATGAACATTATCCACCTTGGAATTGAAGACATTAAAATTTTTCAGTGTATTATGAAATCCTAACCCATTAATATGGAAGGGATTAAACTAGAAGGGTTTGAAGATATAGAAAATTTGATTTTTATGTTGATTAAGTTGTTATATAATGGAAAAGGAACCAAAGATATACTCTAAATTAAACTACAAAAGGTGCAAATTGAATTTTTAGATCAACTATAGAACTGTGAGCATCATATGTGTAAACTTGTTAACAAGGTGATAGTAACTAAATAAGTATTTTGTAATTTTGCATGCCAAACATTTATGTTTAGTGGATGCATTTTTTATAAAAAAATAAAAATAAGATGGATTATAAGCTCAAGTGTATACAAGGAGGGATAAATCTAAAAAGACCAAACTATTGTAGGAGATAGAATAAATTAGAGAGTGAATATGTTTAAAAAGGAAAGAGTTGGAAAATAAATTTTAGACTTTGAAATGTATAAAATTTTAAGAATAAAGTGCATTGGAAAAATCACTCAAGTTAAATACAAATAATATAAATTCAATCAAGTTACAAGACATAGGTTTACAACATCAACCCTAGCATTTAAAGGACTAACCACACAAGTAATTGGAATTTATTATAATGTTCAAGATAAGCTCACCAGGTGGGGGAATTTTGAATTAGAGGTGTAAAAGGATGAACCTACATTTTTTGTTAATATCAAAGCCATTGAAGGATCATCCAAAGATGAAAAATTATGGATAGTGTTGGGTGATGTTCACCCACAATTTTAGATAAGTTTTAGCATGTGAATTATAATGGGAAGAAAAATCTAAACATGGAATGTGAGGATGATGAGGTAGTGAAAATGTACTAGAATACTTAGGAGCACTCAATAGGAATTGACCAAGTCATTGGAGGGCAAGTGGAAGTGTAATGGTTGGAAGAAAACACAAATCATAAGGATCGAGGAAGAGTTTATATAGATTATGAATTATAAAAGGAGGATCAACTAACTAAACTTACTTGAACAAGTTAGCAAGTAATAGAGTTAAGATAAAATTACCTAGAATGAATATAACACATCATGATGTAAATATATAAGTTAGTCATAATATTTACATTTAATATAATTTTAGTTAGGGTTATTAGGATTATTAAGGTTTAGCGCATCTCTACGAGTGATTATTAATGATTGAGTCTACAAGAGTGGTGCTTGAAATTTATAAAATCCTACATTGTTGCAATTCTAGGGACAATAATAAAAAGGAGAGTCATTATGTTGTTGAGCTATCTTGTCATAATTTATTAATTTTAAACCATTTAATATAAATATAAGCTATTACCATGATGTCTTAACCTTGCATGAATTATGCCTCTGAGAATGATCATAATTTAAATTTATAATGTTTGTCAATCTTTATAAACACAAAATACTAACAAGCACATAATGAATCTCTTCATTGTCAACCAACGTGATTGTGACCTAAAGTATCTCTATTTATGCTTAGAGTGAGCATGAAAGGCTCCTTTGGGTGATATGTTGGTGTGGCGAGACATAGTTTTATGATATGTGCTTGTGGCTTAGAACCTTTAAGCATGCATGAGATATTATACCCATAGAAAATATGACCTTTATATTAATATTTTTTGAAAAATGAGCTAATAAATCATAAACTAATGTTTCAAAATAATTTACACATCCACATTGTAAATCATATAATCAATAAATTGTGTGATCCTTCAATATCCTCTTAAATATCTTAGTCATAACTTTATCATTATGCTAAAATATAATCAAGAGGCATAGAACTCTCTTGTATTATGCGAAGGTCTCCTTTTTAGTTACATAATAAAAACATTAAATAAATAAATCATATTGAAAATGGATATGAAATAACTTAATAAGTAAATGGATTTGTAATAACATCACTAGAAGTGACCTTACTACTTAGGTATTGAGATACTTTTTAAATTTAATTAATTTGATGTTGCAAGTCAAACAATGTATACAGCATAGATGTCATTTCAGGATTCTGTAGAGAGATAGGAGGTGAAGAATAATGAAATATTATAATAGACTAAATTTTGGAAAGATAAGTATTAACCATATTCGAATTAATATCAAAAACATTATAAGTAAGAAATGGTTGAGTAATATGAATTTGAGAAACATGTTGAGACATTGGAAAGGTTTGAGAAGGAAGTGAAACATGTTGAGAATTTTGAAGAACTTGAGAAGAAAATGGAACATGTTAATAATGTATAAGAATTACATTTTGAGATGAAATAAAAGCAATAAAATCACCTTGATATTTTGAAAACATAGTGTATTGATAAGTAATAACATTAACAATATTAGAGAAATGGGTAGGTTTAAAATTAATTTTTGAAATGAGTAATGAGAAGGTAAATTTTGACAAGAAATTTATTTCAATACATTCAATATTATAAATATCCTAGTGGGATTATGTATAGGATATTTATCAATATCATTTATTTTCACATCCCTATGTTGTTATTATAATTTAATATTCATACACATTATGCATTTGATATCCATCTACAACATCACCATTCAAAGAAGGCTAATAATAAAAAATATTACTTTTGAAGAAATATTAAATGCATTTTAAAATTCATTTTTCTTATTCAAGATTTTTCTAGGTTTAACTGAATAAATATGATGAATAAATTTATAATTGAACCCAATAATCTTAGATCTAATCACCTATGATTTAAAAAATGTAAGAATAGATAAAAATCATTATAAAGCACCTTAGGGTTTGAATTTTTTTAGAACAAATCAATCGAGGGTTTCAAATCAATCATAGTACATATAATTAGATATAAAAACATGAAATGGAATAGGCCTTAGGAACATTCACATTTAACACTACATGAAATAAGATATAACCATAGGAGGTAAGGCATAACACATTAGGTTTTATGAAACTTTATAGGAACATACCAAATTATTAACCCTAAGAAAACTAGATTACTATAAATGAAGAAATACCTAACCCTAGAAGAGGTGTAAGAGAGTACATGTTTACTAAAATGTATTATAAACTAATTAATTTTAATCAAATTGTAATACATATACCCATAAACATTTGGCTAGGCCTAAACAAAAAAAATAGACAACTAATTTTCCAAAACAAGGGAAATATAGATAAAATAAGGGTTCATGAATGTATCTTGAATATTAGGGGATTTGAGGTTACTTGTTCAAGTATGAAAATGGGATTATGGTACTTATGGCAAGATAGACATAACTATGAAAAGACATGGCAAATAAAGAACATCAACTTGATGTTTATGGGTGTTATAATCTAGACTGTATGTTTATGGGAACTATCAAGCATGTGAAAATTTATTTTAGGAATACATTATTTAGATACAAGTATCTAACATTATTTAGTTTTTTGAAACTTTCTTTTCAATCACTTTAAAAATGCCCTTCTTATTTTCCATAATTTGATAGCTAGATCTAAAAATAGTAAGGAAAACAATGTGCTTTAGGGAATGAGTTACACCACAAAATTACAGAACTATCTTGATATTTTTTAATCCCCTCAATGGTGTATAATATTGAAAAAAAATCCAATAAATGTATAAATTCATAAACTAGGAAAACAATGTCATGGAAATTTTTGCTAATATGAACTTTAATGTTACAATGAGTGCTTTAATGATTGATTTACTTCTCTATAATGTTTGTAGATGTTTGAAAGATTCATGTGAGAAATAAATGCCAAGTTATTTTCTTAATGATCTCTATATGCTTAAATTCACTAAGATACCTATGTATTTATAAATGACTTGAATTTACATTAAGATCATATTAGCACAAAAAATGACATCAAATGGTTTTAGAAATTAAAAATATGACATCACAACAACATTTTCACCCTACCTAACTAGGACCACATAAAATCTTAAAAACATACACTCCATTTTTTTGGTGCTAGAAACATGAAGGGTGTGGTTCTGGTAAGACCACCATAGGACCATGATATCATGTTGATAGAGAAAATGAGGATATATAAGAAGGGAATCATGATGAAAGATATAAAATGTGCTAGGAATATTAACTTGAACCAATAATATACAAGTATAGAGGGTCATTAAAATTATAAAATTGAATGACTAATAAATGCTTAGCTAAGGGCTAATTTTTTAGGCTTTTACATAAGAAAACAAATGATGTCAATTAAATTTAAAAAAATGCAACCAATTAAGAAGAATGTGAGCTCGATGGAGTATGATACAATGAAGTGGTTACAATTTCTTGATGTATCATTGTTTATAGGTTTCAAACTATGATTTTTTGTAACTCTTCTCTCATTATAATCTTAAAACTAAGATGTTTTGTAATTGTTTTATCATGATTATGGGTAGGTTTTTTTAATGTGAAAGACAACCCCACTTAAATTTGGTGTTAGGAATAAAACACTTAAATCCATATCTACTATTACCATAAACCAAATCTAAAGCTATGCAATAAAATGCATCATGGAAACATTCCTTAATTCACCATTAATATGAAAGCATAAATGAGAGAAAGATAATAATAACACAAATAACACAGATCTAATGTGGTTCACCCAATATGGGCTACATCCACTAATGAAAGTTCTCAAATAAATCAGTAATCTAAAACAATATTATAATGAACTCTCACAGAGATAGAAAAATTTCTTATTGAAAGTGCTGCACAAAAAACTACACTTTCACCTGCACCTACACAATGTTGTATCTCACAAGTTGTTAAACCACACCCTACAATGAACACCTGCACTTTACAAAACACCTTCACTTTGACTCTAATCCTCAAAGCCACACCCCACAAATAATCCATCAACCTCTAAAGGCCACAACACACCCTGTATATATAATAAAATGAAAAAAATCCACAAAAAGAGGAGCAAATGTGTAATACTTATCTAAAATAAGCATTATCCAACATGTGACAACCCTCCTCCACCTTATCAATCTTATCGAAAAGCTCTCCCAAAGAGGAATTCTCCATTTCCATCTCTCTACCTTCTAAGGGCACATTTTCCCAAAATGATGTGATCACAACCAACTTCACTCAACAAGGAAGGAGTTCCCTTTTCTAAAAAATAACTAGCTTCCTCAAAATAGGGAAGTCAACATGGAAAAAGGCATCTAAAAACTAACTCCATCAAATATGGAATACATAGAAATTAGGAATACAAGGAATATTCCACTCACATGTGGAGAAAATGAAAATTACACCCCCAAATATTTGGAGCTCCTTAGGCCCCCAAAATTTATTCTTATGGTCATGTGATAGCCGCAACGGGCTCCACATTTAACAATCTCTCACTTAGAGACTATTTCTCCTGAATAGAATTTATCATTGCTCCATGACCACTAAGGCCAACCAAATCTAAACATAGTCTCAACTTGTCCAATGTGACCACCTTGGTCATCATATCTACATGATTCTAGATAGTATGAATCTGCCCTAGCTTCACCAAGTTCTCCAAAGCTATCCTGATCAAGTGATAACCTAACTGAATGCGTTTCATCCTCTAATGGAAAGAAAAGTTCTTTTCCAAATAGAAAGTGGAGTGATATCAATATCCCCTACCATATCTAAATCCACATAACCATGCAAAGTGGTATCTGATCCACCATAACATAATGTAAAGTCCATGGTTTTTCTCAAATATTGAAGAATCTATTTCACTACCTACCAATGATCATAACCTAGATCACTCAAATACTTGCTCACAAGTCCCACTACTTGGGAAATATCTAGCCTAGTATAAACCATGGCATAAATCAAGCTACCAATCGTCAATGAGTAAGGTGCCTTGGACATATTAATCTTTTCAACTTTCATCTTGGGACATTGCTCCTTTGATAATCAAAAGTGGCCTGCCAAAGGAGTACCAATAAATTTAGCATCCAAAATGCTAAAGCATTCCAAGACTTTATTTACATACTCTATTTTTGATAAGATCAAATTCCTCTCCTTCCTATCATGAGAAATCCTCATACCAATAATTTTATTTATAGCACCCAAATCCTTCATAGAAAAGGAGTCACTAAGCTATTTCTTGAGCATATGAATATGTTATAAGTTCTTTCCTACAACTAATATGTCATCAACATATAATCATAATATAATAAAATAAATATCATCAAAATGTTTGATGTACATGAAATTGTCAAAATGATAGCTTTGATATTCTTGTTCCAACATAAAACAATCAAATTTCTTGTGCCATTATCATAAAGCTTGTTTCAGGCCATACAATCTATTCTTTAGTATGCACACATAGTTCTCCTCCCCTTTGACCTCATAACCCTATGGCCACTTCATATAAAACTCTTCATCTAAATCACCATGAATAAAATTAGTTTTCACATATAACTATTCTAAATACAAATCTTCAACTGCAACTAAACCAAGAACAATCCTAATAGAAGTCATTTTTACAACAAGAAAGAAAATTTCATCAAAATCAATACCTAATTTTTTTTCAAACCCCTTGATGACCATCTTGGGCTTATACCATTTCTCACTTCATCCTCTTCTTTGATTCTGAAGATCCACTTGTTTAGCAATGCACTCTTTCCCTTAGGTATCCTAACCAAATCCCATAATTGGTTCTCCATGAGAGATCTATGCTCTTCATCCATGGCTTGTTCCCATCTCAACTTGGTGTCTACCTGCATTGCTTCCTCATAACAATCTAGCTCTCCATTGTTAGTGAGTAATAAATAATTCAAAGAAGGAGAAAAACATTTAGGTGATTTTCTTACCCTAGAAGACCTTCTTACCATAAGAGTTGGGGGTCCTTGTGTAGAAGGTTCCTAAACTAAATCCTTGGATACTTTGCCATCTGCAATGTCATCCAATACTATATACTCTTTATGTTCTTGATCTTTGTAATTGATCCTTATGCATGACTTTTTCATTAAAGACTACATCTCTAGACTGAAATATTTTCCTATCTTTAATGCTCCATAAATGGAAACCAAAGGCATCTTCACCATAACCAACAAATGTGCATTTCTCTAATTTTTCCTCTATCTTGGTCCTATCCTCTTTCTTGATGAGATTAAATGTTTCACATCCAAAGACTCTAAGAAAATAATAATCAACATTATTACCAGACCAAGCTTATTCTAGAATGCCTCCATCCAAAGGCATAGAAGGTCCTCTGTTAATCATATATACTACCATGTTAACTGCTTCTACCCAAAATTATAAAGGCAACCTTGCATGTGACCTCATGTTCCTAACAAATTCCATTATTATTCTATTCGTCCTTTTAGATACCCCATTCTACTATGGAGTTCTTAGAACCATCTTTTATCTATAGATTTTATTGTTAAAACAATAATCAAAGAAAGCATTACTACAATACTCACCTCCGTTATCTGATCTAAAACATTTCAACTTGAGACCTATTTCATTCTCAACCAATCCATCTCTCATGATGTGGTTGTTGTATATTTACCCCCATACTTTCCTCTTTGTTTTTCAAGAGAGTTTAAAACCAAAATAGGTGGATACTTGGCAACAAATTGTTCATACATGGTTTTCAAAACAAGATATGGTACCAAGGTAAAGATTTAATTAGAACCTCTTTATCACAATCATTTAGATACCTACATGATTGAAGTTGCAAATGTCAATTATATTATTATTGATGAGGAAGAACTTCACATGGATCAATATCCAACTTCTTCTCTTGAAGGACTTTCTGATATACATCTAGATGAATGGGGAGTTGAACACTATGAACATGATCCTTATAGATTCATAGAATAATATGGTCTTGAAGTGTATTATCTTCATGAAGAAGGCTCTTTCATGCCAATTTTGATGAAGCCAAATGAGACTATGGATGGTCTATGGAAACTCTATTTTGATGGATCAAGAAGTAAGGTTGGATCAAGTGGTGAAGCAGTGTTAGTATCTCCATCTAAAGAAAGGTATTACTCTACTTTCATATTTCACTTTAGTTGTACTTGTAATGTAGTAGAATATGAGGCCCTCGTTCATGGCCTTGAGTAGGCTAGAAAGAGAGGTGTGAAGGAGTTACAAGTTTATGGTAATAGTGAGTTGATTGTGAATCAAGTAAGAAGTCAAAATATGACTAAGAACTATTTACTTAGATCCTATAAACATAGAGTGTGGGATGTTGTAAAATATTTCTAGGATTTCAAAATTCAATTTATACCAAGAGAAGATAACAAACATGTTAATAGGTTGGCAGCCATTGGAGCTCAGTTTGATTTTACAATGAAGATAAGAAATGATAAAAACTAGCCTCATATCAAAGTGATTGTAATGCCCTCTATACCTGATAATGTCACTAATTGGAAAGTATTTGATAGTGACCAGCAAATAGCTCTTTTTCTAAAAGAGGAGGTTGAGTTTTCCTCAAAAAAACATTCCAAACTATAACAGCAATATGGAGGGAAGATTGTACAATTAAAGACAAATAAGCTCCCTAAAGGCTTAGTCACACTTGAAAGTATTTTTAATGATGATGACCGTATAAATAAGGAAAAGGTAATCATGTCTACTAAACAAAAAAACTATGAGAGAGTACAAATATTCAAATATAAGTTGCTTGCTCTTGGGAAGGTATCTACTAGAAAAGAAAAATATCCTCATTTAAATTATACAAATAATTTTAAAATATCTTTTCATGGGAATACAGTGATTTAAAAGGTTTTGATCCAAATCTAGCTCAACATACCATAGAGTTAGATGATAATGCTAAGCCTATCAAGCAAAATCAAATGTCAATCAATCCTAAGATTGAGCCTTTTATGAGAAAGGAGCTTACAAAGTTGATCGAGTCTAAAATCATTTTTCCTATTAAGCATTCATCTTGGTTAGAAAATTTAGTCCTGGTAAGGAATAATAATAGGGAAATCAACTTATTTTTTGAATTTAGAGATTTGAATAGAGTTTATTTGAAAATCCATTATCCTCTTCCTTCTATGAAACAAATTTTTCAAGTTGTGGTGGGTAGTGAAAGGTTCTCACTCCTTGATGGATGTTCAAGGTATAATTAGATTTTGGTCAAGGAAAGAGATCAATACAAGATAGCCTTTAACACTAAATGGGTCACATATGCTTATAGTAAAATGCCTTTTGGTTTGTTTGATGTTGGGGAAACCTTTCAATGTGCAATGGATATGGTTTTCCAAGGCCTAATAAATGATATAGTGCTGGTGTATCTTGATGATATCACAATCTTCTCCAAGGATGAAAAGGATCATTTGAATCATCTTAGGAAGATTTTTGAGAAATTGAGAGAGTTTTTAATATCTCTTAATCCAAAAAAGTGTGAGTTTGTTGTCCATGAAGTCAAACTTTTGGGACACATTATTTCAAAGAAAGGTCTATCCATAGATCCTGAAAGGGTGAGTGCAATCTTGGCATTGGCTTTACCCAAACACAAGAAAGGTTTGTAAAGTTTCTTTATAAATATTAATTTCATAAGGAGTTTTATTTCTAATTTTTATAATTTAGTTAAGCCTCTAACCTCTATGCTAAGGAAAGATGAAGTGTTTACTTGGATAAAGAGAAGGAAGGAGAGTTTTGAATATATCAAGCAAGATATTGCTCAGGCTCTAACTCTGTAAGTCTTTATTTGTCAAAGGATTTCAACTTGTATACCTTTGGAAATGAATAATTAATCTCTTACATGCTCACTCAATCAAATGAAGAAAACTTGGAATAGCCTATTGCCTTTTTTAGTCAAGGATTGGAAGGTTATGAGGTAAGGTTAACTTTTATAGAGAAGCAAGTACTTTTAATTATTAGAAGTCTAAAAAAATTTAGGTGCATGTTATCTAAAAACAATATTAATATATTGATACCTCATCTTAATGTCAAAGAATTCCTTTTGAGTGGAGATTTAAAAGAAAAAAGGGTTGGTTGGATTACAAAAGTAATGGAGTATGATGTAGAATTTAGGACAACCAAGCTAGTGAAAGGGAAGGGATTATGTGAACACATTAATTAAAATTTAAAGGAACAAAAGGAAGATATTTTAATCATTAAATATGATCCTATGATAGCTGCATCATCACCAATGAGGATTTGGACACAAGAAATGATCAATTTTCTTCAAACTGGTGAATGTCCACAAGGCCTAGATAGAGCCAAAAGAAGTTACTTTGAATTACAATATATTCCTTATGTACTTATAGATGGAATATTGTTTAGGAAAGACTTATAAAGTGTATTTTTGAGATGTGTTTAATAGATCAGGTTGAGAAGATATTGTTTGAGTTTCAAGATAGACCAGTAGGTGGTTACTTTGCTCCAAGGACCACAGCTGCCAAGATTATGAGAGATGGTAATTTTTGGCCTATTTTTTTTAAATATACTCATTCTTGGGTAAGTAAAAGTCATAAATGTTCCTAATTTGATGGAAAACAAAATATCTCAACCTTACCTCTTCATCCAATACAAGGAGACCAACCTTTTATGCAATGGGGTCTAGATTTCATAGGCTTAATCAACCCACCTTCTAGTGCTGGTCACAAATGGGTGTTAGCTACCACAGATTACCTTAAAAAATGGGTGGAGGCTATACCTCTTAAGGAATCAAATGAAATTTTAGTTTTAGACTACTATGAAGGCATAGTGACAAGATTTGGGGTTCCTTCAATAATAATTTCAGATAATGCATTGGCTTTCCTTGGAATGAAGAGAAATGAGTGGCCTTTGAAACATAGTATTTATATTAGTACTTCCTCCAACTATTATCCACAAGGTAATGGACTAGTTATGTCTACTAATAAGAATCTAATTAGGATTATCAAGAGAATAATGGAGGAGAACCAAAGAACTTGGCATTCTAAAATGAAGATAGCTCTTTAGGCTGATAGAATCACCCCTAAAAGAGCCATTGGAAACTCACCATATACACTTAGTTATGGAAGAGAGTCTAGATTACCTATTTCAATTGAATTACCAACTTTGGATCTCACTTACTAGCTGGATTTGATGGAAAATGAAAGCATGGAGGTCAGGTAATGGGAATTGATGGAGTTTGAAGAAATAAGGGATCAATCTATACACACTATGAGAGCTCACCAAGATCAAACAAAGACATATTTTGATAATAAATTCATGCCAAGAATATTCCAAGAGGGAGACATTGTTTGAAAGTGGGATGAAGATAGGGCTAAGCCTAGAAAACACACAAAGTTTGATGCTTTGTGGAGTGGCCCTTATGTCATCACTCAATGTAAGTAAAATATTTTTTTCTGAATATAAAAGTTGGATGGAGAGGATTTTCATATCCCAGTTAATGGGATCTATCCTAAACATTGCTACTAAGGTTATCCTCTCTCTTTGTACATGGCTATTTTTTTCTTATTTTCCCTAAATGCTTATGCACATGTGTGAGTCTTATTGGTGTTTTGCTTTGTTTTATTTTGTTTGGTATGGTTTTGTTGTTTTGTGTGTGTTTTTGTAAATTTATTACTAGTTTTATTTAATAATTCATTGACTCCCTTGGCCCATACATAGGATAAGGCTACAGATCTTTAGTATAGTAGTTATACTACCCCTATGAGTCACTATTTTGTTGACCAAATTTAACCTTGTAGGTCAAATTGGGACCCCTGTAGGTAAAAAATTGATATTTATATGTTTTATGGGTCTAATATTTTTTCATATGGTATATTATAGTCTATTTGATGTAATTTTATGCCTTGTTATCCTTAGTCATGGTCTGATTAGTTTATATGTCATTTTGAGTCACTTAGTAGGCATTTAGGCATCATAAATGTAAGTGGAATGGTTTTAAAGGTGTCAAAGTGTCTTATTATTCTTTAAAATGTTAAATAATCTATATTACCTATTAGGAATGTTAGTCCCATCTGAAACTTGTAGGTTATCCAACTAAAGATCAAGAAATCAACTAAAAAAGGAGGAGTTTGGCACTTGTACGGACCATGAGGGAATGTGACAGATGGGAGAAGGTCATGAAATTTCTCTTCATCTTCCTCAGACTCATATCAATTATTTTCATGCTTTATAAGTGATAAAAAGGGTCTAAAACCGTTATATTCCTTCTTCACCCTTGTAGACACCCAAAACAAGTCAAGAAGTTTATGCTTAGTATGGCTAGCTAAATAACTTACAAGGTAAATGCCTTTAGGAGGTGAAATTAAACTCATACATATTCAATTAAATTACAATTTTTAAAATATTGGTCAACCATATTCTTTATAAATCATCTCTTACAAGTTGACTATGTTTTTCTGCTCACAATTTCTTGCACCCTATAGATTTTGATCTAATTTAGACAAACTCATACAATCTAGTCAGTGATGTTGACTCAAAATTATGTTTTATCTCTCATAAAACTATCTCCATGCTTGGTTTCATTTTTCATGGTGTTTTTATAGGTAAACATCTCACGTTTTAGGAAGATGTCACCATGTGAGGTTTCAATCAAGTTTTCCTTATTTGTAGAATGTTTGGTTCTCTACAAAGGTCTCATGTGAATCAAATATGATTTTTCCCATGTATTAATTCCATATATATCACCTCATTTCATTTTTATTCTCATTGCATTATGTTTGGATCAAACTTTTAGTCTTTCCATACTCACAGTCAACTCTTTGCCCATTCTCACTTGTAGTCATAGGAAATCACATGTATGGAACCTATTTAGCATGATTCATGGAATTATAATGAAATTATAATGATTTTGAACATACTCTAATATATATTTTTTTTAAATTAATAACCTTCACTTTTCATAATAAGGAGTTATGTTAGTACCTCAATGACACACATAATCATATAACAGAGAAATGCACCTATAGGTGCCTATAAGAAGTGAAGACATCAAAATGAGGTGTATGAACTTGTATAAATATATGAGACATCATAATATTTCATATATATACTTTAAGGAAGAGATAAATTTATTATTAAGTTATTGCCTTGGCACATGGATCATTTCATGTTCACTGCATGCATACAACTTAAAGTGCACCTACAAGTGCCATCTAGAGAATGTCATGTTGAAAGGGAAGTATTGATAGTTGTTTTAAATATTTTGGAATTATGGGAGTGAATTTTTAAACTTTTATAGGGCATAAATTTTACCACAAACATGTATATCTTGCACACTACCTATAATTCTACTTTTAATGCATGTACTTGACAATGTCCACTTATAGGTGGTATTAGTAGAGGGCTGAGTAGTCATTTTGAAACATAGGGAATCAAGTGATGTAACCTTTATTGGAGTCATAACATGTTATTTTGATCATGGTATACCTATTTTAGGTGTCAAATGATCAAATGGAAGTGTAAATTTCCTTTAAATATGTGATGACTGTGTTCAGGAATCTAATCCCTAAAAGGTGAAAATAGAAGTTTGAGTCACTTTGTGGATATATTATAATAAGGTTATCAAGAGATTTGAAGAATATAAATGTTTATACCTTTTATCCTCCATGAAATAAAATATCTATAAAAAATATGGATGGAATAAGATTAGTGAAAGGTGGTTGTTGAAAGGTCCTAAGGTACACTTGTATGCACTAATTTCACGCAATGATACCTATAGTTTTGAGTCCTAAAGAGACCTCTTCATATAAGTTGACAGTAATATACCATGCCACTATGATTGTATTATTTTATATGGTTTAAAATAGAATTTATAATCTACAGGTCATTCAATTAAAATGATACATTGTGTTTTGGACCCTATACACACCTACAAGTGTCCCATCATGCAAAAATACACACCTACAACTGACTGTAGGTGTACACAATCCATAATAGAGGAATAAACATGGAATTTTCAAGGTTAGATGATGGTTTATTATCCCAAATGGATCATTAAATATAAAGGTGATATATAACATATTCCAAGAGGAATATTCATCTACAGGGTGTTACTATTTCCAACACAATTGACTATGTTTGACTATGACAGGGAGTGAGCAAGTTTAAGGTTGTGAATGTTCTCAGTGAATAAGGATGAGTAAAATGGGACCAAAAAGGTATAAAAAAATAATAATGGACTCTAAGGTGATCTAAAAACATTATATCAATCTTGAAACATGCAAATCAACCTACAAGTACTCCTCTAAAGCGAGGTTGCAGTAAAGAAATGCATACAGTCTTGTGAGTTGAAGGTATATGCAAGGGTACATGGAGAGTTAAAGTGATGGAAAAAAATTTAACACCTTAATCATCACCAAAATATCCTCATGGTGGATATAGAATAGATAAAATGATCTAAACAAGCAATACATAGCCTATACCAAAAAATCTTGTACATAGTTTGCGCTTTCATAGTTTGTCTTGGAATTTAAGAGAGTTGAAAGGTAAAATGATATAATCAAGGGATGAATTTTTATGTATAAGGTCCTTACCACTTTAAAAATTCCCTTCAACTTAATTTTGTCTAAAATAATAGGGTATGTTCCATCTATTTTATTTTAGACAGACGGTGCACCCTTTATGCATAAAACCTACATTTTTGAAGAAGGAAGGTGAAAAGGGTGGACCATAACCTAAAGGTACATTTCAAGAGTGGTAATTTGTAACACACCTATAAAAACATTGAAAACCAATCAAAAAATGGATAATCCTAACATTGTGGTCTAGACCCTCATGGTTGTAGTCAAGTCTATTAAGCAAGGTTTTGGCCTAAAGCCCAAACGGTAGGTCACTTTCACTTATAACTATAGGAAGACATTATAATTAATTTATAAATGTGTATGGGGTAATAAAATATGTTACCAAACTCTTATTATTTAAATAATCCACAATAATAACCACTTTTGGCTTAGAATGGTATCATGGCCTGTGTGAATGGAAGAAAAGGCTCGATAGGCTATCTTTGAGTGCTCACATTTTCTATAAGGTTTTGCATGGAGAGATAAGGAGTTTGAGGAGGTTGAAAATGGTATTTAACTTTGATCTAGTGAATTTTTTTGGTATTTCCAATGTCCCATCTTTATGAATAAATCCTAAGAGCAAAAAGGACTTAAAACCTTACTAAAGCCTGGGTAGAGACCCGACTGAGAAAACAAGGATGGAGAGTTATCCAAATTAGATGAAATGACCATGAAAGTTTATGGATGTTGTATAGGAATATTCAGGGCCCGTCCCCATTAACTTTTTCACTACCTTACCTAAATGGATAGGGTAAAATATTTATTTCTTTGATTGTTTTATGCATTGTGCAAGTTCTAGGGACTTTAAAGAGGAACAATCAACTTTTCAAGTGAGATTAGGACTTATTCTAACTCACTATTACCATTTCATACTATATAAAATATCCTAATTGTTCTTACAAGTAGTTCCATCTCAGCCAATCAAAATGGCATAGTGAACATGATAGTGAGAAGGGTGAAAAACTTCAAGTAAGCTACTTTTAAGGTGTGCCTAATGCCTTGAAGGCCATGTATGGACTTGAAACATGTCATTCACCCCCTTTTATGTATTTTCATGAGAAATTGAAGCCTTTTTGAAATCCAAGTGTGTAATGTGTGTGAAATAGGGAGTTTCTTTGATGACAGACAATGATGGCTCATTTTTAGAGGAATCTAGGTGATTGTGAATTCATCCAATTCATGGAAAATAATGTATAAAACTCCTCCCTATTAATTAAATCATTATACCTATCCCTAGTTAGTTTTGGGATGTTGTAAAAGGGTGATTGATGAATATAATTTTTAGAGCAACAAAAGGAATTTCATACCACATTTCAAGAGTTTCATGCCTTAGATTGACACTTATACTTTCTAAATTTTCATGATCAATTTCACATTTTATTTTCATGCAAACTTAACCCCTTCTCTCAGCATGATAAGTTTCCAAGTAACCTTTAGACTTCTCTTTTCTCACTCCTCTCTCAAATGCTATAAGTAGTTACTTTTGGGGCTCTTTTGGGTAGCCTCCATTGGTTAATGGTTAAACCATAGCCATTTTTGTATTTTAATGTCTCTTAAAGCAATAAGAAAGTGAATTTTCCTACTTACATGTTGTATAATTGAGTCTTGTTTCAATCTTGTTGATCTTGTCTAGTAAAAGATAGTCTTTTTTAGCATGTTGTCCTTGACTATTTACCAAGTGTGCAAAAGATTAATTGTTATAGGTCTTTGTTAGTGTTATTTATTAGTGTATAAGAGTTTTATAACTTTTTTATGGTTTTATTCTCAAAATTATCATTCATTATCCCTCCTAAGCATCAATATACGTCTTGAACCTAGCATATGAAACATTATGTAATAATTTGTCTTGAGTTGTGAGTTATGTGTGAAAGAAGCTTTAATTTTATCTAAGTAGTATAAGTTTAGTAAATAGGAAGAAACTCATTATTGGTGCATCACCTTTTAGCTTTTTAATTTGTCTTCTTAACCCTTTTCATGCAAATTTGATAAGTACGAAATTGTTTCAAATAATGCATCAAGGAAACTAGCCCTTCGAGAGATTCATCTCATCTATTGGTTACCCACATCTTGTGACATGTTTCCATTGTGCCACTTAGATGAGGAGAGATGAAAAATATCCTCAAGTTATGCAAATCCAAGTGACAACACTATACTCCTTCATCGTCTCAAACATATCATGTTATCCAGGATTCTTCTCCCAGTCATCTCAATGAGTTGGGGCAAGATTACCTTATAACCTTTGATGATCCAATTCCTAGTTATCCATTGGATAAAACTTCCCATTCTATTTCTACCATCCCTCTATATTATAAAAATAATAATAATAATAAATATTCTACTAACACTTCTACCAACTCTCAAAACCAACCTGAACCAACTATTTCATCTTTGGAACATAATTTACAATGTTGTTCTAAACCATCCCCTTCTTATCAACATCAATTCAAGTAGACTTCATATCCTCCTTCTTAGGACACTCTTAATCATTATGCACCTATTTCTAAAAATATTATTATGGGTCATGATGAGTGGGATCCCATTATGGATCTCACTAATCTCCATTCCAAAATTTCATTCCTTGAGCTTATGAGAACCTTTCCACATCATAGATCTATCTTATGCAAATCTTGTTCAACATGAACATCCCTCATTCTCCCCTAGCAAGATATGAAGCAACCTTATCTATATCTAAGGATAGCATATTACAACAATGTGAAGAAATGTCCATCAATGTTGATGAAATAATGGACACTTATCTTTCTTTAAAAAAATTGATAGCCTTTATAAGTCCTGATGAGATTTTACTTCATTTGGATGATCCTCTCTTCTTCATTATTATCCAAATAGATGATATCCAATTTAAATATTCATTGTTTGACAAGGGTTTTAGCACTTGTGTTGCCTCTCTCAATTTCATTAAGACCCTCAAATATTTAAATGTAACCTCAAGTCCATATGTAGTACATGCCAAGGATATGATAGAAGGCAAATTCCTCCTCTAAGTTGTGTGTGGCTTCTCATTACCATCCCAACTGTCACAATTCATTTGAAGGTGATGATCTTTAACTTTCCTATCTCTTATAAAATCTTACTTGGTAGCTCATTGACTCACCATATGATATCATTTTCTTCTTCTGCCTACCAATGCATTAAATTCCCTCATAATGGAGCCATTTATAGGATTCATGATGACACTAATCCTTGAAAGTTTGAATAATTCCATGACTACGGTGTCTTTAAAATTCCTACTCTTGAACCTTTACCCAGTGTTTCATTTTATAAGTCTCAATGCTTCAATTTTCCCATTGATTTAACTTGAGGTTATAACAGGCATCCCAAACTCATTGGGAATATTCCTCCCAACCTCTCATATTTTAATGATGATGAACTTGATGAGATTAACCTAAATATTAAAACTTTTGATCTCTTACCTCATCTTATCTCATAGCTTCTAGCTTCTTTGTAGCCTTGTTCTTGTAAACCTCCTTGCGATGACATTCTCATTATCTTGACAAAGACTCATCATTTTCTCCATCATACATTCTTGGATGACAAGGTCATCCCTACTTGCATCATTGATCTTCACACACCATATTATAATGATGGTTATTCCTTAGATGATCCATTCTTAGGCATTCTTGTCTAAGCCTATAATGCTAAGATTGTACATTATCATTCTTCTTTGTTTAAGTCTTTTCATATATACTCCCATTTTCCCTCATTTATAGTTATTAATTTTAGTATTTTTCTTGTTTGTCATAGGTTATAGATGACACCAACATTATTATATATTTATCAACATCTAATATGTCAGACCATGTCAGTCATTGTCATTTCCTAACTAAAACTTGGAGGTACTACATTGAAATAAGAAGATAAGTGGTAGTTTACACAAATTTTGGTAGTTATATGAATTTTAGAGAAGTGTGTCATGTGTAGAAATATTTTTTAATGACTATTCATCTTATTATCTTTGGAAGTCCTAAAAATGGTCCAAACCCATTCTGCTTCTCCATCACTCCACTAGACATACAAAACTAGTCAACAGGGTTATTCTTGGTAAGGCAAGTAGGCTAGGTTCCCGGTCAAATGATCTTAGTGATAGATAGTACACTTAGTATAATTAATTTTCATTGAATTATTTTAATCATTGGTTTTTTGTGCTTTATGAAACATCCTTTAGAAGTTGATTATCTCATTTTGTAAACTAATCCCCAAACCCTACAAGTCTTCTCCTTATTTGAGCTGGTCCATATAATCCAATGGGTTTAATTACTTCTATAGCATGTGGAAATATTTCTACCATGGTTTCCATTTTTTTTATGTTTGGAGGTGAGTGAATGAGCCAAACATCGCAAGGCCAAGGATGACTGCACTAATGGGGTTGCGAGCAGGTTTCACCAACTACAGATATTTTATTTTCCTATAAAGGTTTCATACAAAGATTATATGTTATACTCCATGTTTCCCATGTATTTTTAACCCCCTATAATTCCAAGGTCAGCCTCAAATGAGATCATCCATGGATTTGTAGTCAACCTCTAACACAGTCAACTTTCTATGTGACTGTCATACACAGTCAAGTAAAGGAGAACCTTATTCAGCCATGGTGTCCAAACATGAAGTTTTAAAATTAATGAGATATCCCCTAAATTTTAAATAATACTTTTTATCTTTACAATGGTAGTTTGAGTTTGTACAAGTCACCAATTCTCTTATATGCATAAAGTTCTACCTTGCTTATTTTTGTATGTACACTTATAGTTCTCCTCAGAGGACTATAGGGTTGTAATATAAGTGTTTGAACTGGTCTAAGAGTTTTATCAAGTTTAGAGACATGGAGGATATTCATATCATTAGTGGTGAAGTCATGGTTCTAATTATGGAATCAGTCTACCATGTACATAATCAGATACTATACATTCACATATAGACCCCTACATTCATACCTACAGGAGGTTAAGCATGTGAACATAAGGCATTTGACTAGTTTGGAGTATTTCAAGGTTGAAATATTACTGTGAATACATTTTAGAGGTTTAATATTGATCACAAGGTCATCTACCATGCATATTATCCATGTTTCATCTTCATTGTGTGTGCACTTACAAGCACCTACATGAGGTCTAAGCATTTGGAATGAAGGTATTTGAGCATGTTGGAGATCCTCATAGAGGTTAAGGAGTTAAAAACCTCCATAGAAACCATTTTTTAACCATATAAAGGAAAATATACTTGAAGATCCATGTTCATATATAGAGAAGGATTTTAGGGACTAGTTACCTTAAAATTTCCAAACAGAGAACTAGCCATTCTTTTGATATTTTCATGATGAGACATTTTGAAGATGCCAACTGGTATAATGTTTCCATTATGTAGTCTAAGTGAAAGAGCCTTGATTTTTCATGACAAATGGTTATTTTTTCAAAAGATTATGATGATATAAGACTCCCATTCCATGCATTCTTGTACTATAGAATGTAAGTATTATCTGCAGTGTTGCAAGTCCAACTGGCCCTTCAATATATTGAGATGCAATAGAAGCCAAAATTTTGGATATATTAATTATTTTGAAGATAAATGACACTATAATTCTTAAGTTAAAATAAAAATGGGTTCATATTCAAAATTTGATGTAAACCACCACCTATAGGTGTACCTTTGCCTTAATAAAAAGGTCACTCATAGCCAATTATTGGTTAATAGTACATTAAAGCCTAACAGTCTAAAGGTCAGCCAAACATATACATGATGAGAAAAAGTCCAAATTACTATGAAAAGACCTTGATAGCTTTAGGAAGGTCTTAGACCATGAGACATAAGGCCTAAGATGAAGTGTTTTCCTGTAGGCATGTTTTTTTTAGTGATAATACAGTCACAAGTTGACTACCAATTAGGCCTATCAAGTGGAGGTGGGTACATATTAAAGAGTTTGAAATAAATAATGGGTGATAGACATGATTAAAACACATTAAAAATGGTTATACCAATATTTTTATACTCTCAAGACATGGAGAATAAGGCATGGAGAGTTCTAATACACAACTTGTAGTCTTATTGATCAAAAGGTTTACATTTGAGTAAGGCTTCACCATACTCAGGTGGAGCATCCAATACAATGCCAAAATAGATATTTCTTATAGAAATTGAGAGAGAGAGAATAAGAGAGAATTCCAAGGGTCATAAGCACACTTGTCAAGATAATAAAATTAGTTATTTGTACAAGAGAATAGAATGTGGGATGAACCATCCAAGGTCAAGAGCTACAAATGTCAATCCAAGTCATAAACCTCATGAAATGTGGCAAGAAACTAATCATTATATCTCAAAAAAATTGCTTACATGATTATCTCTATTTTAATTCCTCATAAATAATTATGATAAGGTCCAATTATTAGAATGGAAGGGGAGGCTCTCAGACATGCCACTCCATGCATTGGTTATAGGCTTGGTTATCTATAAACTCCTAGAAGGAAGAAATCATCATCTATTATCAATAAAACTTATCTTCCATGCACCTCACACACTTGGGTTCCAAAAAGAGATCAATTTCTCATGAAAATCCATACAAGATAGTGAATGATTTCCCAAAGCTAGAATTGGAAATGGTCTCCCCTTTGACCTCTAAGCCTCTCATGTTTAATGGTCTATCTGGACTCTAAAACACAAAATAACATTTAATGGTTTTCCTTTGCATTCATAGAGCTCAAATACATCTGTTTTCATCCCATACACATGTTGCAATAGTCTATAAATCTAACCTCAAGGTGGAAATGATAATGCCTTTTCATTTGGACCTTTAGACTTGTTCATGCCTAATGGATTTACTTACAATTTCAAGAAGTTTAGCTATATTTTTTTAGTTTCATCTCTCTATGAGGTTTTTCATATATATTTTTATATGTAACCTAACTTCTCATAACATTTTAAAAATTTCCCATGGATATTGATTTCATACTTTGCGTTACCAAAATCTACCAATCTTGGTATAAGGGGAAGTACCCCATGTTTGAGATAAAATAGGGGTAACTTCCCCTATTTATCAAATACAATTTGATATTAGAGAGTAATATTCAATTATTCATGATGTCATCCATAAAATTTTAGCCTTTAACTCTAAGCATAGATCCTTCAATAGTTGTAAAACCTAAAACTAAACTCCTCACATAATAGACTGTGTAGGGTTTTGACTGTGTATGCTTGATTTTAAGTTCCTTATTTGTTCAATACCCACTATGAGAGTATCATGAGATCATGTTATTCATGGTTAATGTTAATGTAGCTTTAAAATATCTTCAACTTATTTTCAATTTATAGCACTTCGAATTCACAAACTAAGCATGCTCTTGTCATGACTATGAACTCTACCTTCTGAGATTCTTATAGGTATGCATGTAGTTGGATATAGAAAAAAATGCTTAAAGGACCTTTAGAATTTCCAAATATCCTTTTTTAATGGTTTTAAACTCTTTCCTTTATCACTCTTCCCACCTTGATTGGTATACACTGAACATAATTTCTGCTTGACTATATTTTCTATTTCCTTGGTCAAAAATTGAACCCTATAGGTGTCTTGAATGGTTTAACCCTAGATAAAGTGATTTAAACCCAAAATA
Source organism: Torreya grandis (assembly GCA_037957365.1). NCBI lineage: Eukaryota > Viridiplantae > Streptophyta > Pinopsida > Cupressales > Taxaceae > Torreya > Torreya grandis. The sequence continues at coordinate 1,767,112 of JARHVA010003415.1, read as the reverse complement.
TAGTCCTAAAAGGTAATTTTATACTTTCTTTAACCCACTATTATCACCTTTTATAGGCTAATATTCATCACACATACTTTCTTTGACCTCTACCTACTCAATCACAGTTGACTGTGACTATGTTTTGCTTGAAAATGGACCCATGTAGATTGTTTTCTCATGAAGCAAGATTTAAATAATGTTTACAAACTCATATATAGTCATTTTGAGTCACTTTTACAAATTTTATATGCCAAACCTCACCAAACATAGTCTCTTTTAGCACCAAGAATACCATATTCCTAACTCACTGCATATATCTTCATATATAGGATTGTAGGTGATGTTAAGGCCTTAAGAGGTCTATATAAGCTTGGAATGTATTTATAAGGGTGAATAAATTTCATGATTTCCTTGAAGAATTTTATCATATGATATTCCATCCCGTTAACTTCACTTATAACCCTCTTATGCACTTGGGTTCCAAAACTGAGCTTCTCCTTTCAGGACTGTGAACCCCTGTCTGTTTGACCCCTGTTGTTGGTTATTTGTACCTATTTGAACCCTAGTCATGATGTATAGGGACTTTCCATGAATTTTTAAATTCATATATAATTTTATTATATATATTGGTTTACCTTTAATAGTCTAAACACCACTTAAGACACCAAAATGTAACTCTGTCCTCATACTCAACTGTAGGTCAACATTGGCTCAGTGTACAGGTTATTTTAGGTGTGAATCAGACCTTAAAACATCACCAGTCAACTATTCATAATGATATATTGGGTCAAAAACACTCCTTTCACCTATTGGAAACATTTGAATATGATTTCAAGGCCATTGTGCAACTTGAATGGAAAAGGTTCCTTTTTTGCCTTAGCCCTATAGATTCCAATGAAACATTTCAGTGCTTTTTAGAGTAATTTTGAGGTCTCAAACAACAAATATCCATTAGCTCTCTACCCTTCCAATTTCTCATAGTCCTTATCATTTTTATTACTAAAATATGGACACATTTGGAAGCATGAAAGACATTTGGAACCCTTTCATAAAACATCAACAAAACCCTAGGGAGCTTTATTTTGCAATTTCAGGGATTGCGAGCCTAAAAACTTAGTCAACATCATTTAAAGGTGATTACAACTCATTTTATCCATCTATAACTTCAAACCTATCTATCATGATTTTTCCATATTACCATTCACTAAATAATATTTCAACCACTTGTTTCACAATTCAAAATAGCCTCTTCACTCTCTATCAAGTCACTTGTAGATGGTGATTTTCACAGTATAGTCAATGAAAATGAAGATGAGCAATAGGAAGGGTGGCAGCCTTTCACAAGGCTTTGGAACTTTTCAAGCCTTAAAAACACAAATACATGATCATGAAATACTTTAAATAAGATTCAAAACTCTATCCTAGTGTTTTCTTGCTCTCTTGTAGGTGCTAACGGAGTCATATACAAGCAACAAGTATGGAGTTGAAACAAAGTGCATGTTTTTCTAACCCCAATGGGGTTCTAGGCTTATCTTGATATCTTCAAATACACTCTTCACCTATCATATATTTTTAAAATACTATGTAATCCCTCATTATTATGTGACATCATCATAGAATGCTTGTATGTGTATCTTGAGTGGTATATAAGTAGTGAAGGGGAGTATGGGCAGTGGTATCGTGACCTTGGCCTCTTGTGAGTTATATACCTCTCTCTATAATCTAAAATATATCAACCTCATTATAAAAATTTTGAAAAAAAATTCAACACCTTCCTTTCAACATTTGAGAAACCTCCATGAAAGCACCTGAAAGTTCACTTTTCTATCATATGAATTTATGGCACTCTAAAACTATATTTTTATGGAGATTGATTTGGAGGGATAAATTGACACAAAATTAGAATTAATTCACATTTAAAATAATATATTATACTTATCACAACCCCCTATATCCACTTGAAAATCAATAAAATCTATAAATGGTGAAAATAGCCCTATCATCACACATAAGACCAGTCTAAAAATTTGAGATGGTTTGCACATCAGGTCAATATTAAAATTGAAATTAAGAAATTAAAAAATTATATAAGGAATCCAACATGATTTTAAACCAATATCAAAAACTATTTTATATGTACTTGCCCATAATGAGGCAAAACTTGTAGGGTGCACATATTAGCAGGTAAATTTGAAAGGTCTACTTTACAAGGATATTTAATGAAGCACATGCCACAATTTTTCAAAATTATTATGTGTAAATGAATGTATATGAGTTTAAAACATTTTTCCAAAATAATTTTCCCTGAAACCTCTTGTGTTGTCCATACCAAGTAAAAACGTGTAAGTCACTTTTGTTTGCCAAGAAGGGTGAAAAGGGAGTAGAATAGTTTTGAAAAATAAATGGCACTTTCACATCAATAAAAATGTGTAAATAAGATTTTTTAAGCTTAAGAGGCACTACCTAACCATTTCCCACATGGAAAACTTCCCAAAGAGGCTGTACAAGTGTCAAACTCTTCTTTTCCCTCAAGAAAATTGCCCTTTCTTCTACATAACCTGCCATATTTCAGTTTTTTTAGTCACTTAAGACTTATAGGGACACATGGGGCATGAAATCATATTTTTTAACTTTCACACTTCCCAAAAATATCATATGAAGTATTAAATGCACCTTTTTAACCCTTAAAATGACCTAAAATGTTAAATGGGCATAAAAACTAATTGACCAAGGCCAATATAACATCATTTGGGATTAATTAACATGTAATACACCCCATGAAACTCATATTACACCCCATATAGACCTATAAAGTCAATTTTATACCTATAGGTGCCCTAATTTGACTTAAAAGTCAAATTTGGTCAACAAATTGGTGACTCATAGGGGTAATATGCATGTTATACTAACTACACTAGTAACCTTATCATTCCATTGGGATTAAGATTCATCTAAATTTTGAGGAAAACAAGGAAACCTCTGACCATTTACTATGATCAAAACAAGACCACTAATAACTACCTCAACATGTAAAGTAAAAGACACACATAACAAAGAAAGCAAAACACACACACACACACACACATGTGCTCAAAGCACTTAGGGTAAATAGAGAACAAACTATTATATACAAATAAAAATAAATCATACCTCCCTCCTGGATCAAAGGGAAAGTTTATTGAAACTCCTTCTTCATGAGATAGATGAGGGTGCCTAGTATGTTGCTCTTTAGATTGAACACTTGATAAACCAAACCTATTCCTTTGCACTTCACTTGACTTGTTTTCAATTATATCATCTAAAAATATCTCTCCAATGTATACATATTACTATTGACCTTGTTTGCATACTCCATGTTGCTGCCCACTCTCTTTCTCATGATCAACTTTCATCTTCTTTGTAGTCATGGTTTCAAAATGAATGATCTCTTGTTCTTTGAAAGATTGAGGCCAATAGAGGTTTTCCTTGACCTCCAAAGGCTGATGTGAATTTTTTTATTGCTCACCTATGACATCTTGAACAATGTCATCTTTCTTACCATCACTTATAACCAACTCTAAAGGAGTTGTAGACCCCTTGAAAGATTCAAATTCTTTGTAAATGTCTTCAAATATCTACCATAAGTCATCATATTCACCTTGATTAGCATTATGAAGGGTAAAAATAAGGGAGACTCTTTCATCTTCTTCTTTATAATTCAATGGGACCTCTTCCAATATTTCTTCTTTAACACAAGGAGTGTATGTTTCATCATCAAACAAACAAGGAGATTCAACACAAGAGCTCACCTCTTCTTCATCACTTAGGACCTATTGAGGGTTTTCAAATCACACAATATCTGTCATAATCTAATCTTGATTTTCAAGGGCTAAAACATCTTCAAACTCCTTCTTATTGATGCCAAGACTAGGCATTTTGAAATCCAATGACCTAGCCTAATAAGGTTCCTAAGGAGTTACACTTTATTCAAGTAAAAGTTTTCAATTTTCCTCAACTAATTGCTCTTCTTGAGGTTCCCACATCATAGGTCCATCAAGGCAAAGGGTGATGGTATGAGTAAAAAATGAACTAGTTTGTGGAGGTGTAACATAGGGGCTCAAAATCAAATTGAGAATGCAAAGCTAGGGATTCTTTTGGGAGCTCTTGAGGAAGGGGAGGCAGACCTTGGGTTAAAACAACTTGATTTTATTCCTTCCACTTGACATCCACTTCATTCACATCTAATTAAACTTGGGAACACTCTTTAATTATGTTATATGAGGTGTGTTTAGGCATATAATCTTTTTTAGGGTTTAAACCTTCCATCTTACCTTGGCTTAGTAACTTCATCCTTACCTCTAACTCCTGAATTTGTTTGGCTAGGTTTTCTTGAAAAAAAAATTATTAAAGCTCATATGAATAATAAATAGTATGAGTAATACATGAGGATATACATTGAACACAATAATATTCATGAGGAAGGGTGGGAGAGACTTGCAAAATATCAACCCCATTCTCAACTTCACACTCCTTAACAATTTCAGAGACTTACAAAAGATCAACTCCATTCTCAACTTCACACTCTTTAACAATGCCTCTATCTTCTTTCTTTCCCCATGATTCCACTATCTTACTCCAGATTAGGACACTATGATTAGAAGCTTTTTCTTTAGGAATGGTAAGAGGAGTTTGTATAGGATCAAGATTCTTTTCAACTTCACACTCTCTATCAAGACTTTTCTCATCTTTCTTTCCCCATGACTCCACTATCTTGTTCCAACTTAAGACTTTGGGATTATGAGTCTCATTTTGAGGTGGTGGGGATGTAATATTATATGTAAATGAGGGATTGAACACCAATTCTTTGGCTGTGAACATGGACTATTACATGTGCATATTTGTCAATTCAATATGCCTATCAAGATTAGCTTCAAACATAAGGTTTTTTCTTTCAACTCTCTCCTTCAATTGATTGGGAAAATGATGACTTTGATATCCTTGATTTGGGTCATAATTAGGGATCATATATGGCTGATAGGAAACTATGGGAAGTGAATATGAAGGTTGGTAAGTTTGGTGAGCTTGCCTTTCATGAACCCCTAGCCTATCATCTAAGGAAGAAACTAGACCACTATTATCAAGCATATCATTTGTGAGCCTTTGCCAATTAGCTCTCTCAAGAGGTACCCACTATTTTTTAACCAACTCTAATGATTCTCTCACCTTAAAAATGACATGATTAGGAATCTCTAGACCACATCCTCTTTGTGTGTCAATATCCAACATGTACCTCTCATAGCCAAAAAGTGCCATCTTGAAGGTGGAAATGGGTTGGCTTGAGAAGTGACTAGGTTGGCTAAGAAGAGCAAAACATTGAGGAGGATAGTTATAGGACTGATATACTTCATGTATGTGCTAACAAGGATCATATTGGGGCTAATGAAATTCATATTGAGGTTGGTAAGGATCATGACAAGATTGACCAAGGACTTGTTCATATTGATAGGGAATGGCACAAGCTTACAATGTCACACCAACTTGTAGAGAGAAAAACTCAACACCAGAGTCAGCCATGAAACTTAATTGAAACCAAGAACACAAATAAATACATTTTTAAAAAACTTCAAAGGATAACTTGGGTTTTTTGACCAGTTGATGTATCTTTGGATTTGCCATTGATGTTTTGATAGATGCCTCCAAAGATTGATTGTTGAGAGACAACATCAAAAATATCTCAACTTTTTGGACCAAGAGTCCCACCAAGCATGCCAAAAACTATTTTCACTTGTATTTACAACCTTTCAAGAGATGTGAATCTCTACTTGATCAGAAATTGGGTTCTAGAAAAAGGTTTCAAGTCAGAGTTTCAATGGTGCCACACTGTAGATCTTGTTGAGAGCTTTCCGACGCTTTTCGTGGTTTGTAAAACGGACAACATATGCAAAAGTTATAGGCCGCTAAAGTTTTGGTTCAGCAGGTAAAAATTTGGTGTCATAAAGTGACGTGGCATTATTTACATGTGACAAGTGGACCAATCAGAGGTTGACACGTGGCATGATTAAGCTCAGAGATAAGCTCATTGATCGATCCATGTAGCAAGCAAGGTGGTGAGTTTGAAGAAAAGACCAAGTTTGAAGGGGAGACCAAGCAAGTGGCAAGCCAAGTCAAAGGAGTCTTAGGTGGCCAAAACCATGTGACAAGTGGGCGGTCAAAGACTCTTTCAAGCATTTCCCTTCCCCAAGTGCGCAGCATGTGGGATAAACCCATGGAATAAGTGGTGGTCAAAGGTTGTTTTAAGTCTTATTCAAAATGCTCGACCCACACATGTGGGATAACAAGATAAGAAGAATTCAAATGCACCAAAGGTGGGGGCCAACGGTTTCTAAGGTGCCAACAAGGAGGGAAGAAAATTCAAAATGCATGCTTGGTGCCTAGGGAGAATAGTCTGAGTGTGCCCAACAAGGAGAGGCCAAGTTAAACTCAATCAAAGCGCCTAAAAAGGTAGGCGGCCAGTTTTGAACCCCTCACCTTGTGGCAAAAAGATAGGAGGCTTAGCCACTACACCATAGGCTTCAAACTAAGTATAAAGGCATGAATTTCTATTTGTTTTAAAGAGGTTCTAGACTGTGTTTTTTATTTTAAGAGGCTGAGACTTTGTAAAAGCTTTGAGAAATCTTATGTAATGGATTTTTATCCATTTTTCGGCCATAATACTCAGTATTATCCAATTTGCATATTGGAAGAGTATTTTTAAGCCCATAGAGGATATTTTTAGGACTTTTGAAGCAACTTTGCAGGTGTGAAGACTCACGAAATTTGAAGGTGCCGGGCTTGATTATCAGTCACGGTGAAGGTGAATTTTTGCATTAAGAGATCAACTTGTTGGGAAGTTGTTTATTGTTTCCAAGTTTTTGAAATGCCCTTAATGGAAACGGTCCACTCCTTTGGAGAACCTGGAGACGTAGGCATCATTTGTTGAGCTAAACTCTGTTATCAATGTCAGATGGTAATTTGTCATTTGCTTGCATGTTTTAATTCAGTTTTTCTAATTTTTTTAATTATGAAATCATGCAAAGATTAAATTTTGACAATTTATGACATTTGATGTAAAAAAACAAAAACTAGTTCAATAACCGAGAATGATTTATGACAAAACATTTTTCAAGTTCTTTTGAGTTTTTCGAGAATTTTTTAAGTTTTGAGAAATTCAATATTCGTAATTAAAACTTCACTTTGAATTGATTCAGTGTAGTTTATGGATCAAGTTGGTATCAGAGCGGTTAGAATGCAAGGGTTGCTTCTAGTTGTGTATTGACAATTTCTTCCAAAATAGTTGGATTATTGGTTTACATAATTATTATATTGTAGTGTGCAATATGGAATCAGGTGTTTGCAAGAAACCATGGGCAAGTTGTCACAGATTGAGGTCATCAAAGATGAAAATGCAATCTTGAGATGCCAAAAATTTTCACTTGAATTGCAAGTGGCAAAGTTAAAATCGGAGCTTGAATCCAAGGATGAGCTCTTGATTAGATTGCAATGTGGTGAGTGTGAAAAGGTAAAGCCTTCAACTTTAGATGTAGAAACTATGACTGAGTGCAGTGTAAGTTTTTCACCACATGAATCTTCATCTTCTTCTACCATTTTAGATTTAGATTCTAGTAATATTTTTTTTAGAGATTTTGAAAGATACACTAAGGGCATAGGATCTAAATTATTGTTTAAAATGGGTTATAATGGAGGAGGACTTGGTAGAGATAGCCAAGGTATAGCTAACCTAATTCAGGTTGAACATAGACCTCTTAGTGCAAGTTTGGGTTATACTAGTGTGCAGGTGGATGATGGAGAAGTTTCGTACATGGCTAAAGGAAGACGAGCTTCCAATAGTGAAGGTTCTAGGCCACTAGTTCAAAGGTGTAAAGGTAAAAGAGGCATTGATATTCCACCTCCTAATTCTTACACTAAATCTTTTGATCCAATTGATACTTTTAAGAAATTTGGATATAATGTATAGAAGATAATGTAATCATTTCCATGCACTTTTTGTGGGATTAATAACCATAGTGCTAAGACTTGTTGGGAATGAAAAGCTTTGTTTAAGTAGATTGCATGTTTGAAAGACCATTTTCATGTTAAATTGGGAATTGGAAAAAGGGGACCCTCAGCTAAGAAGGATGTTTGCACTCATTGTAAAGTGAGTGGACATAATATTGATAGATGTTTTAAGCTTCATGCATCTTCACATTCAAGTAATTTTAGAACTAAGATGATTTACAAACCTCTCACTAAGGTTAATGAAGCTAATTCAATCCATAATGCAGTTGAAAATACAACCCAGGATAAGGTAAAACCTATAAGTGAAAATCCATTTAAGAGGTTAAGTCAACATTATGCAATTGATAAGGAATCCACTAAGACAATCAATTTCACTAGGAAGAAAGAAATGGTTAAGTGGATTATCACTACATTATTTTTGCAAAGCATGGTTAAGAATTCACCTAAGGGAATGAATAAGCTTTAATAGATGTAGATTAGAGTTGGTGGGAACACTTCAAGACAAGTTTACCATATGAAGTTTTTCAAATCTCACTTTTTGATAACTCTAAGTTTTTGAATCTCCTATTTATGCTGTGTGAGTTTTCTAGAGGACTTGAACTCATTTGATCAGTTGGAGATAATAGCAGAAAGCATGTTGTAGGTTGAGTTGATTCCTTGCAACACTTATTTGATTGCTATTTTGAATGTATCTATTTTTGGCACATGGATGTATAGATGCATTGTTAAGACACTATGGGCATGTTTAGATGTTAGGCAGCATACACTTTAGGTTGTTTGCATTTGCTTAGCATATAAGTCCCATACTAGGGCATTGTATTGCAACATGTCCACAAGATTTTTTTAATGTTGTCGGCATTATAAACTTGTCTTGTAGTTACATTGGGAGTTGTTTGGCAATTCACCGCTTTATAGGATGTGACATTTGGGCAAGGCAATGTTGGTATGTTGTAATCACTTTTGCAGTTGCAGATTCACTCACTCATGCCTTTGGATTAGGCATTTTTGCAATTTTATTGTGAATCATTTTAATGTAATTGTTTATACCTCTTGCTATGATTGGGTTATATTTTCATGGATGTAGTAGACCAGTTATAAGATTTTAGAGGATATTGGACTTTTGGAGACCAAAAGCCTTCCATTAGGGAGGTGTGATCAGAAATTGGGTTCTAGAAAAAGGTTTCAAGTTAGAGTTTAAATAGTACCACACTATAGAGCTCATTGAGAGCTTTTTGACACTTTTCACGGTTTGTAAAATGGACACCATATGCAAAAGTTATAGGCCGTTGAAGTTTTGGTTCGACAGGTAAAAATTCGGTGTCATAAAGTGACGTGACATTATTTACATGCGACAAGTGGACCAATCAGAGGTTGACACATGGCATGATTAAGCTTGGATTAAGCTCATTGACTGATCCATATAGCAAGCAAGGTGGTGAGTTTGAAGAAAAGACCGAGTTCGAAGGGGAGACCAAGCAAGTGGCGAGCCGAGTCAAAGGAGTCTTAGGTGGCCAAAACCACGTGACAAGTGGGTGGTCAAAGACTCTTTCAAGCATTTCCCTTCCCCAAGTGCACAGCATGTGGGATAAACCCATGGAATAAGTGGTGGTCAAAGGCTATTTTAAGTCTTATTCAAAATGCTTGACCCACACATGTGGGATAACAAGATAAGAAGAATTCAAATGCGCCAAAGGTGGGGGCCAACGATTTCCAAGGTGCCAACAAGGAGGGAAGAAAATTCAAAATACATGTTTGGCACTTAAGGAGAAGAGCCTGAGTGCACCCAACAAGGAAAGGCCAAGTTAAACTCAGTCAAAGCACCTAGAAAGGTGGGCAGCCAGTTTTGAACCCCTCACCTTGTGGCAAAAAGATAGGAGGCTTAGCCACTATGCCACAAGCTTCGAACTAAGTATAAAGGCATGAATTTCTATTTGTTTTAAAGAGGTTCTGGATTGTGTTTTTTATTTTAAGAGGTTGAGACTTTGTAAAAGCTTTGAGAAATCTTATGTAATGGATTTTTATCCATTTTCTGGCCATAATACTCAGTCTTAATACTATTATTATCCAATTTTCATATTGGAAGAGTATTTTTAAGCCCATAGAGGAGATTTTTAATACTTTTGAAACAACTTTGTAGGTGTGAAGACTCAAAAAATTCAAAGGTGCCAGGCTTGATTATCAGTCATGGTGAAGGTGAATTTTTGCATTGAGAGATCAACTTGCAGTGAAGTTGTTTGTTGTTTCTAGGTTTTTGAAATGCCCTTAATGGAAACGGTCCACTCCTTTGGAGAACCTAGAGATGTAGGCATCATTTTTTGAGCTGAACTCTATTATTAATGTCGAATGGTAATTTTTCATTTGCTTGCATGTTTTAATTCAAATTTTCTATTTATTTTAATTATGAAATCATGCAAAGATTAAATTTTGACAATTTACGACATTTGATGTAAAAAAACAAAAACCGGTTCAATAACCAAGAATGATTTATGCCAAAACATTTTGCAAGTTCTTTTGAGTATTTCAAGAATTTGTTAAGTTTTGAGAAATTTAGTATTCGTAATTAAAACTTCACTTTGAGTTGATTCAGTGTAGTTTACGAATCACTACTCATACAAGTGGCACAATGGAATCACCTCTAGGCTTGTGGGTAGCCTAAGGAATGAGGTGAATCTCTAGATAGGGATAGCTCCCTTGATGTAACACTTTAAATTGAAAATATTAATAAATTTAGGGGGTGAAAATGGAGAAGTATAACTAAGATTAAACTAATATAATGGATATGATACACTAAATAACATGATGACATCTAACCATATGCATATTACACTTGAAATCAAAAGATAATCTGAAAATACACTTCTCTGATCTTCATCTTCTCACATCAATGCTACATTGTGAGGTTATGAATGAATGTGTAAAGATAGGAGGACTATAAAAGAGGATTATTAGGACACTAATGAATATAATAACTATCTTAAACCATGAACATCTCTTGGAACACTTCACATGCCCTGTAAGAAGAGGCTACAAATAGGTGAAAGAATGGAACAACATGCTAAAGAATCCATAGTTTTCACTAAGAAATATTAATAATCTAATTAAACACACTAATAATAGTCATAAAGGAAGAAAAAATAATTATTATTATTGGTCAAAAGGTATACATTTGATTATGGCTTCACCATACTCAGGTGGAGCATCCAATACAATCCCAAAATGGCTAGTTCTTATAGATTTTAAGAGAGAAAGAAGAAGAGAGAAGTCCAAGGGTCACAAGAACAATTTTAAAGATAATAATATAAGTTATTTGTGTATGAAAATATAATTTTTAAATAACCATGCAATTTTAGGAGTTGCAAATGTCAATCCAAGTCATAAACCTCATGAAAAGTGGCAAAAAACTCCTCATTCTGGGTTTAAAAAAATTACATGCATGATTGGCTCTATTTTAATTTCTCATGAATTATTAGGATAAGTTAAAATGATTTTAATAAAATTTTAGTATCTTATACATTCCTTTCCATTCATTGGTTATGGACTTGGTCATTTGGAAACTCCTGGAAGGAAGTAATCATCATCTGCTATCAAGAAAAGTTCTCTTTCATGTACCCTGTACACTTGGATTCTAAAAAGAGATAAATTACTCATTAAATAAATAAAATATATTTATCACATGTTTTAAGACCCTCCATTTCCTTATAATCATCAGTGAAAAGTTAAAAATCCATCCACTTAAAGTTTTCACACTTCTCCCTAGCTTGTCCATTAGGCTAGTTTTGACTGGCTGAGTTAAAGCACCTATTTTGGATACTTAAGAGTTGTTTCAAGGAATTATATTGATATCATGAGTTATTTTTAGTCTTAATATTTTCATCCATATTATTTTCATCTCTTGAAACCTCTTACAACCTACAAAACACATAAAATAGTGAAAAAACCTTTTTTCTACCCCCATACATACAAGTTTGTATAATAAAAAAGCATTTGGAGTATCTTGATGGAGTCCTTCCCAAGTTATAATAGGGTTCATTGTCATAATATGTCATTGTATTATATTTCCAATTCCACTTTCACAAACTGGTCTCTATAAGGGTTTTTGAGTAGTTTGACCTCTTAAGGTTGTTTCATAAAAACCTGAAATTAGAATTGAAAAAAAAAATCCAAAAAATGGTTTTTTAGGACCCCTAATATATTCCCTAAACCCCTCTAATATCCATGCAAATCCTCATGTAATATGTGAGCTTCTAGACCTGCTCTATCAAGTTCCTTCTCCACTTTCCTATAGGTATGAATGGGTTTTGAGCTCAAGAATGGTTTCTTATGGATTACCCTGTAAGTTTGAGATTTGATAACATCTAAAGAGACACTAAAATCATATCACAATACATTTTAATTATTTCCCAAAGCTATAAGTAGAAATGGTCTCCCCTTTGACCTCTAGGCCTCTCCATGTTCAATGGTCTATCTGCACTCTAAAACCAAAATAACCTTTGATGGTTTTCCTTTGCATTAAAAGAGCTAAAAAAAATATTTTTTCATCCCATACACATGTTCCAATAGTATAGAAGGCCAACCTCGAGGTGGAAATCACAATGCCTTTTCATTTGGACCTTTAGACTTGTTCATGCCTAGTGGGTTTGCTCACAATTTTAAGAGGTTTAGACCTCTCTATTAAATTTAATCTCTTTGTGAGGTGTTTTATATATTTTTTTATATGTAACATAACTTATCATAACCTTTTAAGAAGGTCCCATGGCTCTTGACTTCATAATTTTCCTTACCAAAATCTGCCAGTCTTGGTATAAGAGGAAGTACCCCCTATCTGAGATAAAATAGGGGGAACTTATCCTATTTTTATAGGAAAATTTGATATTTTAGAGGAATATTAAATAATTAATTATGTCCTCCACAAAATTTTATCCTTTAACTCTAATCATATATCCCTCAAAAGTTGTAAAACCTAAAACCAGACTCCTCACATAATAGACTGTGTAGGGTTTTGACTATGTATGTTTGCTTTTGAGCTCCTTATTTGTTCAACACCCACTATGAGAGTGTCATTATATAATTTTATTCATGGTGAATGTTCATGTATCTTAAAAATATCTTCAACTTATTTTGGGTTTACATTACCTTGAGTTCACAAACTGAGCCTACTCTTGTCATGATTATGAACTCTACCTTCTTAGATTCCTATAGGTATGCATGTAGTTAGAGCTTGAAAATAATTCTTAAAGGACCTTTAGAATTTCCACATATCATTTTTCAATGGTTTTAACCTCTTTCCTTATCCCTAGCACTCTTTGCACCTTCTCCACCTTTATTGGTATAGACTGAACATAATTTTTGCTTGATTGTATTTTTTGTTTCATTGGTCAAAAATTGAACCTTGTAGGTGTCTTGAATGGTTTAACCCTAGATGCAGTGCTTAAAAACACACATAGATTCCTAAAATTTCATTTTATACTTTCATTAACCCATTCATATCACCTTTTATAGGCTAATCTTCATCACACATGTTCTCTTTGATCTATGTTGGCTCAGTCACAGTTGACTATGATTATGTTTTGCTTGAAAATGGATCCCTGTAGGTTGTTTTATCATGAAACAAGATTGAAATAATGTTTAAAAACTCATCTAGATTCCTTTGGAGTCACTTTTCCACCTTATCTATTTTAAACCTCACCAAACACAATCTCTTTTAGCACTAAGAATACCATATTCCTAATTCATTACCTGTATCTTCATATACAAGGTTGTAGGTGATGTTAGGGCCTTAAGAGGTCTATATAAGCTTGGAATGTATTTATAAGGGTGAATAGATGTCATGATGTCATTTAATAATTTTTTCATATGCTCTTCCATCATGTTAACTCCACTTAAAACCCTCGTATGTACTTGGGTTCCAAACTGAGCTTCTCCTTTCATGACTGTGAACCCCTACCCATTTGACCCCTATTATAGGTGATTTGTACCTATTTGAACCCTATTCATGATGTATGGAGACATTCCAATAATTATTAAATCCATATATAATTTTATTATATATATTGGTTTACCTTGAAAGGGCTAAACACCACTTCAGACAACAAAATGCAACTTTGTCCTCATATTAAGCTGTAGGTCAACATAGGCTCAGTGTACTGGCTATTGTAGGTGTGAACCAAACCTTAAAACATCACCATTAAACTCTTCATAATGATATTTTGGGTCACAAACACTCCTTCAACCTATTGGAAACATTTGAACATGATGGTAAGTCCATTTTATAACTTGATTGGAAAAGGTTCCTTTTTTGCCTTAGCCTTGTAGATTCCAATAAAACATTTCAGTGCTTTTTAGAGTAATTTTGAGGTCTCAAACAACAAACGTCCATTAGATCTCTACCCTTCCAATTTTTCATAGTCCTTATCATTATTATAGACTACAATATGGACACATTTTTAGGTATGAAAGACCTTTCACAAAACATCAACAAAACCCTAGGGAGCTCTATTTTGCAATTTCAGGGACTATGGGCCTGAAAACTTAGTCAACATCATTTAAAGGTGATTACAACTTCTTTTATCCATCTATAAATTTAAACCTATCTATCATGATGTTTCCATATTACCATTCCCTCAATAATATTTTAAGCAGTTACTTCACACTTCAAAATAGCCTTTTCACTCTCTATCAAGTCACCTATAAATAGTGATTTTCACAATATATTCAATGAAAATGAAGATGAGTAGTAAGAAGGGTGGTATCCTTTCACTAGTCTTTGGACCTTTTCAATCCTTAAAAACCCAAATCCATGATCATGAAAGACTTTAAATAAGATTCAAAACTCTATCCTAGTGTTTTCTTGCTCTCCTATAAGTGCTAATAGAATCATATACAAGCAAAAACTTATGGAGTTGTAAACAAAGTGAATGTTTTTATAACCCCCAAGGAGTTATAGGCTTATCTTTATATCTTAAAATTCACTCTTCACCTCTCATAGAGTTTGAAAACAATATTAAATCCATCATTCTTATGTGACATCATCATGAAATGCTTGTATGTGCATCTTGACTGATATATAGGCAGTGAAGGGGAGTATGGGTAGTAGTATTATGACCTTGACCTCTTTTTAGTTGTATACCTCTCTCCATAGTCTCAAATACATCATCATCATTCTAAAATTCTTGAAACAAAAGTTAACACCTCCATGAAAGCACCTGAAAGTTCACTTTTCTATCATATGAATTTATGGCACTCAAAAACTATATTTTCATAAAGATTGATTTGAAGGGAGAAAATAAGATGAAATGATAATGAAATAACATTTTAAAAATGATATTGGACTTCTCACAAGCCCATATAGCCACTTTAAAAGCATGAAAATCTATAAATGGTGAAAATAGGCTTGTCACCACACATAAGACCAGTCTACAAATTTGAGATGGTTTACACATCAAATCAACTTGAAACATGAAAATAATAATGTAAAAAATTAGAGGAATCAAAAATTATCTAAAACCAATATCAACAACTAGTTATTATTTACTTTCCCATAATTAATCAAAACTTGTAGGGTGCACAAATTAACAGGCATATTTGAAAGGTCCACTTCATGAGGATGGTTCATGAAGCACAGGTCACCATTTTATAAAATCCTTATAGTTAAATTAATTTCTCTAAGTCTAAAACAACATCCCAAAATAATTTTCCCTAAAACATCCTAAGCTGTCTGTACTAAGCAAAAACCTACAAGTCACTTTTCTTTGCCAAGAAGGGTAAAAAGGTAGTAGAACAGTTTTGAGCAAGAAATGGTACTTTAAGATCAATCCAAACATGTAAATAAGCCTGGGGAAGTTAAAGAGGCACTTATTTACTATTTCCCATGTATAAAACTTCCCAAGGAGTCCATACAAGTGCCAAACTCTTATTTTCCTTCAAGAAAGCTACCCTTTCTTCTGTATAACCTGCCATATTTCTATTTTGTCAGTTAATTAAGACTTATAGGGAAACACAGTGCATGAAATAATCTTTTTTAACCTTCACACTTCCCAAAAAATGTGTATAAAGCATTAAATACACCTTTTCTACCCTTAAAATGAACTAAAATGATAAATGGACATAAAAACTAATTGGCCAAGGCCAATATAACATCATTTGGGATAAATTAACATGTAATACACCCAAAGACACTCATATTACACCTAATATATACCTATAAAGTCAAGTTTTTACCTATAGGTGCCCTAATTGGACTTAAAAATCAAATTTGGTCAACAATGATATCACAGATGGGTCATTTCTTAACTCAAGATCATGACAGGGTATGCAAAATGAAAAGAAAAGGTTGAAAAGTTAGGTATGTAAGCTCACAACTATATGTACATTTATCATGTAAGCCTAAGGAGTTGGTATATGTTGAATAGGGTCACAAGCAAGGTTCTAGTAGAATTTGTTGGAGGATTGAACATCAAAATTGTATAAACAATCCTTAAGAGCCAAAACACCTCAAAACCCTCTAAAACCCTTGTTAATGACCCAATGGATAAGAGGTGGATATAAATACATATAAGGGGAATATTTTGGGCAAGAAAGTTATTGAGACTTGTAGAGGACTCTCTAGGTCACCTTCCCATCATACTAACGTGAACCTTATTTATATGGATAATGTACAAATCTACTTTTTTTGACAAATTTGTGTGTTATGAAGGTACATAAGGTTTTAAAAATATGAAAATAAATTTGTGAGGTATAATAACACTTAACCTAACCCCTCATCTCTACGTCTTACTTAAACAAAACATAGATACTTATGCTAACACCTTCATCTCAACTAGTCCAAACTGGCATAGTGAGCAAAGAGTGATCACCAAGTGAGAAGATAAAAACTCCAATTGGAATTATTTTTAAGGTATGCCTCATGTATATAGATACTTGAGATCTCTTTATATGTGTCACATCACCTTATGTATAGATTGGTTTTATAAATTGTTGAGCATCTTAGTGTTAAATATGAAGGGTGAGTGAAAGGAGGGTGATTATGATTGCAAGCAATGATAACTCATGTCCAGAAGAATATCAATGATTAGGGACACAACCAATGTATTTTTAGGACTATTTATAACCCCCCCCCTTCATATTTAAATTATCTCACTCATTCCTATTCTGTAATGGAGTGCTCAAAGAAGGCCAAATGATGAGGGTAATTTCCAAATAAGTAATTGAAGAGTCTTATGCTAAAATTGAAGAGTTTCATGCCTTTGAGGGACATTTTTCCAAGTATACCTTGCATGGTCTATCTCATAATTCATTATCCTAAAAATATAACTTATTTTCTCAGCTTCACACCTATTCTTTTGGCTCTTGGGTTTCTTTCTCCTCTCTCCTCTCTTACATTCTATAAGTACTGGCTATTTTGGCTCTTATAGACTAATTCCACACCATGTATGGTGAAGCCCTATTGGTTTGATATTTTATTTTGACTTTAAAAAATAAATAAAATCTAGTTTGAATTCATATATCATCTTTTCAAAGTGTGTGAACATATGTATAGTGAATAGCTAAGTGATATTCATCTATCCATACTTTCTCTCAATCCTTCCATGTTTGATGTAAGTTGTTCCAATATAACAAGTCATATGAAGTGTTGTTAAGTGTATGGGTTTATTTTATAGTTTAAAATTAGACTTAGTGTCTAAAAATGATCAATGTTTCACTTACCTTAGATAGTCCCCATGCATATCACCCCCATATTTAAATACTAATGTTAGAGCATTCTAGGACTTTGAAACTAGTGTTGTAAGTCTTGTTTCTTAGTGAAATAAGTATGATGGTATTTTGAAAATCCTTATGGTGTATCACCCCATTAGAGTATTTATATTTCACACATACTTCTGTAACTTTTCCCATAGTCATACAATTAGTGTAGGTGATATGCACTTAAAAGTAAATTCAAGGAGATAACCTTTAAATCTAGAGGTCTACTCATATTATAGCTAAACCCATATACCTAGAAGTATTCCCTTGTTGCCTAAATTTGGATTAGGATTTAACAACCTCTTATAGGGTAAAATATTTTGTGACAATATTTTTGGCATGCTCGGTGGGACTAAGGTCCAAGAGAGTGGAAAGATTGTTAGTTTTTCTTTCATCTAATCATCTTTTGGAAGCAAGAAAGATAGCACCATTGGTGACTTCGAATGAAATCTTATAGTTGTAAGAAACCTAGGTATATTTTGTTGAAGGTTTTAATCATTTCTTGTATCTCATTTGACCTATGAGGTTTATATGAATATCTATGGTGAATATCCCTACTATGAACCTCCATATCAACCTTGTTATGAACTATGGTATACCCCTCAATAGTCCTATCATAGTGGTTACCAATCCTATGAGCCATGGCAGCCCTATGGTCCTTCATTTCCCTCTCCATATGAACATCATGTTGTTTGAAAACACTATGAGGAAGGATACCAATAAACCTATCAATAAATGCCTTCCTATCAATCCCAATATAACACCTATCAACCATATCATGATGCCTATCAACCTCAAAAGGATTCTTCTCAATCTTATAATAAAGAATCAGATGATCCCATTAATTGTACATAAAGATAATACAAGACAAAATATGAACTCTTGGTACTAAAAATGGAATCCATTCATAATCCCCAATATCAAATTCCTCCTCCTCCATCAACCCCATCTTATATCAAATCTTTTTTGGCACTCATACTAGAGTTGCTAGATAATGACAAATGGATGGGAACATAGGATGATGAGTTTGATGTAGTCCCTAAATATGAGATGGAATGGTTAAGAGGTGTTACTCAAAGTTGTATGAAGGTGTTATAGATAGTTGAAGGGGAAGAGGAAACTCAATGGGAAATCAAAGAGTAGTTAAGCTTTGCAAAGAAGTGTTCCTAATGCTCAATAAATTGGCCAAAGATGTGGAAAGAAAAAAACTTAAAAGTGAACATGATGCTATTGAAGATACTCAAAGAGGTTATTGTCAAGGTTAAACTCCTATTTAAGTAGGTGTTTTCCATTTTAACCAACCCAAATTATCACTTCCCCATGAGCTTACTCGAGAAGTCATTTTTCCTAAATCCATTCACAAGCCCTCCACTACATCTCAAACCCCAACTCCAACTCATGAACCTATCCATCACTCTTAACACACCTCATACCTCATCTCTAAACCATGATCCTATCCATTAACCTTCCACCTCATCCCTTCATGGAAAAGAGACCATTTTAAGGGAATCAAATGAAGAAGAACAAGCTCAAGCCATAGCTAATGAAGAAGATGTCATGAGTAACTATGCAGAGGAAATCACCATAGGGACTCCCTTTGGTGAACATAAGTGTAACTCTATATTCTTGAATGAGGAGAAAGATATTCAATGTCTTATTATAGCTGCAAATAAAGAATTTGATGAAAGCATAAAGGAATAGGTGCTTGAGAAAGACCCCATACCTGTTATCCATGATGAAGAAGCTCTTGAACATGATAGTTATGAATAATAAGACTTATGGCAAAAGTTTCATTCCATAAATTAATATTTTTAGCATCTAAGGGTTTAACTTATTTTTATAATAATTACACACTTGATCATGAGGTTGTCGATGATCATAACAAGCATGAAGTTGAGTGTGTTATCAAAAATGAAGGTGAACTTCAAGTCACTATTCAAGAAGATGTAATCCTAGAAGATATTATCCTTGAAGATAATTCAATACCTTATCCTAATGTTGAACCACCCTCAGGTGCATTAGAACATAAAGAAGACCAGCTTGATGACCTCATATATCAAGAAGAGAAAGTTGAAGAGGTGGTGGTTCTCAAGGAAAAAGAGAACAAAGATGATTGGTAACAGCAAATGAAACTTTTATAGGATCTTGAATAGATTAAATTTGAGGGAAAAGTACATGATAAGGTGGAGAAAGAGTTTTTCATGAAGTATAATGACCAAGATTTGGGTGGACTATGCAGAGCTCCAAACATGATCTTATTAAGAGTGCCATTGAAACTAAGAAGGTAAGCCTTATTAAATCATAATTAGAAGTTGTATTTGATGATTCCTATGATAAATTTGAGGTTTTTAAGATACAAGAGGATTTCATTTCCATAGTTGATCTAGTTGTAGTTACTTTGATTTCATTGAACATCATACCAATAAGGTTGGCAAGTATCATGAAGGAGTTGGATATACAAGTGTCAAGGCCTAATAGGTAACATGCTTCCTTTAATCCTTAATTTTATGAATCAATAAAGGTTTTAAAATTCCCCTTTTATCTAGGGGGGAGTTTCTATTTTAGTTTAGTTTGTGTTTGAGTTATTTTGTTTGGTTTGTGCATGTGTTTCATAAGTGCTCATGAAGCACAGGTGTGTGGTGTGTTGTTTTGTGTCTTGTTCTTGTCGTTTCTTTTGTTTTGGTTTGTTTCAAAGGTAAATTTAGTGTCATAACTATGAATAGGTGAGTTCATATCCCAATGGATAGGAAAAATCTACTGGTCTTGGGTATAGTAAGCATACCACCCTTAGAAATCACCAAGAATGTTGACTATTTTAACCATAAATCAAAATAGGTTAATGCCCTATCATCCAAAACTTATATATGGGTCTATTAGGGTACTATAGGGTGTTTCATAGTCCTATATATGGGTCATTTAATATGTCATTACCTTTATTGCATCTATCTTATCCCCATATGTCATTTCTAGTCTCTTATGGTCACTTTTAGAGTCATTTATGAAGTTAGTATAGTTTTCAAAGGTAGAAAAGTGTCCTAAAATATTCATCAATGTCCAATATGTCAAAACCTATCATTAATTATTATTTCCTAATTTAAACTTATAGGTACTATGTTAAAACAAGAAGATAAGTGGTAGTTTGGGTAGTTTTGGTAATTATATAGCTTCTAAAGAAGTGTGGCACATTTGGATGGAAAGCTTGTGGAATGACTCCTCAGCTTCCTTGACTTAATTACCATGTTTAATCAGCTTTTAAAGTCCAAAAAATGGTCCACAACCAATATTATCCTCCATCACTCGACTAGACATGCAAAAATAGTCAACAAGTTTCTTCTTGGTATGGCTAGTAGGAGAGGTCCCAAGTGAAATGATATTGGTGGTAGATATTAAACTTAGTCTAATTCATTTCATGGTATGAGTTTAAAGATTGGTTTCCTATGTTTTATGAACCATCCTTTATAGGTTTCTCATCTCATTTTGTAAGCTAATCCCCATACCCTACAGCTTTTCTCCTTATTTGAGCTTGTCCATACAATCCATGGGTAAAATTACTTCTATAAAATGTGTAAATATTTATCCCATAGTTTCCATATTTGTTTCCATGTTTGGAGGTGAGTGAATGATACAAACATCTCAATTTTTAGGATGAGTGCACTAATCGGGCTACAAGTAGGTTTCACCAACTATAGACAATTTCTTTTCCTATAGTGGTTTCATATGAATATGATATTTTATATTCCATGTTTTACATGTCTTGTTAACCCTTTATAATTATAAGATTTTCCTCAAAGGATATCATTAATGGATTTGTAGTTAACCTCTAACACAGTCAACTTTTTGTGTGACTATCATACACAGTCAGGTAAAGGAGAACCATGTTCAGCCATGGTGTCTAAACATAAGTTTTAAAAATAATGAGATAGCCCCTAAAGTGGAAACAACACTTTTGATCCATCCAATTATAGTTGGAGTTTGGGCAAGACACCAATTCTTACATATGCATAAAGTTCTACCTTACCTGCTTCTATATGTACACTTACAGTTCTACACAGAGGAATGTAGGGTTATAATATAAGTGTTTGAACTGGTCTAAGAGTTTCATCAAGTATTAATACATGGAAGAGCTTCATAAAATTAGTGGTGAAGGTATGGTGCTGATTATGGAATGATTCTATCATGTATATAATCAGATACCATACATTCACATACATACCCCTACATACATACCTACACGATGTTAAGCATGTTAACATGAGGTATATGACTTGTTTGGAGTATTTCAAGGTTGAAAGATCAATTTGAATACTTTTTAGAAGTTTAATATTGATCAAAACCCATCTTCCATGCATATTATCCATGTTTCATCTTCACTACCTTATCTAGAACTGTGTGTTCACCTATAGGCACCTACAGGAGGTTTGAGCATTTGGAACGAAGGTATTTGAGCATGTTGGAGATCTTCATAGAGATTAAGGAGTTGAATAATGCCATAGAAACCATGTTGGAACCATAGACTGGTAAATAAACTTGAAGAGCCGTGTTCATATATAGATAATTTTAGGGACTAGTAACCTTAAAATCTCCGAACAGAGACCTAGTCATTCTTTTGATATTTTCATGATGAGACATTTTAAAGATGCCAACTAGTCTAGTGTTTCCATTATGTATTCCAAGTGCAAGAGTAGTGATTTGAAATGACAAAGGGTTATTTGGTCAAAAGAGTATGATATAATATGACTCACATTTCATGTATTCTTGTACTTTAGAATATAAGTATTCTCTATAGTGTTGCAAGTCCAAGTGGCCCTTTAATGTATTGAGATGCAATAGAAGCCTAACTTTTAGATAGATGACTCCTTTAGAAGATAAATGACACTGTGATTCTCAAGGTACAATTAAATGGGTTTCATATTCAAAATTTGATATAAACCACCACCTATAGGTGTACCTTTGCCTTAAGAAAAAGGTCACTCACAACCAACTATAGGTTGACAATACACTAAAGCCTAATAGTCTGGAGGTTATCCCAGCATATACATGATTAGAACAAGTTCAAATGAAAAGACCTTGAGAACTTTAATAAGGTCTTAAACCATGATAAAAATGTCCTAAGATGAAGTGTTTACATATAGGCATGTTTTTCTAAGTGAGAATAAGTCACAAGTTGACTACCAATCAGGCTTGTCAAATGGAGGTGGGTACATCTTGAAGTGTTGGCAAGCAAGAATAGGTGATATACATTATTAGAACACCTTATGTTATGTTTTGGAGCCTATTTCCACATTATAAGGTATTTCAAATATAGTACATTAAAATGTACTATACACCCTTAATGTATTCTCATTGGGAATTGGGCCCAAACTAGGCCCCGAGTAGGGGTTCAGAGGTAGCAGCCCCTAAAATGTTTTTTGGACCCCCTTTTCCTAGGAGTTCAGATACATGGTTTATCTATACTTGTATATGTGTGGTGTCATCACCCATGATTAATGGGAAACCATTATGGATTGACTTAGCCCATGGTTTTAGTACCCATTGTTTTGTAAAACCATTATGTCAGTTACATATTGATGTATTACATATATATTGACATACAATAGGTAATGCATCAAAATAATAGAGTTTGATAAGGTTAACAAAGTGTGTGAATTCAAAAGAGTTTAATGAGCACATATCCAAACAATTTTTGTGCATTATAATTATGAAAAGATTGATCTAAGAGTGGATTGTACTCTTGTTGGCTTGTAATAAAATCTAAGCAAGTGTTTCTTGGTGTATGTATCCCACATTGGGTGAACCACATTAAATCATGTCTTCTTGTTGTGCATTTTTATTTATGTTCTTTATGTATCTCTATTCATAGCTCTTGTTATTGTGATTCTATAAAAAATTTATGCATTAATTTTTAATTTATTCCTAACACCTTCACCATGGTTATATTAATCTTGTGATATTCTCAATACATGGAGAACATAACATGGACGTTTATAATACATAGCTTGTAGTCAACACATAAACCTTGCACACAGTCAATAAGTCCAAAAGTATACTTTGGCATTTTCAAGATTTTGAGGGGCTATTGATGCGATCTACTCATGAAAATTGGTGTAGAATATCTCCATCACCTTCTCAAGCCTCTCATACCTTTTATCTACTTAAGATAATAAGGGAAGTTCCCTTTGTTCTATCTTAGATAGAGGGCACTCCCTGAATGTTAAAACCCTATAGGTTTAGTGTAAAAATGACAAGATGATGACTTGAAGACTATGGAAACCTTGAAAAATGTTTTATGGAGTTGTGTTGGACATGGAACAACATGGAAAATAACTCAAAGATTCTAGAATCCAAATAGAGTGGCCTAAGCACACATAGGCACAGTCAACTCCTACTAGACCTAGACTAGGCCTACTACCTGATGAGGATCTAACACCAATTATAAGGCTAGGTGAGCATTGTATAACATTGGAAGATATTCAAAGAGAGTTATAAGGTGTGTGAAAACCTTTGGTGTGTAGGTGAGATCATAGATGATGTTATATTTAATTTTATTTTACTATCAAATAAAGTTAAAGTTCACACTAGAAATGATTTATTTTAAGAATTTTGTTACTATCCTATTTAAAGGGAAGTTATGGATTCACTTCATTTTTCTTTAGATAAATCCTAAATACTTAATGGAAATGACTATAATATATGGAAAAAATGTATTAATTGACTCAAGATCATGGAAGAGTGTGTAGAATGAAGAGAGAACCTTTAAGGCGGGTTTGGAAGCTCACAACTATATGGATGTCTAATATTGAAGCTTGAGGATTTGGGAGATGTTGAAGAGGGTCATAAGCAAGGTTCTAGTGGAATTTATTGGAGGATTGAACATCAGGATTGTATGACCAATCCTTAAAATCCAAAACATCTCAAAACCCTCCAAAACCCTTGTTAAAGACCCAATGGAGAAGAGGTGGATATAAATGCATCCAATGGGGATAATTTTGGTAGGAAAGTGATTGGGACTTATAGAGGACTCTCCATGGCATCTTCTCATCATATTGACTTGTACCTTATTTGTATGGACAAGGTACAAAAATAATTTTCTTGAAAAATTTATGTGTTGTGTAGGTACAAAAGGGTTTCAAAAGATTAACATAACTTTGGGAGGTAGAATGGAACTTAACCTAACCCCTCATGTCCACTTCTTGCTTCAGAAAAACACATAAGTACTTCTACTAACACCTTCATCTCATCTAATCTAAACTGGCATAGTGAGCAAAGAGTGATCACTAAGTGAGAAGATGAAAACTCTAATTGAGAGGCTTTATAACATATACTTGATGGGTCTAGAGACTTGAGATCTCTTGATAGGTATCACATCACCTTCTATATGGATTTTTTTGAGAAATTGATGAGCATCTTAGTGCCAAATGTGAAACATGAGTGAAAGGAGGGTGATTATGACTAAAACCAGTGATAACTCATGTCCATAAGAATATCAACGATTAGGGGCATAACCAATGCATTTTGGGGCCTATTTCTAACCCCTAATTCATATTATAATCATCTCATTTGTTCCTAGTCTACAATCGAGTGCTCAAAGAAGGCTAAATGATGAGGGTAGTTTCTAAACAAGCAATTGAAGATTGTTATGCTAGAATTGAAGAGTTTCATGCCTTTGAGGGGCATTTGTCCAAGTATGCCTTGCATGGTCTATATCACACTTCATTATCCTAAAAATTTAACTCCGTTTCTCATCTTAACAATTATTCTTGTGGCTCTTGGACTTCTTTCTCCTCTCTCTTCTCTTAAATTCTATAAGTACTAGTTATTTTGGCTCTTATAAACTACTTCCACACCATGTATGGTGAATTCCTCCTAGTTTGATATTTTAAGATACCTTTGAACAATAAATAAAATTTGGTTTGAGTTCATATATCATCTTTTCAAAGTGTGTGAAGATATGTATACTGAATGGATAAGTGATATTTATCTATTCTTACTTTCTCTCAATCCTTCCATGTTTGATGCAAGTTATTCCACTCTAGCAGGTCATATGAAGTGTTGTCAAGTTTATGGGTCTATTTTCAAGTATACAAGAAGCTTTAGTGTTTTCAACTAATCTATGGTTCACTTACCTTCGATGTTCCTCATGCATATCACCTCCATATTGAAATACTAATGTTAGAACATTCTAGGACTTTGAAACTAATATTGTAAGTGTTTCTTAGTGAAAGAAGTATGATGGTCTTATTGAAATCTTTATGGTGTAGCACCCCCTTAGAGTGGCTTTATTTAATGCATACTTTTATCTATTTTCTCACAAGTAAACAATTAGTGTAGATGGTAAGCACTTCAAGGTAAATTCAAGGAGCTAGCCCTTGACTTAGAGGTCTACTTATATTATAGGTAAACCACATACCTAAAAGTATTCCCATGTTGCCCAAACCTGGAGGAGACTTGAACAACCTCCTCTAGGGTGAAAGATTTGGTGATAATAGGTTATACATATTCTATTGGATAAAATGAAGATACTTTTGTCGTTGTTCCTCCTCCTATTGAGACATTGGTTCATGAGAATTCAAGCAAATAAGAGTAAGATATCAATAAAGTAACAGCTAGTAGGCATGAAGACGTCATAAACAATCAGGAGAAGCCTATGGATGAAGCAAAAATGAGATTGTTTGTGCTAAGAAAACAAGTTTGGAATGAGTATGATTTTGCACTTGACTCACATAGTTAGCCTATGTATACAAGAATGATTCAAAAAGGTCTAGTTATGGGTCAAGGTGACTATGAGCAAGCCAACATCTCCAAATGTAGGAGGAAGCCTCCACTCCATGAACCATACCTAGTTTGACTCTACTCATCATGTGAAAATATGACTCCATGGTGTCATGATGATCTCAATAACTTCACATTTGATCCTGGAAGAGGAAGAAATGTTGAGGTTAGTTGTATATAGTTGTTTATGCTTTGTGTTCCCTAAGTTCTTGTTACCAATAGTGTGTGTTATTTAACTTAGTTTAATTTGATTTGTGTGTTGTTACTCTATTTATGTGTTGTGTTTTTGGAGGTCAAGTTAGCTATATTGTATTATGTAAAAGCCATTTTAAGTCTAAGTTTGAGTTGTAGATTACTCCATTACCTAGTGGATGGACTAGGCAACTAATTTATATGCTTAGCAAGCACACATCCCTAGGAGACTGTCAAATATGTTAACCAAATTTTGGATACCATTACCAAGGTTCACAAAAAAAATCATTGTCATGTCTCATGACCTTGTTCATAACCCATTTCATACTTTATAATGTCTTAAAATGGTCTTTATAAAGACTTATTATCATAATTTAAGGTTAATTTGATAAGATTAAGGTAATATATTATCTTTGTATTATGAGAGCCTATCTATGTCATGGTGTGAAGACGTTGGTCCAAAATATATTATAGGTTTAAAATTACCTCTCAAGTTCATAATAATGCTATAACCACCTTGTATGAATATTTTACATTTGTTTGGAGAAGTTAAGGTTCTTTTGTTAAGTTTAAAGTAAATTATCATATAAGGGAAAAATGCATATAGTCAAACTCAAAGCATGAAAAATAAAATAAGATGAAATATATATATAATAAATGTTTACAATCTTATAAATGATTTATTTAACTCTCATACATGTAAGTAATGTTAGACAATGTGATTTTTGCAGGTTTAAAACCCAAATGAGAGAGAATCACTCTTTTGTAGGTAGATATAGGCACTTATTCAGACTTGGAAGATCTAATTTAAATTTAAAACATCTTTAGTGTGTCTCTTTTCCTTCTCTAGGCAATATACATGCATATCAAGCTTTTATAGGTCTTAAAAGTCCAAAGTTTGCTTTAGAAACTCTTTTAGCCTCTTGGTAGACTAGCAAAAGGTAAATTCATATGTTTGATATGGACAGAGGAGAGAGATTCATGGTATAATATTTAATTTAGAGGAAGGGAGCCTAATTTAATATATTTTTGTTGCATTTTTTCTCATATTGGTGCCTCCATATTTATGAACAATTGTTAACACCAACAAGTGGTCTTAGACCTCACTTAAACCCCACAGGGTCATTTTTGTGAAATGTTAATTCAGTTTTGAACTATTTGTAGCATGAGGATCATGTTTTAAAGTATATAATGGTTTTAAAAAACATATAATACCTTTACCCATTAGGCTCTCATGTGTGAATAGTTAAATATAAAGATAAACCTTCATGATAGATAGGCTACATGTTATACTTCAATATTTGGAGGTCCTTATGAGAATCTAGGATTTGTAAGTGATGTTTTATGTCTCCTCATGATGTTACCATACCTTTTTTAGTTACATAAATGTCTTTAATAGGTTTTTAGGGACTTCTAAAACCCAAGGCTTGAATCAAATTCATTGTAGGTAGTATATCTTCATGGTCTTTAGACCAAAGTGTTGACCAAATTTGACCTGTAGGTCAAATTGGGGACTCCTATAGGTAAAAACATTAAATTTTAGAAGTTTTATGGGTATAATATCTTATCATGAGGTGTATTATAGGTATTTTAGTGTGATTTCATGTGATATTAGCCTTGGTCAATTAGTCTTTTAGTCTATTTATCATTTTAAGTCATTTTGGGGTAATAAATAGAGTATTTAATAGGTTGTACAGCCTCTTTGGTAAATGTGAATATTAAAAAATATTATGTCACATCCCATGTGTCCTAATAGGTCTTACTCAACTATAATAATTGAAAATTGGTAGGTTCTTTAGAAGAAAGGGTAGTTTTCTTGAGAAAAAAGAGAGTTTAGCACTTGTACAGCTCATGAGAAAGTGTGCCACATGGGAGAAGATCATAAAATGTCTCTTCAGCTTCTTCAATCTCACTTCAAAATTTTATATTCTTTGAAAGTGCCAATTTTTATCTAAAACCATTCTACTCCTTTTTCACCCTTTTAGGCACATAAAACTGGTCTTCAAGTTTGTACTTGGTACAGCTAGCAGGGGAGGTTTCAGATCAAACGCATTTGGAATGTGAATTAAACTTAGATACCTCAATTTCCATTAAAATATTTTTAATAATGGTGTATTATGATTTATGAACCATCCTCATGAATTTGACTATGTTTTTTTGCTTGTTGTTTCATGCACCTTATAGGTTTTATTCCATTTTAGGTAATTTCATACAAACTTATTGATAAGTATGATTCAAAATGATGTTTTATTCCTCATATAATGTAATTAATTATTAGTTTATTAGTTAAATGTGTTTTTATATGTTAATCATCTCATGTTGTAGGAAGGTCTCACCATCTACAGTCTCAGTCAATTTTCTTGGTTTGCATAATGTTTGGTTCTTAAAAGAGGTCTCATAGGGTGATGTGATTTTTCAAATGGCGTAATTCCAATTTGATCATCCTCCCTTCATGTTTTGTCTCATAACATCATGCTTGGATCAAGTTTTCAGTCTTGCTATGTTCACAGTCAATTCTTTTCTCAAGTTCACTTGCAGCCATGGTGAAGCCCATGTGTAGAACATCTTTATCATGTCCATGGAGCTATTTTAGAAGTATAATGATGTTTAACATATTATCATATCAATATCATCAAATAAAAACCTCCAATTGGCATAAAAAGGAACTGTGCTTGTATTTTAGTCATTCACACAACTCAAAATACATCTATAGGTGTTTGAAAGGGGAATACCACATTGAACAGAGGTTTTGAAAACTAGTTTCAAGATATTTATGATGATAAACACCTATTCAAAACATTGGTTACATTCCAAGTCTGCTCATGAGGTCAAAACATGCACATTGTTCACCCCATGATCACTACCTAAACTCAGTCTACCATTGAACATCACCTACAAGTACCTTCATAAAGGTTTCATGTGGGAAGGGAAAGGTTGAAAATTATTTCAAACCCTTTGCAATGCTGAGAATGGATTTAGAAGTTTTGAGGAGACCTAAAGTTGATCATGAGCATGTAAACCTTTTCTATTGCCTACAATCCTCATTTACAACATGTATGCATGATTTTGTCCACATAAGAGCCATATAGAGAAGTTGAAACATGTGGAGAAACCTTTCCTTGAAGTCTTGATGTGTTATAGAGAGCATAGAAGATCTGTTTTAGAAGATAGGTTGGAATTTGGAGCTAGGAATCATTTCCCAAGACAATGACTGTAGGTTTAGAGACTTTTTCCCTAAAATCAAAAAATAGAGGCCTAAGGCCATTTTGGAAGGATCTTATAACAAGGTTGAAATAAATTTTAAGGCATCTTAATGGATTGGTTTTGTATCCCTATCATATGGAAAGAGCCCTACAAAGAATGAGGTCAATAATATTAGTGGAATATGGTTATTTGAAGCCTCAAATTTGTTATTAAAACACTAATTTCCTTCAATATCATCTCCAGGCCTGAGTCCAAAAAGGACCTTTCTCCACCTAAATTGCAAGACTAGACTATGCAAACTTGTGTGAATGGTTTTCAAATAGTTGAATAGGACATTTTGTCTCAAATAAGGTGCCAACAATGGTTAGGGATCAAGGTGGTAGATTCTATATACACCTACAGGTGTGTCTAATCACAATCTCCCACTTACAGCCAACTGTAGGAACACACAGTCCATAGAAGGAGTTTGAACATGAATTTATCAATGTTAAGTTAATTAAAAATGATACTAAAAATCTAAAATGACTTACAAGTAATAATTTTCATAGGTTTCAAAGGTAATGGTGGTCCACAAGTCCTTTTATCTCAAAAAAGTTAACAATCATTGACTATTACAGGCACTGAGAAGGAAGTAGTATTTTCAATAATGATAATGTTTCCCAAGGTGAAAAAATAGGTCCAAATCCTTATTAAATGATCATGGATACTTAAATAATTGTTTTAATGCATTTTATCAAGCCTAATCATGCAACTATACCTACAGGTGGCTTTTTAAATACAAAAACATAGTCAATTGTAATGGTGGTAAGATAGTGAATAAAGGTTTATACTTTTGAAGTTGGAAATGCATGGTATGGGTGAATAAAAGGATTGGTATAGAATTAAGGTTTTTTATTAATACATTATATCAATTTAATAAACTCTATATGTGTCGAATACACCTATAGGTAGGAGAAATACACAAACAGGGTGAGTTTACTAGTTAAGCCTAACCAAGGACATATTTCTAGGTACAAATATGGGTCATAGGAGTTGTAAATTATTTTTAATGTCCTCATAATGGTGGAAAAAATATAAAATACCCTAATTGAATTATAATAAGTACATATAAGTCTCCAACCATGCATACTTAGTCCACATGTGAAATTCTTGCACATATTCCTTTTTGCACATGCCTACCTTGGAATTTGATGAGGTTTAGGTGTCAAATAACATGATAAAAGGCTTATTTTTTATGTGATAGGTCCTCAAAAATTTTATAATTCCCTAAAATATCCATTATTTATAGGATAATATGGGAATTACCCTCTATTTTGTCTCAAATAGAGGGTCCTTCCCCTTGTGCATAGGCTATCAAGTTTGAAGAAGGGAGGTGATAAGGTGAACCTAAAGTTATTTGAACCTTGAGAAGACATATGTGGAGTTGTAATACATCCATAAAAACATGATAGACTAATATTTCAAGATATAAACTAAATGGGATGCTCAAAAACCCTAAGGTTTTAAACAAGCCCATTGGGCAGGGTTTTGACCTAAGGCCAAATGGAGAACCACTTTCATTTCTAGTATGAAGTGATCATTATAACATATAGATACATGTTTATGGGGTCACTATAGATTTTTTTTAGCTATTAAGATCCATGGAAAACTATCAAAATTCATTTTGAGCTCTAAGGTGTAGTCAGGCTTATTAGACAAGGTTTAAGCCTACGGCCAAATGGGAAGTCACTTACACTTCTAGCAAGAAATATGAATTCTAGCCTATTGGATCATGTTTATAGGGTCATAATAGACATTTTAAAACTCTTATCATGAATTAAGGTCATAATTAAATCCATTTTTGGCCCAAAGACAACTCAGACTTATGCAAAATGTGAAAACAAGCTCGATAAAAGAAGTTTGGAAGCTCACACCTCTTTTGATGCTATGCATGGGAATCTAAGAAGTTCAAGAATGTTGATGAGGGTATTGAAATATGAATTTGTGGAATTATTTGGAAATTTAAACATCCCATTTTTATGAATGAACATTAAGATGTCAAAATATGCAAAAATCCTTACAAACCCTAGCCAGTGACCAGTTTGGGGAAATGGAGATGGAAAGCTAATCTAATGGGCAAAATATGATACTTTTGATTATTTTATGTGTTTTTTAGGATACAAGAAGTTTAAATATATGAAATAAAGTTTTTGGGGAAGATTATTACTTTTAATAACTCACTATGGCCATCTAATGCTTTGAAAAAACTTTTAAGTGTTCAAAAAATAGCTTCATCTCAGCCAATCAAAATTGGCATAGTGAACACAATGGTGAGAAGGGTGAAAACTTCAAGTGTGAGAAATTTTAAGGTGTCCCTAATGCTTATAATTCCATGTAGGGTCTATAGGGTCTTTATATGTGTCATCCACTCCCTCCCACATATTTTCATGGAAATTTGATTCCTTTTTGGAGGCCAAGTGTGCAGGGTGCATGAAAAAAGAGTCTTTTAGACTATAGATGATGATGGCTCATTCATAAATGATTCTAGATTACCAAGCCTACAACCAATGCATGGAGAGGCATGTATAAAATCCTTCTCATTCATTTCAATCATCATACCTATCCCTAGTTATTTTTGGGATGTTCAAACAAGTCCAAATCATGAAGGAAGTTTTTTGAGCTAGAATGAGGAGTTTCATGCCACTTTTCATGAGTTTTATGACTTGGAATGACACTTGTGATTTTTTAACTTTCATGGTTCATCCCACATCCTTTTATCATGCACAAGTAACTAATTTTCTCATCTTGACAAGTTTACGTATGACACTTGGACTTATCTCTTCTCCTATCTCTCTCAAGTTCTATAAGAACTAACCATTTTAGCCATTGTAACTTATGTTACACCTAAGTATGGAAAACCCCTACTCATTTGCATACCATTTGATAAATAATACTATAATATTTTACCTATTCATCATTGTTCATTGTGTGTTCTACTTGAATGTAGGATCTTGCTTAGTGAACACTATGGATTCCTTAGCATGTTGTCTCATTCTTGCATCCTATTTTCAGTTGGAAAGATTTTTATTTCAAGGTATGTGAAGTGTTCTAGGAAGTGTCAATATTGAGTGAGTTAGTCTATTCACTAGTGCCATTCAAGGCCTCTTTTCTAGTCCTCCTAGCCTGAACATTCATCCATAACCTCATAATGTAATATTGATGTGAGAAGATGTGGATTGGAGAAGTGTATGTTTGTTTAGTCTCTTGGTTTCATGTGTAACATGTATCTCATTAGAAGTTATCAATCTATTTTGTGTATTACGTCCCTTAGGATAGTTTGATTTTATTTTTCTCTCTACCTTTTCCCCCCAAACCGGTACATCAAGGGAGCTATCCCTACCTAGATATTCACCTTATCCTTAGGCTACCCACAAGCCTATAGGTGTTTAAATTTTTCCACTTGGATGAGGATAGCTGAGACATCTCCTCAAAGGGTGAAAATCCAAGTGACAACACTAAGTAAATAATGTTGATGTTTTAAAGTCTTCCTATCTAATGAAAATTTTAAGAAACCTAGGATAAGGTGTATAAAAATTTTAATAACACATAAAAATATGTCAAATACTCCCATAAATCTCATTTCATGGTAAATAATACCATGATCATGTATCTCAGACATGTGTATGGTCTACAAGGTAGATTTAAAAAAAGATAGATTACGAGGTGAACGAAGACTTAATAGGTCATGGAGATAATAAAGATGGATAATATGAATATAATTCCCTAACTTTGGTCTTGATCACCAAAGTGTCTAAAGAGTAGGCATATGAGACTACTTCAATTTGTAGTCAAGAGCAAATAAATACACACCTACAGCCAAAGGACTGTGTACAAGCCTGTCAAACTTAGAAGTGAACTAAAGGTGATGATATTGCATTATAAAGTGTTACATGATGGTCTCAACATCATTATTCAAGATATGATATAGTGGATATTTTTATTAAACACCAATATGTTTTGAAATGCATAGTTAAGAGGCTAAAATGACCAATCAGACCTAGAAAGTCTAGGTGAGTATACATAGGTTATGTATGAGATTAGAAGAAAATTGACATATTTTTAGGTGTTTTATCCAACTTATAAATTTAATTTAAATATTATATGTCTTGGTATAAATTTCATGAAGTTTGGAGTCAATAATAAAGATAAAATCCCTTCAGTTGAATCCATTCTCAAGCTTAACAAAGTATTAAATCATCTTGAATAACTACAGGCTAGCTAGAGAAGATAACCTCACCTTCAAGATTAAAAGAGAATTTTTAACTTATGAATTATATATTAAATTATGGTGAGTATATAGGTTTGTGGAGACCAAAAATAATATTATAATATAATGATAAAAATAAACCTCACCCTAAGCATGCAGTCACACGATCAGAATCCTACAGTCAGTCTTGTCTAGTCTTGTTGAGAGAGGTGCCTAATTGGTTTGAAGGTAAAACGTATATGGTAAATAAAAATCATATTAAAACCATTATTAAATTATAACATGACACCTACATATGATCTTATAGGCCAAGGAAGATAGGGTCAAGTTTTTATATGTATTTTTATCCCTGTGAAGCCTAAACATACACACACAAGCATGTGTGCAAGGTGGTGAAAAATTTATTTGAATGAAGGTGAAATGAAATCATAAGGACCTAAAAAGATATAAATAACTATAATTTAATACTATATTATGTTATAAACCCCTTAAATAGGGAGGAAAAGGCTTAACACAGGCTGTTAGGTTCAAGAGAGCTAGTATGCTCATAAACCTTAAGCCTAAACTAAGGGTGGTCATAGTATATTTATGGAGATAAATGATAATAAATACTATTTAAATAGGTATATTTGAATTATATATACCTCACTAAGGTATTTGAGACTAAAACTAAGCATTGTGACTCTTTTCACTCATGAATCTCTCTCTTGACCTCACTAAATGCATTCTTTCTAACCCGAGAGGCACCATCTCAAGCTTTGGACAATACATGCATTTTTCATGGGAGCCCAAGATCCTAGGGGATGTTATGGTGCCTTTTAAAATTTTTATTTATGTAATTTTTTCATTATTTAAGGCCATAATTTTTATTAATCATCGTTAAGATGATAAGCACATTTTTGGCTACATAGAGACCTAATTGAGGCCTAATAAGAGAGAGAAATAGGATAATAAGTGTAATTATACTCAATGTTTGGTCATTAAATTTGTGAAAAAATTTTAAATCAATTCTTTGTACTCAAAACTATGCTTATTTTTTTAATATCATTTGTACATTATCCTACACAAGGAGCTTTGTGTGTTTTCATGGCTATAAGGAATTGAAGGCAAGTGAGAGCTTAAGGTGCAAAATAAAGTCTTGGTGAGTGTTTTATGGATCAAAATGAGTTGTTTCATGTTTGATAATAAATTTATATTCAATTCATGGAGATATATAGTGTATTCATAAATAAAAAATAAATATTTGATCCATTTGGGCAAAATAGGCATAGTAAGACAAGTTGGGCTTCAAGACACTTAAGACGTGTAATCATCATTGTAACATCAGTGTAGAATATTTCTAAACTGGTGTAAGGTGTTATAGATCATATCAAAATAAAATAAACATTAATTCATGATGAATAAGACCACTAATCACCTCACAAGACAAGAGAAGAGGATTTTTCAAGAGGAAGATCAAGGTGTCAAGCAAATATGAAGACTCCTACACCATTTGGAAGGTGAAGCATCATCAAGGAAGTAAAAAATGTCTTTTAAGGTCTTCTAAAAAAAATTCCAATTCCTTTCTTTATTTTAACTCTCACTTGACACTTGTCATGGCTCACTTCATGCCCCTCTCTCTTTTACCCTCATTTCTCTTTATTGTCTTTGTATTGATCCTCCACCTAGGTATGTCAAAGCCCTACCCATTTGTATACCTTTGATCACTAATAAATAACTTATTTTACCTATTATGATTGTTTTTAGTGTGTGTGTATGAATATTTTATCTTTTCAAGTGATTTGACTTGTCCTCCTTGGCATGTTGTCCTTTTCTAATACCTAGATGCAATTTGAAAGCTTCTTTTGTAGGTCATGCGAAGTGTGTAAGTGTGGTGCAAGGGTTGAGTGATATTTTATATTCAATAGTATTCTATAATACCTCTTTATTAGTCCTCTTATCCTAAGCATCTATCAGCCTTCACATTGAAACCCTTATGTGAGAGATTCAGATTAGGAGTAGTGTATGTAAGGTTTGTTTTCTTGGTCTATAAGTGCACATGCAGTTGGTTGGTAGAGATTAGTTATCTGGTGTATCACCCTCTTTGTTTTTTTCTCATGTTATCCTTCTCCCTTTTCCTTTTCAATATACTTAGTATTATATCCTAATTGATACATCAAGGAGAGCTATCCCCATAACCTAGAGGTTTGATCCACCAAAAGGTTACCCATAGCCTAGGATCAATCCCCTTGCATAGGTCAAGTTGAGTTGGATTGAATCACCCTATCAAGGGTGAAAATTTGAGATATAACATATTTTAGGAACCAAAAACTCAAATTTTCAATCAGATCTTAGACCTCAAAAGAATCCTTAAAGGAGAGAAGAAAACAAACCTTTGTAAATTTACAGACGCTAGTGACATGGTGCTTGATGACTTCCACTAGTATTGAAACCAATCAATGAGGGACTCCTTTGAGTGGATTTGGCCAACAAAGTAAGAAATAAATAATTTATTTATATACCATTTTCATCTACTATCACTAACATTAGGCTTTAAACACACTTCATGATGATAGGGAGAGTCAAAACTATTACCATGTCATAAACTTTTAGCATAAATTTCCTAGGTCACTTGGGTGATATCCTTCCCACTGCCTACAACAATAGTTACAACAAAGAGGGTGGAGGCTAGTTTATAGTGAGAACCTACTCAAATGGAAATCCACTAAGCATAATAAATTCACAACTACCCTAAAAATCTTGTAAATGTATTTTGAAATGCAAGGAAGACAAAGAGTCAGAAAGCAATGATGACATAAAAACACTAATAATGCAAGTGGAACAAGTCTAATCTCATGAAAAGCTCCCTCTTTCCACTTAAAAAACACTAATTTTAAAAACTATGATAAAAAAAAAAATTAAGATAAACTCATACAAAAAAAAATCAACCCATTAATGTAGAGGTAAGAGGTCACATTTCGTAAGTTATAAAATTTTACTAATTTGATAAAACTATTAGAGTTTGTTATACATGAGATTATAAAGTGATTTTAGGTGTAATTTTCACACAAAAATTGTATCAAAAGGCTAAAAATGAATATTTTAAAAGGGTCTATATTTTTATAAGGATATTTTCTATCCATGAGACTCCAGACTTGGTTTTTGACAATTAAATGCAAAAATATGACATGCCTTCCAAATTCCTCAAAATGTGTTATTTTATGCTAAACTTTAACTCATAAGAGCTTTTATTCTACTTTAAACATTTGTGTAACTTGATATTTTTGTTACATCATTATTTTTTAGGTGTGTGTTAAGTTAGACTTACGTAAATTACTCATTAAATTGGATGCATTAAATGCCACTAACATGAACATCAACTTTATCCTCTAAAATCACATTATGTTTCAACACTTGATCCAAGAATATCTGAGTCTTTGATCAATTTGTGACATCATAATATTTCTTTGTGTTATGTGTCATCTTCATTAACAACATCAATATTATCCCAAGCACACATATACAACTGTAAAGTTCTAACTCCTCTTCTTACAATGACACACAACTCTGACAATGTCAATATTATTCTATGTAACACTAAATTAGCATTACTAGAAGATGCCAAACTAATAATTAGCTATAAAATGATTGTTACCAACTCTATAATGGTTCAACTAATACTTCATCTTCCTTTATTGTATATTAATACAGTCTTATATTCTTTATAATAAGTTAGTGAAACAAAGATAGATTAGGAAGTACAAAGACATCATATACCTAACCTATTTGATCTAGTATAAAACTTTGTATAATATAACCTTGTAATTATAATTCAAATATTGTGTTCATTATCTTATTTTTTGAATCCCTTGTCTTACCACACTCTGATATATCCTTTTACCTCTATCATTCAATATACGCTTCCATAATAACCCATTTAATTCGTTAATTATGGTTGCCCATTGGGTCTCTTCATCGACCCCATATCAATTGTATCAAAATGTACACACTTCATATTATATCCTAGTGGTATTGAGTTTGTATCTAAAATATTTCTATGTTTGTATGCCCACTTATACCATGTCTAGTTATATAAATTTATGGCTTAAAACTCATGACCCTTTATCATACCTTCTTTCACATCCTTAGATGGCAGACAAATCAACTTCAATGACACTGACATCATAAATATCCCAAAAAAGGATAGAAGATTATTTATAAATACAACAAGAATAATTGGAATAAATTCATTGCATGAATGAGCAGGTATTGTCAATATTTTCTCTCAACTTTTCAATAATGTCCACACTTTTCCAACACATCTTATTCACAAGGACCTTTGGTGGTCACACATCTTATAATGTACAATTCACTCTAGTAATCCCTAGATTTGAAGTAAAAATAGATGTATATGCACTAGATAATTAGCTTAAACTAATTTATTCCTACTATGCAGTAAATCATTTCTTTGACCAATAAAATATTATATTCACTCTTTTAAATTTTTATTTATCTATATGGAAATGGTGGGATAAATACTACACTACACATGAATTACATGGATATATTGACTTAGACACATATTTAAATACTTGTAATGCTTTCATAAAAGCACTCAAATTAACCTATTACCCTGTTGAAAAATTTGATGATCGATACATCAAGTTTTCTTAGTTGCATTAAGGTTGTGAACAACTAGATCTCTTTCATACTTTGGTTTCAAAATTGAATATTAGGAATTTGAGTGGAATATTAATTTGAAGTATATTTTAGGCTTGAAATCATATATCTTATATGATATTTATATCAACCACATCTCCTCTATTGGAAAAGACTATGAATTTGCTTGCAATCATTGAGCAAAAGATGATTTGAAGACTAAGAAATAATATCTAAGTATTAGGACAAACCATAGTCTAAAAATTCTAAGAAAATTCCTAAACAAGGAAATGTACCTTGGTGTCATCCTCAAAATAAGAACACATCTCAAATTAATACAATAATCATTCTAAGAATGGAAAGTGTGTTTAATTTATAACTCCAATAGTCACTCCTATAAAGAGTGTACACTAGGAAAACTCTATTTACACAACTTGAGGAAGTATATACTAATGCTACAATATTAGAAAAAGGTAATTAGATCATGGATTATGAACCTAGTGCTCTATTAAGCACCAAAATCATTATTTCTTCCTCCAATGTAGATTTAAAAGAATCAAAAATATTGATCTATTCCTAAATGTGGATCAATGGTTAACCCATATAATTCATAGTTTACAATGAAAGTCAAATGTGCTTGATTTCTCCTAAAGTACTTTGAATAATTAACTTTCCATTAATTTCTCACCCACATCCATACTCCATTGGATAATTTAGTGTGGTTTTTGAGAAACGTGTCACTCAATAATGTCACTTAATGTAAAAAGCTAAGCCTTTTTAAGATGTATTCCTATGTGACATTGTGCCATTAGATTTATGTGATGTTTTACTTGGTCAACCATTTGTTTACCATCAAAACACAATTTATGAATAAAATCCTGTAAAATTTAGCATAGATGTTTGTGATATGAGATGCCAAATACCATAATTATTTCCTAAGCTTTCACTCATTAAGCAATGGATGAAGATAGTTAATACTAGTAAGAATTTTTTACTCTTGATGGTGAAACCTAAATATAATAATGTCTTTGCTGCACAAACTCATATTTTAGTTCCTTTAGAAGCAACAAAAATGCAATAATTGAACAATGAATAAGGTGAATGCAAGGATATCTTTTAGGCACCTAAAGAAGTGGATATTGTAGACATTCAAATTTATCACAAAAACCTAATTCATGTGTTTTATTTCAAATTCAAATTAATTATAAAATGTTTTTTTTCAAATCCACTTTACTTAGGTATATAGAAATATGGAACACTTAGTATGTTGGTGTTTTGCCCTAGACTTGTGATTTTGTCAACTTTGAAAAATAAAAACTAAAGGTCCCTATCTAGGTTGAATTTCTTGGGTTATATATGCCTTGTCCCTTTTTATAATATTTTATTAAATTAGTAGGTCATTTCATTTGTTTCAAAACTAATTATTTCTTTATTTCCCACCCTCAAAAATGCATTTGTGTTGAGTTTAACCTCACACAAGACCTTTGTGAAAACATTGATACACATATTGGCAAGTAATAGTTTACCCAGAGGGTCCAATATACCAATCTCTCCAACACCTATTTCAAGTGTTAGGCTTCAAACCACGTGAATGAGGATTACCCTCTTATGTCTACTTTAAATCCTCTGCCCAAAGCTACACCTAAAACCACCCACCCAATGGTGGGAGATAATTATGGATGATAAGAAGTGGTTCAAATAAAAAAATCCAAATAATTATAATCCCAAAGCCCTTACCATTAACCCTAAACCTTTCACTTCCACTAGTGTCATCATTCTATAAAACTAAATCAACCCCAAGATCCCTAGCCAAACCTTTGTCTAGTTATGATAAGTGTACCTCAAGTCGGTAATGTGATTATTAAACCTCAATAATCCTTAACTCATGGATTATATCTCTTTAAAATTCAATACACATAGTCATATAAGGCTCTCATCACAATTCCCTAAACACAATATAGTCCTCCTTCTCTACGCCATCAAGTGACTTGATGGTCTCAAATTCATTTTCCTAGTAGTGATAAGGAGGCATTTTTACACACTAAACAATGCAATATTGTGCTTGTGGACTTTATATCCAAGAGATAAGAGAAAAAAATCAAGTGATAACTTTGCATCACTAAAATTGTAAGAGGTCAAAACCATGAACCTTGATAGTTTCTAATTTTTTTTCTCTTGGACTGTCTTTGGCTTAACTGACCCAATCCGTAAATACTTGGTTAAGGACAAATGTTAATGTCTTCAATCTCTAGATGTTAGATAAAATAATTTAGTTGTTTATCATATGTTTGCACATGAAGGATGTGGTGATGTCATTACAATGATTGTGCCACTTTATTCATCATTTAAGAGAAAGGGTGTGGACCTATCTAACTGTGTACTCTAGATGGTTTTCAATTTTGAGGTATAAATCCTCAAGATTATAAGCCTTTATGCCTCCAATTATTTCATTGAAATGATATCTC
Source organism: Torreya grandis (assembly GCA_037957365.1). Classification (NCBI taxonomy): domain Eukaryota; kingdom Viridiplantae; phylum Streptophyta; class Pinopsida; order Cupressales; family Taxaceae; genus Torreya; species Torreya grandis. The sequence goes on along the minus strand of JARHVA010003415.1, from coordinate 1,725,844 downwards.
TTTGGTGGTGGCTATCAGAGTACCTCCATATGGCCCATTGGATCCTTTATGGATATTTCAACATGAATGAATCACCTGAAGATAAATAAGGAACCTTACCCATGAAATGGTGTGTTGGTGAGAGGGAACCTTGGTTCCTACATGTATAATAAGCTTGGATTATATGACCCAAATAATCATCGTAGGATATCCTCTCCCACACCATGGTTCACCTAGTCTAACTTTCATCAAGATAATGAGAGAGTCCTTAAAAGACTTGACAAGACTCTTATTTCACATACAAAAAAATTTCCTTTGCCTAGAAGTGTGATAGACCTATCAGTGTGATTTTGGATGTCCTTCTATTTGACCACTATCTAATAAAATTATATGTAGAATGGTCTACTCCTCCAATCAAAAACTATAATATCCAATTTTATCTTAGCACATCTCATTTACAACATGCTCTAACCTTTGCCCATATAAATTGAGTGTGGAACTTTGTCCCTTACCCTATATATATTTTGGGTGGTTTGTTTGGTGGGAGACATCCAACACTCATACCACTACTTTTCTTTGCTTCTTTGGAAAATAATTTGATTTTATCATAAAAAGAGCCAACTCATAATTTATGATAGAATTCAACCATCTCTCCTAGAAGATGGAACATGATCCCTTGAATGGGTTGTTGCAAAACAAAATGGAAAAAATAAGACATCAAATCTAAATGGTAAAGCTTTATTAATCCCATGGTGCTCATTTTTGAGCCTACATCCATTAAATTAAAATTGGGGACCAGTTATCAAAATATGTTTTCATTAAATTAAGTTTTCATAATTTATTTATGAAAATAAACGTTGTTAAGGAAGTTGGTGAGTGTATTACTCATCTCCCAAAAATCATTCAAGCATTTTTTAAACACTATAAACAAGTATTTAAAGCTTAGTCATTTATTTATTCTTAGCAAATGGATATGAATAAATGTATTGATGTTATCCCCTATATTATCTCACATATCCAAAAAATGGCATGTGATAAATATCTTTCTATTAAAGATCTTCATCAAGCTACCATTGGTATGACTCAAGATAAAGCCCCAGGTATTCACAAATTATATCTGGAAGCTCTAACCAAGGGTTCTCTAGGTAAGATCATTAATAAATGTAATATTAAGTTCATTCCCAAAGTTGGTTTTATTTGAGGAAGATATATTATGGTTGTGTGGGAAGGATTGAATGGGCTTGTATCTCTAAACAAAAATCTCTATTCATTTATATAGAAATTTATAAATCCTATGATAGAATTGAATGACCCTTTATCTTAGCTATGATACAAGCTCTAGGGTTTGGTCCTAGCTTGATTCACTCTATTTAAACCATCTTCCAAGATACCTCAACTTTTCTTACCATTAATGGTCACCCATATGATAGTTTGGTCTTTTTCGCTCTATCAGATAGGGTTTCCCTCTTGTGCTCTCCTTGTATATTTTAGTTGTTGAGGGTTTTGGCTATTTATTGGGAAATTATGCTTCCAAAGGTATTCTTAATAGCATAATCCTCCCCATGGCACCTCATTTATAGCTCCTAAATGGGAATTTCACTAATGTCTCCTTTCTCACTCTTCAAGAGGAAGAAAAAGTTGTTTAGAATGCTATGGAGTGTTTACAGATCCTTTGTTTGGCCTCTAACCCTAGTACTCAATAAACCAAGATTCAAATTTATAGACAATGTTATGGTCTCTACCTATTTGGCTTGAGGTTTATCAATGGAAGTGGATTTCCCATGGAGAGATGTTTAAATTATTGGGTAATCCTTTTATTTTTTAGGGTTATCAAGTTGATATATAGGAACTATGTAAATCTCAGAGTGGAAAATAAATTATTTTATTGGATTACCAAACCCCTTTCTCTAGTTGGAAAATTTTAGATTTGGTCTAAATTTCATGTGGCCACTTTTGATTATTATTTTCCTTATTGGGATCCTTCTAGAGCATCATAAAATAAGCTTGAAAAGTCACTTATAGATTTTATTTAAACTAAATATAAAGGTATTAAAGGCTTTCATAGAGTTGAATGGGTTATTGTTAACCCAAAGAAGTTAGAGGATTAGGTTTTATTGATATTATTAAGTAGGTTCTCACCCTTTATGCCAAATGGATTGTAAGAGCACTTTAAGGGCAAGAGGCTTTCAAAATTATCATCTAAAACTACATTTCATTAGGAAGCCCCTTTGGCATAAAATTATGGTAGAATTTGGGGTTACATACCTTGCTCATTACCCCAATCCTAGTTAAAATTCTAGGTACTCTTATGGTTAAAATCATATGGAATTTTTATAAAATAATTAATCATTGACTAAGGTGGAAAGGGGATGGTTTTCAATATATTATTCCCATCAACGATAAACCCTTAGTAAAAATCCTCACACTTAAGCTCTTTGTATGTTTCATAAAGGTATTTGAATTCTAGGGGATATTTTTGACAAACACTCTAGATCTTGGCTTAGCTAGCCTAAGTTGAAAATTAAATTCAAGTTAAATGCTTATAATTATTAGTTCATTTCTAAGATCCAAATGGTTGCTTCAGATTATGATTTACACAAAATTGGTTTTAAAGGGTTTCCCAAATGGTAGAAAGACTGGAGTTGGGTTATTTCTACACCTATGCTTAGGTATCAACCTTGGCTTGGTTATCAATGGTCCTATCTCATCAGTGCTCCCTGGGATATGCTCAATAAACTCCCCTTCCTTTTAGAATATGAGGTTCCAAATTGTCTAGTTAGTTGTGGTGGAACCCAAAAAATCCATTTTTGCTTATGCATTCTATAACAAGGACTCCCTATAAAAGATAGACTTATTCACATGGGGATTACCTCTCCCATGTACCCTATTTTTTTCCATTTTGAGTCTCTAAAAGTCATCTTGTAGTTTTGTGCTAGAGATCAAGATGTCTGAAAATGGATTCAATCCCTTTTCAAGCATTTTAGGCTAGAGCATTTTTCTTGGAACATATCCCTCGTAGGGGACGTTGTGCTCTTCCCTATAATATACAATAAAATATGTCATATTTTTTTAATTGAAATTATTTTTACTCTCTGAAAGGACATAAATTCATATATATTAAATGAATTTTAATTAGACAAAGTTTTTGCTATTGCTAATAGAATCTTTTTTCTATCTAATGCCATGCTGAAAATTCAAGTACAAACTAATAAAGTTTTCATCAAATTTGAGCATATTCATACTCTTATGGCCTACTGGGTTAACACCCCTTACATGGTCATCAAATTACCTTATGAGGCTCCTCATGATTACCAAAATAGAAAGAAATATTATCATGGGCATGGTCATGGGAATCGAATGTTTCAAATCCACTTGACTCTCTCTACCTCTCCACCTCCTCCCTGTCAGATATTTTCTAATTCGAGGTGGGTATGGATGGTGGCCTTCACCCCATGCTGATGTTGGTCACATTAGGTTTAGTCCTCCAATTAGATATGCTCAAGAGGAGTTCCTTGGGTTGGTATTTATAATTTCACTACCCATGGACAGGCTGAGGAAGGTGAATAAGAAAAAAAACAATAATATTGGTGGATAATACCTAATATTTTTCTCCTCATGGGTAAGGCTAGGGAGACAAGCCCAATATCCCACTACCTTCTCCTCCTCCTTTTGCAAGGTTGGTAGTGCATGTTTCTTAATTTTAGTTATTATTCCTTTTATCTTGTAATGTTGATGTCACTATGATTATAATCTAAATTTGGTTTTAATTTCTAGGGTTTATTTTCACCCAGTGTTTTTTTTAATGTTTTGGGGTGTGCTCTCATACCACTTATATTTTGAGAAAACAAGTAATAATTTTCTTATTTATTTAGTAATGTATGACACGTTTCAATCAAAAACATTCTTAGAAAACTTGTACATTTCACCACATTATTAGGATCCCCAAACCCCACATAAGTCTATATTTGGTCCATAGAACTTAAAAAAACCATAGTGTTTATCCAAAATGTATTCTTTAGTACATTTGTACTACATATTATTTATTATCAAACCATGTATAGAAGAAATATATTGACTCATCTCTTGGAGAAACTTATGGCTATATAAACTTGTTTTGGAAAAACATGTACCCATATGAGTTTGGCTATTTTAGCTTTGTGGGTCCATTTTTTTAACAATGGATTTTTGAGATTTAAAACTTCCCATTTTTATTTTATAAATTTGGTCCATGCACATTAGTTATCCTAGATCACCCTATAAATACAAGGTATTACAAATCCATTTTACATATTTTAAAGTCATTAGAATCAAAATTAGAGTTATAAGATAGAAATGAGTAGAACATTTGACACATCAAGGGTCAAGCCTATAGCCAATCTTCTACACTCAAGTGGTGCTTTATTGAATCAAATCTTACACATTTTTGACATTTATCTATATTTATATATATAAATTCCATTGTGTTAAAGGAAGGTAATTATACTTGATTAGTTGCATTGATCACTTCTAAGGAATCAAACATTGAAAATCTTGAGATATTTTATTCACACATCACAAGGACTATGTGGAGGCCTGAGTTTGAGTTTTTGGGATACATATTTTACAATTTTGCTTTGAAATTTGTTTGAATCCATTATTTTTGTTGTATTTTATAGTATGAAATGTATATAAAAGTGAATATTTTACCATACAACATATATTATCTTCCACATATGTGAAGTTAAGGTATAATCACAATTTTGAAGACACAATATATATACACCAAAAAACCCAAAATAGAAAACCCTACAAAGAAGCACTTAGTTGCACAAGGACAAAACTGAAGCAAACGAGCTTGTTATTTTTGGGCTTACATAAAATAGGCTTGTTTAGGTATAAATTCATCCCATAGTAGTGTGCAGGTCTAAAATCTTAGGACCTATTCAAGTATAATCAACACAATTAGAATATAAACTCAAATTTGTAGAATAGTCATTGTGTGATCATTTCTTAACCTCTTTGTTAATTCATTGGTTTTTTATGACTTTCACCTATGACACAATGGTAGTAAGGAGGTAGAAGTAACCTCTGATGTTGTGCTTGTGAAATAAAAACTAGGGCTGACATTATTAATATAATGTGTAAAAATAATACAAGATTAAGTTGGGCAATTATAAATATAAACGAAGTGGATATATTTTTTAAATATAAATAAAATGGAATAGGTCTCCTAATTTTATAAATCTAAAATTAATGTAAATTAGAGAGGGAGAATGAGGCAAATTCCTAGGTTTATTATGATTCTAAGATCAATATTTTTGGCACAGTCTTATTCTAATGACTTAAGTAATGAATAAATTATACTCACATTTTTTAAATGTGATGGTGTAGGATTAGGCAAGGGATGGGATGAGGGATGAGGCTATGTCCAATCATATACATGATTCATTTTCCATTGTGGGTACCTATAATTTTACCTAAATTTGTGAATTAAAGTATGTCCATTTCTAGGTTTGTGAATGTTAGTATATTGTTTTGAATAAATGTGAACAATTCTCATGTAAATTGATTTTTTTCACTTGGGGTTAAGTCAGAGTTTGATTTTAGTGTGGAAGGTGATATGTTGTATTATAAAAAAATTACTTTTAGATTTTTTAAGACAATGACAAAAATAACCAATTCCATTTTGTCTCTTGTAGTAAAATCAGTGTTGATGTTACCCATGTGTTGTTGTTGTTGCTATGAACATGGTGTTACTTCTGTGAAAAAGATGCTACCCAAAATATTTCCCTAATAATAAGATAATGTTTTTGTTAAAAAAAATTAAGTGTTTTTCCTATAAATATGGATATGCCACTACCTCAAGCACTACCTATTTATGGGATTTCTTCTAGTAATGATGATGTTCCATCACCTTGTTTGCCGTTTTTTCACTCTAGGGTTATTTCATCCCTTTTATATTTTAAGTATCTCATAACATTTTGAGTGTTCATTAATTAAAATTAATTATCATAAAAAAATTATAAATAGATGAAGGTGTTATGTCATTCATAGATGTTACATTTAGAAATATCAAATTTTCAAAGAAACAAAATCATGAATGTGTTAAAGGTTTTAGAGATAATTTTTGCAAACCCTAATTTTGTGTATGAATTTTTAGACAAATACAAAGAGGGCTTGAATACAAACACCTCTCATAACAACATACCCAATGTGCTTCAAATCCTAAGACATTTTTTATTTGTGTTAAACATTTGAATTATATGCCTATGCAAGGTGGTATACCTAAACCCATTATCAATATTAAGACCCAATAGTTGAACAAAACTACTGAGAATACAACCATTTATATGCATGGTGCACGCACCATGATACATAGTTTATAAGAGTTATAGATGCAAGTCCATAATCATCACTTTATCAAAAATCATATGAAGCCATCCTTACAGATAATATTGTGTATTCTAATCCTCTACAGAGGACATTTTAGACATACCTCTTCCTCATGACTTGGTTATTTCATTATTCAATCCATGTCATTGTCATGGGGATCCTCAAGACCACCTTCATGATTTTTAATTATCTATACCCAATTTTAAATAGTGTTCATTAGTCATACTTAAATTATTCTATAAAATAATAATAGGTGAAGCATTAAATTTGTTATATGGTTTGCCTAGTGGTTCATTGGGTTCTATGAGACATGCGTAAAAAACCCTCCTTGACAAGTATGTTGCTGATAGTGGATCATGAAATACATTATAAGTCATTCAACATCTAAAATAAGATTCAAATAAAAGCATACATGATTTCATATTTAAATTTCATTCTCATATGCATTCATTAGTGTATCAACCCTGTGATTTAGAAAATAAACATATCTTCATCAATAGCCTTATAGATCCTATCAAAATAAGTTTACTAGGAACAACATACATATCATTTAATCATATTACACATAAGTATACTAATATAAATGACACTAGTGTTCAAGTTAAACAATGTTCATACTAGTATTTCAATCAACAAAATGCCAAATTGATTGATTAAGAAGAAAATAATACCATTTCCTAAGGCTTTCACCAAAATTAATGCTTATTATCCAACTAAGTATTAACATACTCTTATGGACACAAATGTAACAATGTTATACCTAAAACACATTTCACTCAATCTACCCAATATTTTAAAAATAAATACTATATATTTAAATGTTTATTAAACAAAGACTCGATCAAATTATTTTCCAAATAGAGACTAATGTATAATAATGATAAATAATTTTGCATAAATCATGCAAAAAAGAGGTAATTCAAAAAAAAGTTTAATTCTATAAGATACAAAATTCAACATCTAATTGATTAAGGTAAACTTATGCTCCTTCATTAAACATTCATTGGAAATGGAATCATTTACAAAGAAAATTAACATTTAAAGATACAACATATGCCACTAGTAGTGATCAATTCCATTGTAATCAAAACTTTGATAATGATGTCACTTATTTTATGATTTCACATATTAAATGGATACTTACCACCCCCATCAAAATAAACATATGTATTTTTAACCCCTCTTGTATTATACTTTTTGCTTGCTTAATTTTCCACATGCTTTATATATTTTTTAATTAAATTCTAAACATACAAAAAAAAATTGTAAAATACAAAATTGATTTGGTGATCATAATCAATGCATATTTACTATACTATAGTATTGTACATATATTTATTATTATATATGGTGTGCCTTCATCCTAATGTGTACTTTATCAAAATTGTAATATATATATATATATACCTTTATCTTGGTCATAGGACACACATCATACTTATCACTACATAATTTACACACATTCTTTTTAATGATATACCTTTATCTAGGTAAGATGTGGGATAATATGGTTAGATATAATTGTGATTAAATTTATGGATCTCTCATGGGGTACATTTATTATTTTTTTAATCAATCGCATTTCTTATATAGATCTACATTTATATGCACCTTGTTTCTCATTGGTTACTTACATAAGGTATACATATCTTCATTATGTACATGGATCTATTCATGTTTATTTTAGCATATTACTACATTAGAAGAGTACATTTTATACATCACCATATTCAAATATATGAATTTGATTTAGGAAACCTCTTTGTTTTGATTTCATTATCATATATTATATATATCACATGGTGTTTTTCTTATATTTATGTAAGTATTCATCTAGCCAATTGTTTCATGTTTCTTGTTATGTTTCATTGGCCTTAACAATTTGATTATTGGTCCCATCCATAGCACTTAAAATAGTCCTCCCAATGATAAAAACATCTTTATAGGAACATTATTTCATAACATGCATTAAGTTCCACGAGAAGCCTATAGGTACTTATAATCCTTCTCATGTCATTTAAACTAGTTTACAAACTATATTCCTTTTATTTTTGTGCAACCCTATGCTTTCTTGTGTTAGTTTCTATTTTATTCTAAATATATAACTAAAATAAATAAAAAACATGGTTTCATACATGATCATACATATTTGGTATGATATATATTTTCCTTTGGGGGTATTATACCTTTGCATGTTTCACAGTGACATACTATGATTTTATTTGAGGATGATTTTAGCATAATATACCTATGGGGGCATGACATGTGTGGTTTCATCCTATACATTGTATTGATTATACATGTATCACTTTCATATGTCATATTACTTGAATGCCTTACCTTATTTAATTAATCAAGGGATTTCATTTCCTTAGCATCATTTACGTCTTCATATTACTTGATTTTCATACGTATTATTCATTTAATTGTATCTTATACATTAGTGTACATAACAAATATTTACCTATGGAAGGAATCTTACCCAAACATTATATATATATATATAATTGTATCTTATACATTAGTGTACATAACAAATATTTACCTATGGAAGGAATCTTATGCAAACATTATATATATATATATATATATATATATATATATATATATATATATATATATATATATATATAAATTGGCACTACATATTCTTAATTTTGAATTATATGATCTACACACAACATTGACATATGATGGTTACCATTGTTATATCAAGATTTATTTGAGAATTTTCATATTAAGGGGTAGCAGTTATTCCCCATTTACATTATTATTATTCACTTATAATTCACAATTGTATTTTTACTTTCCACATAGTTGTATATATCATATGTCATGATATCTCTAATTTATATTATATTTTGGGACTTAGTTAATGTATTTGGCCTACTCGGTTACATAGAACATGATACCCAATAAAGTATTCATGCACTTTATCATGTTATTTATATCATGCATGATGATTACATAACTCAAATTTCCCATCAAGGGGTGGAACCATAAAAACATTAGAAATTTTCAAAAAATCAAAAACATTAGAAAAATACAAAAACATTAGCAAAAATTCAAAAACATTGACAAAATTCAAAAACAATGGTAATATTCAAACAAATAAAAAATTACTTATCCATATTCACCTAGTAAACATTAGGATGAAATCACAAAGGTAAATAATTTTCCCCTATTGTTCATAATTATGAAGAAAAATAATTTAAAAGTAAATGGTAAAAAAATATCCATTTTCACCTAGTCTAGAGGTTTTCATTGTCCATGGTTTATGTGTATGTAATTTTCATGTTCTTTATGATGTGAATGTTATGAAAATTCACATGCTACATAATATTACATTTCACATTATTTGCCTACATGTTTGAGGGGACAATTTCATAGACACCATCTCCTAGCTTGGGGCCATTTCCATTTCATTATATTCTTGCACGATGATACCTATCCTTGCTTGTCTTTTATCATTTTGAGTTAGTTTACTATATATTTTGATAGTATCTTATACATATCTTATTCCATGAATATCCTACATTGTGGTTGTTACATTGATTATTTGTGCATGAATACTTGTTTGTGAGTGCATGTGTTTTTCTAAGTGTGTGTCCTATTTGTAGGACTCTTGTTGTCATGTTTTTTGAGTCACATTATGAGTTGAATCACTAACTTTTAAATTCACTAACATGGTTGTGGTCACTAAGATTGTGTGTTCCCAACTTAAATACATTATAATCAGTATCATCTTCATATTTATATTGAGTTAGTTTTTTGGTGCCTACATTTCCATGGTGGTTTTCATACATCTAAGATGCATATTGCTTGATTATGTTCTCATTGTTTTATCTCTTCCATCTCAAGTTGTGTTTGTTACATGGGATATATTAGTTTCTCCCATTTTAAAATTGAACTTTATATGATCTATTATGGCATGATTTGATGTTAATAAAAAAATTGAATGATACAATAATTGTAAAAATAAAAATTAATTTCCATTTGTCAATAATAACATGCTTTGGCTAAAAAAATGTAATGCATGATGACAATATTTCATTTATATATGTTTTGGATAATAACATGTGACAACTAAATTATTTTGGCGATCATATGGTGCTTTTAATGTGATTTTGTTTATATAAGTTATTGGAGTAACATGGTTTTCACCCCTCACCTAAAAATGAATGGAATATATAAGGCATTTTCAAAATTAAATATGGAACAAAAATACCAAAGATGAGTTAACTTATCTATTTCCTTGACCAAAAATTGGATTGAGCACTGGTGACTCTTAGAGGAGTGTCTTTGCTATGTTTCAAGCAATATTTGAAAGTTTAGGATCTTTGCATTGAGAACTGATGACTATAAAGTTTTGAAATGTGTTTTCAACACCCATTGAAAGTCTTGAGATGGAAAAATTTATGTTGGCATTTCGAGGAAATATCAAACATGTATATTATTTCCTATCATTCATTTCAATTTCAAGGTTTAATTTCAAATTTCAAGTTGCAAATATTCATAAATTTGAAAAGGGTGCATGTATATCATGAGAAATTTTACAACCTATAATAATTAGCACTTGTTTTATGTAAATTAGCTATTCAATTTTAGATGGAAAATTAACATGATCAAGGTCAAAACCTTCATTATTCCCCAAATAATTGAAGGTGCTTATTTCAAATTATTGTTATTTATACTTTGACACACACATGTATTTCACTAACATACCCACGTCAAAGTGGGGGAATTATGTCAACACCCAAATTTTGACACAAAATACTTATTCACATGTTTTATTCCCACTGTAACTTATTTTGAGAAATTAAGCATTTTAACCTATTTATAAGATGGCCTTAAACCCATATTATTTAAATTTGGTCCATAGAACTTAAAATCACATCATTGTTTATTTAAAAGGTATCCATTATTTAAATTAAACTACATCTTATCCATTACCCAAACTTGCCTTGAAAATATAGCCTGACTTATCTTCTGGACAAATTTGTGGTTGTATGGGCCTATCTTGGACAAGCATGTACCCATATAGGTTTGTCTCATTTATATTTGTGGGTCTAACTCTTTATTACCATTGGTCATGAGCCTTAATTTTTCCCATTGTATTTTATAAATTTGACCAACATACATTACTTATCCTAGATCATCATATAAATACAAGGTTTTTTTGATCATTTTATAGATTTTTAGATAAGTGATTAGAATAAAAATTTGAACTATAAGAGAAAAAGGAGGATATATTTTGACATACTGAGGTTCAATCCAAGATCCAAGCTTATCCATTTAAATGGTGCTTCATTATATTAAATATTACACATTTTTGACACTTTTCTATTTTGGTCTCTTTATAAATTCCCTTTCATCAAATGGGGGGAATTAGACTTTAGTAGTTTCATTGATTACTTCTATGAAAGAGGTAGTTAAAACCATTTTTCAACATACTTAATTGACACACCACAATAACTACATGGAGATCTGATTTTGAGTGCGTGGGATATGTAATTTGTAACATTGCTTTGATGATTTCCTGAAACCATTTCTTTTATTTTATTTTGTAATGTATAAGCTAGGTAAAATTAAAGTTTCAACATTACAACATATTATTTCCTACATATCTGTGAAGAGAAGGTATAGTCACATCTATAAGACATAATGCACATGCATTTAAAAATTTAGAATACAAAACCTTATATATATTCACCAATACATACCCAGTGGCACAAAGATGTACCTGGTGGCATCGGGACCAAAATCAATTGGCCATGTTTGTTAAAATTATGCTTACATAGAATGGTTTCATACATGTCTAGGTTCATCTTAGAGTAGTGTACACACCTATAAACTTAGGAATAGATCAAGTACAGTCAACACAGTCAAAATACAAACTCATATTTATAGAGCAATCAAGATGTGATCATTTCTTAACCTCTTTATTTACTCATTACTTTGCTTTAGATTTCACTTGTAACACTTGGGATTATTTTTTTTACATAGCTCTTAAATATATCTAATTTTTTTATTTCAATCATATATACTTAGATCTATTTAATTGTAGCTTACTTAAACCTTTTGTGTAAAAACCAAAATTAGGGTAAACACATGCACACTGTGTGGTATTAAACTATTGATTTGATTCCATGACTACCTCTACCTAATAATTCTTTATAATGCAAATCATTTTTGGAGAATGAAGAGATAAAATAGTATATCCATGAACTAGTGGATAAGGACACATCAAGCCCAAATCTTCACCTTATAACAATCCAAATATGTTGGTACTAAATAAAGATGGCACCTATGGATTGTGCATTGATTATAAAGCTCTTTATAAGACCGCAATAAATAACCACTATCCTCTTCCAAGGATTAAAAACCTATGAAACCAAATTTGAGGTGCCAAATTATTCATCAAAATCAATCTTAAGTTTGGGTATCATCATATTCTTGTTGAGCCTATATATATCTAGAAAACAAGCTTTAAAGAAAAGGAAGGTTTGTTTAAATGGTTAGTTATGCCCTTAGGTGTAATTAATGCACCTATAAAATTCATGTGGATGATGAATGACATCTTTAGACATTTCAATGATTCATGTGTTGTATTATACCTTGATGGCATTATAATATTCAAAAAAACATCAAATGAAAATATACATCATATTGAATAAGTTTTTAACACTTTAACACAACACATGTTTTATGCTAAAATTGATAAATATTCATCTATCATGCCATAGATACAATATTCAAGATATATTATAGACACAAAAGGAATTCATATGGACCTAAATAATATTGAATTAATCCAATAATGGCGTATATTAAATAATATTACAGATCTTTGTATCTTTTTGGGGTAATAAAATATCTATAAGAGATATGTACTTTATTTCTCTTATGTGAATTGGCCTTTAAACCTATTAGGGTGTGGAGCTAAAAGCTTCAACTGTTTGCAGACACGAAGAAGAGGATGCTGAAGTGTTAGGATTGTGGAGCTAAAAGCTTCACTGATGCAAACAGGAGAGGAGGTTGCTGAAGGTTGCTGAGTTGCAGAAGAAGTTGGGGTCGGTCTGATCAGCCGACGTCGGCGGTATAGCACAGAGAAGCAACCGACGTCGGTCATATATCGGCCGACGTCGGTCACCTCCAGGCGGACAGGGACCGGCGTCGGTCGCCTGTGTGGTTCGACTGCGAGCTATTTACGGGAAGTTAGCTAACAAACCAAGAGTTTGCATGATGAGTGCTAATTTTAGACTCATAGCTGCGGATCTAATTATTGTAATTAGATGTCTAATCATTGTTTGGATGAGATCTATATAATAGACTCATGGTTGTATTGTAAAAGTGTGCTAGGGAGTAAGAGAGCATAATTATAAGCTCCTTCTGTGTGTGAGGTAGAGCTATGGTGCGTTCCTCCTAGTGCCACAGTACCAGGTGTGTTGGTGCTGGATTGGAGAGCCAGTTGGGTTCTTCAAGAGTGTAGGATCTTGGTCACAGGTGCATGGCCTATATAGGAGATGTACATGGTAAGTAAGATCGTTGATCTGCAGGTGTATGTGTGTGCAAGGTCGAGGTTCACAGGTGATTGGAACCATTGCTTGATTTGCAGGTGTGCAAGGTCATACAGACAGCAACACTACAGGGAGTAGTATCAGGCAGGATCTACTTGGAGTACAGGTGTGTACTCGGATAGAGCAAGAGGAAGGCAAGGGAGTTCCTTCCATAAGTATGGTCTGTTGAATTGCAGGTTGTTGCAGATTCATGGGAGATCTACTTGAAGTACCTTGAGTACTTGTGGAGCACGTGGAGTGCTTGTGGAGTGTGTGGAGCACTTGTGGTGTGCGTGGAGCACGGGAGGTGAACACCAACTCTGTATTTGAGTTGGGTGTTGGGACCTGTGAGAGGGAGAGCTTTGGGGAGAAGAATTACTGTTCACTTGAGGCGTGGGAAACCTCTGTAAGGTGGTGGAGAAGAAGTGGCATCTTCTTTATTGTATTCTTTTCTGTATAAAGTGTTAATACAATTTGGTATTGTCTCTCATATCATGTGTTATTCTGAATTCTAGTTACTTGGTGAATCTGGTTAATTTCCGCATATTAAGTTGCTTGGTATTAGTAATCAAATTGTGTGCTTCCGGTGTACACCCCTCCCAAAAAGTGGTATCAGAGCATGTTTGTTGTTCTAGATTCCCAACAAGTGGTATCAGAGCCTTGGTTGTAGGTTCTTGAGCTTGATACCAACAGGTGGTATCTGAGCTGAGGTTGGAGGAAGCAGGTTTTGTGTTTGGTTACAGGTCACTCTCAGGGGTTTCTAATCGAGTGGGAGCAGAGCAACTGCAGATCAAAGTAAGCTAAGAATGGAGGAGTTGAAAATCACAGATGGTCACTCACGGTCCTATGGAAAGAAAGAGCAGGTAAAAGATTATTGTTGGTTGGTAACAGATCAGCATGAAGAAACTGAAGATACAGATGTAGCAGGTATTATTGCACAGGATGTGTTTGCAGGTTTCTTGGATAAAGTGGAATCTTGGATAAAAGATTCAGTTGCCTCTTTCCATGCAGTTCCAGGTAGAGGAGCTGGTAAGCCTTGTCAGATTGTTGGCAAAGGCAAAGTGAAGCTGAAATTGCAGGCGGCCAACACACAGGTGTTGATGAAGGTCATGCAGGTCCCAGGTTTGGAGATATGGCTAATTTCTTCAAAAAGATTGGGTGATGAGAGATGCACAAGAACTCTCACAGCGGATGCACTTGAATTAGCTGGTGGTAAGAAAACAGGTATCCTTTATCTACTTGTTTATATTACTGATTCTTCTTTTGTTGCGGAGACGTGGCTTCGTAGGCTTGGTCACATGAGCAGGAAGGAGATGCATGTTCTTAAGCGGAAGACAGATATATTTGACAGGCTTAAGAACTGGAAAGCCTTGGTGTTTATGGAGGAGATGGCGGACAGAACCCAGTGGATGTGGCTGGATACTTCTGAGCAGGGCAGTTTGGACATGGGTTTTGATCCAAAGAAGCTCGCGGGTAAAAAAGTCATCACTCACAGGCGAACACAGGTACCGATGTCGGTCAGGAGGAACCGGCGTCAAACAGACAGGTGCCGAGGTCGGTCATGTGCAGACCGAAGCTGGCGATGTCGGGCAGGGTAAGACCGATGTCGGTCATAAGACCGACGTCGGCAGAATTTAAGACCGATGTCGGTTAGGAGGACCGACGTCGGCAGCAGGGACACCAGCGCAGGCAGGTTGGTAGTCAGGTACAGACGCATGGAACCGACGTCGATCGGATGCAGACTGTGGAGTGACCGAGGTCGGTCACTGTAAACGGATTTTGGGTGGACAGCAAGCTGTCAAGGAGTCTCAAACACCCATACGAAGGACTGAAGGTGTAAGTAGGCCCTCAAATTCGTTGTTCCTCTTCTTCATACTTGTTGCTGATTGTAGAGCAGGAAGGATCCAGGAAACAGGTGTGAGCTTGGCATGGATGAGGATGTGATTCCTTGGAGGAGAACCAGACAGGTGTGTCTTGGTAGAGATGCCAGCAGGGTATGAAAGCACAGAGACGAATGGATACCTTAGTAGAAGAATAGAGAGAACGGATACGTGAGACGGAAGACCAAGTATATGGTCTTGTGGAGCTGCAGGACAGTGGTACAGGTTTTGACAGGTGGAGGACGGAGCATGGCTTCAGTCAATGTCAGGGTAACTACTGTGATTTGACTTACCAGGGGGATGGTGATTGCAACATCATTCTGTTGCTGTATGTGGATAGTATGCTAGCTAGCAGGGGTGTACATACAGGGTTTTGCTGAGCTAAGGGTAAGATTAGTTCAGTGGCATGTCAGGTGGAGTTTGGAGCAGCGGAATTCTTTGACATGGGAGGCATGGAGATCACAGGTTGATTTTGTCTCGAGTGGGAGCTGATGTGAATCAGGTGTTGGCGAGGTTCGGGATACAGAGCCGGAGCACACTAAGGGCTGGACAGGTACAGTGTCCGAAATCACATGAGGTCTGGTATAGACCTGAGTATTCCCATGCAGTGGGAGCTATCAGAGAGTTAGGAGCCAATTCGGGGAAGTGGATTCTCAGATTTTCTGAGAGGGACCGGCAGCAGGTGTTGCTATGCAGGGTCAGGACTTCACTACAGGTGTTGTAGGTTCGGATGTGGCAGGTTACTCGGATGACAGGTGGTACACCATGGGATGTGTGGTGGGTTGTCTTCAGGTGGGAGCTTGAAGAGGGATACAAACCAGGAAACAGATTAGACGGAGTACGGGTACAGGTACAGTGCAGCTGTTTATCTCCAAGTGGGAGATTGTTAGGATTGTGGAGCTAAAAGCTTCACTGATGCAAATAGGAGAGGAGGTTGCTGAAGGTTGCTGAGTTGCAGAAGAAGTTGGGGTCGGTCTGATCAGCCGACGTCGACGGTATAGCACAGAGAAGCAACCGACGTCAGTCATATATCGGCCGACGTCGGTCACCTCCAGGCGGACAGGGACCGGCGTCGGTCGCCTGTGTGGTTCGACTGTGAGCTATTTACGGGCAGTTAGCTAACGAACCAAGAGTTTGCATGATGAGTGCTAATTTTAGACTCATAGCTGCGGATCTAATTATTGTAATTAGATGTCTAATCATTGTTTGGATGAGATCTATATAATAGACTCATGGTTGTATTGTAAAAGTGTGCTAGGGAGTAAGAGAGCATAATTATAAGCTCCTTCTGTGTGTGAGGTAGAGCTATGGTGCGTTCCTCCTAGTGCCACAGTACCAGGTGTGTTGGTGCTGGATTGGAGAGCCAGCTGGGTTCTTCAAGAGTGTAGGATCTTGGTCACAGGTGCATGGCCTATATAGGAGATCTACATGGTAAGTAAGATCGTTGATCTGCAGGTGTATGTGTGTGCAAGGTCGAGGTTCACAGGTGATTGGAACCATTGCTTGATTTGCAGGTGTGCAAGGTCATACAGACAGCAACACTACAGGGAGCAGTATCAGGCAGGATCTACTTGGAGTACAGGTGTGTACTCGGATAGAGCAAGAGGAAGGCAAGGGAGTTCCTTCCATAAGTATGGTCTGTTGAATTGCAGGTTGTTGCAGATTCATGGGAGATCTACTTGAAGTACCTTGAGTACTTGTGGAGCACGTGGAGTGCTTGTGGAGTGTGTGGAGCACTTGTGGTGTGCGTGGAGCACGGGAGGTGAACACCAACTCTGTATTTGAGTTGGGTGTTGGGACCTGTGAGAGGGAGAGCTTTGGGGAGAAGAATTACTGTTCACTTGAGGCGTGGGAAACCTCTGTAAGGTGGTGGAGAAGAAGTGGCATCTTCTTTATTGTATTCTTTTCTGTATAAAGTGTTAATACAATTTGGTATTGTCTCTCATATCATGTGTTATTCTGAATTCTAGTTACTTGGTGAATCTGGTTAATTTCCGCATATTAGGTTGCTTGGTATTAGTAATCAAATTGTGTGCTTCCGGTGTACACCCTCCCAACATGAAGAACCAGAAGCACCGGCGTCGGCAGCATGACCGACGTCGGTCAGATGCAGTGCAAAGGAAATCGATGACGGCAGGAGGTCGGCCGACGTTGGCAGCACCAGGCAAGCAGGGACCGACGTCGATCGCCTGTGTATTTCTAAAACTGTTATTGACAAACAGTCAGTTAAGTGAAGCGAGTGTTTACATGTCAAATGACTAATTATAGTCACGAGCTGCGTGTCTAATTATTGTAGTTAGATTTCTATTTTTGTAACCATGGGATTTTATTTAAAGACCCATGAGGCATGTATTGTAATTATCAAGAAGGCAAGTAAAAGCATTGAAGCAAGCAAGGTCAAGGAGATCTACAGGTGTAAGGTCAAGGAGATCAGCTGAAGCATTCAAGGAGGGATAACAACTCAGGTTATAGAGTTGTTGTGTTGAGCAAGAGAGAGAGAGGGAAGAAGGTCTTGAGGTGTGGCAAGCCTTTGAGGTGGAGGAAGAAGTGGCATCTTCCTTATTGTATTTTCTTCTAGTAATATCTAATACAAGAGTGTGTATTGTCTCTCAAATTCTTTGTTGTCTCAAGTTTCTAGTTACTTTATCATTCTGGTATAATTCCGTGTTTAATTGCTTATAAGAAAGTAATCAATTGTGCTTCCGTTGGATAAGGGGTCACCTAACAGTTGGTATCAGAGCATATTGATTGTTGTAGGTTCTCCTGACAAAACCAAGTTACCAAAAGGTGGTGTCATAGCAATTTTTTTCTAGTCAATTACATAATAGAAAATGTTTTAAGAACTAAAACATAAACCTTGATCCATGTTAGCAATTCCATTACTTGATCTTAAGAACCATTTGAGATAGAGACTTATTCATTTAACTATGCACTTGGATCAATCATCACTCAACATGGTCACCTAATTACTTACCATAGTGAAACATTCATTTCTACGTAAGGAATTATCCTAAATATAACCATAATATTTATTCCATTATTCAAACATGTAAACATTAGAATCATTACATGTTGGGAAAGGATATTTTCATCCACACATATCACAAACCACTTTAATTTTTGTAGACTGAAAACAAGTTACATCAAAAGTGGCATCAGAAATGGTTTTCCAACCTTAAATAGTTCCATTTAAAAACCAACCTGCTTGCTCAATATGATACATGTTTATAAAAATTAACAATAAATTAGATTCATATTCTATTATCAGGGAATATTAGGTTTTAGGTACCACTTTTAAAAAAAATTGACAAACTCTATTCAAGGGGAGGTTCATTGAAATTTCAAAAAAATGAATGTATAAGGCATTTTGATTCCCAATAAAGTCACAAAAAAATATTGGAAATATTTTATGTCATTTTGCTTACTTTGGCTATTTTATGGACTCACCCAATGGGAAGCAACATAAAAATTTTGACATTGGAGAAATCATCACATGGTGAGTTATTTTCCTCTACATTTGATAAGGGAAGCTCCCTCGTATGATGGGGTTTTTTTTAATGTTTTTTATTACTTATAACCTAAAAGTACAAAAGGGATTGGAAGTGGAAATGGGAAAGTTATAAGTACAAAAATAATTAGGAGGAGATGGAATGGAGAATGAGAAACACACATCGTAACAAATAGATAAGACCTTCTAAATAACTTGGATTTGAATGAAATGGGTTGAAATATTTCCTTCAATATGTGAATTGAATTATGAGTAGTGAATGTTTATGAGGTAAAATGATTCTAAAGGAGCATAAAATATTCTTCAAAATTTGATTGGTTATGTTTAACACAAAGTCCACACCTAGATTTCCAACACAAAGTTTGTAGAGACTAAGATTTTTCACACATAATATTGAAAATACATAATGTGTTAATTTATCTTCAAATAGTAAGAGCAAATTTCATTTATGAATACTAAAACCCATAAATCCAAAATACACATAATCTTGAAAATATTAAAATTGGATATATTACTTCATCACCAAATAATAAATCAAATTTCATTAATGAATACTAATCAGCCCCATAATTCAAAATAGACTCTAACACATATGTTTGCTCATAATCAACCAATCATTCATTGAAAAGGAACATATGCACACAAGGTTGCAACAAACCCTCTACTAGGGCTAAGATAAAAAGGATCAAAACCCATTTATAATCAAAAACATCCCTTTGTAATTTATTGAATTCACAAAGTAATTATGTAACTAATTGAGACTAACTCAACCAAAGGAGTTATTTTTAACTTGACTAGATTTATTTTATGTCTGTATTTTATTTTTATTCAGGGCATTCATTTTTGATGTACATAACATATTAGTAATATAAAATTACTTTTATGACTTTTTTGATATAGTGACTTGTATGAATTTATATTTGAAAAATATTAATTATTTTGAAATTACCTAATTAATTGTATTTTACAAAATTACTTCATATCAAAATTATTACTAACTTTGACATACTCAAAAAAAAAATCACTTTTGAGGGTTTTACACATAGGGACATTTTACAAGTAAAAAATATAAAAACTGACTTGCATAAAAACTAATTAATCTTAAAGGGATAAATATGATTTAATACTAAGAATTCATTTGATGTTCAATTTGGATCAAGAACTTTCACTCCTCTATTTATCTCAAGCATTGATGTGTTCTTTCACAAACATAACATTTTGAGGTATTTGTGAGAATAGTAAACCAATTTGTGACAAGCAACATTCCAAAAATAACTTAATGCATTGAATGAGACCCACTAATCCTGGTCCACTTGGTGATATAATCAACAATGTCACTTTGTAACTTTAAAATATACATAACTCAATTGCCTTTTAAATCATATTGATATTGTTATCAAATTAACTTGGCACCATTTGCTTGACATTGACATTATTTTATGAATTTCACTATTTTAATTTAGTTTATATCTACAATCATTAGCTTATATAAGCTTTGATTTTGTATTTAATTTCATATTGATGTTAATTTAAACTCACACTAGAATTTATCCTAATGCTTAAAACCCATATTTTTGTTGAATCATTTTAGCACCAAATGAAATAAGCATCAGATCATATCAAACAAGCACCAAATGAAATAAGTGCCAAATGGAATGGGCACCAAATTACAATAAATTTCAAATACAATGAGTTTTGAGTACAATAAACACCAAATTGTACAATGAATTCTAAATTCAATGAGTGTCAAATCCATAAAGCACCAAATCCAATGCAACTAATGCCAAATATTTGATGTTAACATTGATTTTATTGTTATCACATTCATCATAATCTGTACCTAATTATATTAATAAATACTTTCATGATTATTTTGAATGTCTAGCATGTTTCTTGTAGTGGTATTTAATAAAATCAATGATTTTGTATCACAATTTTATTGAAACTTGGTTCTTTGTCCATAAACATTTGTTCTTGAATTTTTACTATGTATAATTTCCCTTTGTGGATTTGTTGGGGTATTGTACTCTGAATGAATTTTTTTAGCCTTGTCATTGATATTTAGAGTCAACATCCCCACTCTATAATTTTTTTATTTTTTGCATTCTTTATTTACCTCAAATTTACTATTAAGAGCACAATTGGAGGTTTTATCATAAATTGAAAAAACTTGGATAACAATCTTCGAACCTAATTCTTCTTATGTTCCTTCAAGTTGAAGGTAATCTTACATTGTATACACTACATCCTTCATAACCTTGAGGTCCATAGTGATAATATCAAGTATATCCATCAACCAAAGGCCCTATATTTAAGCTCTTGATCAATTAGTCTTAAGACCTTTCTATATATCCATTTCCAAAATATAATATGTGAAATGAACTACATATGCCCCATCTAGTGTCTTATATTATTTGAAATCCACTAAGAAGATCAAAATTTGCTATTGAAAGACCCTTTATTTTCTTGCAAAAATATTTGTTATGCTCTTGTTTATTTCAGTGGCCAAAAATTATGATGAGTTGAATGTATTATTATGTTGAACCATTAAGTAGGATGCATAAGTACTAATTCCTCTCCCTTAAACCAATTTATTCTTAAGGATATTAAAAAATTTAAGTAATTAAAATTGATTAACCCTAAAAATATAGATTGGGATAATCTAGGATTAAAGAGGATAGAGATAGCCTAGGGTATAAGGGTGATAAACTATCTCTATAATAGGCCAATTAGATGTTAAACTTAGATATAACATATGTTGAATTCATGGAACTGAGATAAGTTTAAAATAGTAAGTACAACTATACTATATGTGGAAAAGATAAATAAATAATGTACTTAGTTGGTTTTAATTTTGACATAGTTAGGGGTCTAGAACAAGCATGAAGTAGATTGGAAGAGGGTTCTAAAACAGCCACCAAATTCTAGATTAAGTTATTCTAGAGCCACATACACTGGTGCCATCCTAGGGAAATTATGTTGACACTATTGTCTAAACCTAATGCATGTGTCTTATAAATAATATCTCATACAAAAGGATGTGACCACCTAGATTCATTTAGGTTTGTCTTCACCTTCACTCTAGTGCATTTAGATCTTGGTCATGGAATATTGATCATGAAATTTTAAAACCTTAGTTCTCCATACTCATAATGACCTTGGGGGAAAATGGGTTAGTGGGAACACAGTGTCAAGTTAACCCCAAAGACCCCTATATCAATGAGCACTATTTATATATTCAATACTCTGAAGAGGGCCTCAGATTGATATAGTTCTCTCCTATGTGTTGGCTTGTGTGTGAATCATGCAATATATGGAAAGCAAGTACAATAGTGACCTAGCTTGTAACTTATAAAATTGAGCGCTTATGATGTTCCTTCAGTACTTCAAACTTGTGTATGTGATGTCCCTGTGACTAATATAAAAATGATATAAAATAGGGAATCTTTGCTTTATCGAGTGCTCGATTGAATGCTTTGATATGTTACCTTGGTCTCTGTTAGGTTGTAGTTGAATAATAAATGAGGATTGATCTTGTATTTATATTGATCCCTTTATATAATTAACTCACATTAAATCAATTAGGTTAACTATTAGGATATATTTTATTTAAAAATTAGATGATTTTAGGGCACTAGACACTTGTGTCAGAATAGGACACTTGTGTTAGAGAAGGACACTTGTGTCGATACAGGTGTCTATCTGGGATGCTAATGTCTAGGGAACAAAAAAGTAAGTACATGCTCAAAAATTTTAAGGGCATAATATAAGCATGTTTTAAGCATTATGGGTAAGATAGTAGGCTTGGGTCATAAACATAAGATTGGTCAGACCAAGAGATATGTTAAGGGGCATAAGATAGAATAGAGGCGAGACTTCCAAAAGTGGGAAAGGTATAAAACTGAGAGGAACAACCAATGTCTAAGTTTTTAAAGTGTACATTAATGAGGTGATATATAATCCATATCATCTACATTTTCCCCCTTTTAATCTAGTAATGAATTTTTTGGTTTAAATGAGAAGAAATGTGTACCTGGGTATATATAACACACCTTGCCTTTACTTGAGTCTAGCTTAACTTATTTACTGGTGACTAACCTAAAACCAAAATCATGTTAGAGTATATAATAAATGCATATAATTTGAAATTAAAAGTATTTAAAATATTAAAATTGAAAGAGCAAGATTTAGGAGTACACATGTATCGATGTAACCACCTTACATATTGATAAGTTGATTTGAAAAGATGTATCATTGTAAGTATCTAAAATAGAGATTAGGATAAATATATAAATCTATAATGTACACATATGTAAGGAGATAGAGATATATTGGAAGGCACATGCCCCCAACCTTGGAGAAAAATAGGAGTTTCCACTCAGTAGTTGAGATTAACTCAATCGTGCAACTTAATCATAACTATAACCTGGTGAGCATGAGTGAACAAAGTTGACTCATACTATCAAACTGATGATGTTAGATTATATAATCAAGTCCAACCTAAAAACTTGGCAAAAGTGAGTTATTTAATCACTTCAACCATACCAAAAGTGAACCAACTACTATAGTAGATTGCCTCAATACAGTCCATAAAAGTCCATCCTAGTTGGTGATGACAATCCTTGAGAGTATTTTTAAATCTGAAATTGATTTGGATTCTAAAATATTAGCTGCACATTTCATAGCATATGCACCTTAGATATGTCTCATGTTGAAACTATGTAAAATAATGGTACCAATGTATAGAATATTGCCAATATGAATCTAAATTATATAAGTATGTTCTTTAGCCAATTTATAAACTATGTAAGTGTGGAGAATATGCTTCAAAAGCATGCCCCCACTATATATGGAGAAATATAAAAGCTAAAATAAGTGCCAATGTGGAGGACATGTTTCCAAAACATGTCCTTACTGAATCTGGGTGTGTCAAATAGTGAATAATTATGGAGAACATGCTTCCAAATCATGCCTCGACTAAATCTAAAAACTATGTCAAATATGAATAAGCATGGATAACATGCTTCCAAATCATGCCTCCACTGAATCTATAAACTATATCAAATGTGAAGAAGTGTGGAGAATATGCTTCCAAAGCATGCCCTCATTGAATCTGGAAATTATGCCAAATGTGGAGAACATGCCTCTATGACATGCCCCCACTAATATGCCCCCCCCCCTTTTAAAGTGAGGGAATAATAGAAATCAGTTACCACACCTCAAAAGGATAAGACAACTATATATTTTTTTAATGGAACTATGTAGTATAAAGAAGAACATGTCAAGGCAAATTTAGCATTGAAGCATATAGAACAATGTGATCATTTGAAGGCCTAAAATGCATGATAAATATCATGACAATGTATAGATAGTAACAGTACAAGCTCAACAAGAAAACAAGCACACACACACACACAATATCACTCAAAATGTGATCATTTGAAGGTGTAAAATGCATGATAAAGATCATGACAATGTATAGATAGTAACAGTACAAGCTCAAAAAGAAAACAAGCACACACACAAGATCACTCAAAGTCAAGTCAACATATAATGGTCCTAGGAGACCACAAATAAGGGACATATTTAAATGCCACACAATCAAAGGGACATGACTTAGTCAAATGTCCACTAAAGAAAGGATGACATATTCAAATTTCCACACAATAAACAATTCATATTTAAATGTCAAAGAAATCATACATAGGCACAGGGGCCAAAGAAAATAACATATTCAAATGCTCGAACAAACAAGACAATATCAAGGTAAGACACTCAAAGAAGTACATAAAGGAAAGCATAAGCATATCATAATAGCCCATAGATCAAATGTGTTATCAAAAAATGTCAAGTGCATAACATATCAAGTACCATGTGAAATATATAATCATGGATAAAAACATGTGTAAGTACATATAAGCTCAAATATAATAATGAAAAGTGATCCTTGAACCATATAACTTATGAGTGTTGTGATCAATGAAGTGGATGTCCCCATTGTGCACATGACATGAGTAGATGGAAGGCTCAACATCCAAAATATGAATAAATCATATATCTATATATGCATGTATCACACTCAAGTATAAGTGTGAGACACGTGTATGTAGAAGTAACTAATATGTCATTCATCAACATGGAACTAACACATAGATGCCAAGGAGCCAATAGAGTATATTTATACTAAAAACACTTTTGGATTTTCAAATTTTATTTTATTTTTTGGTATTTTTAAAATATTTGAAACTTTTCATCCTTAAGTTATATCTACGACATTGTTTACATCATGATTGGATAAGTTGAAAATGTACATAGCATGTTCCTCCTCATGCTTTACATGTGTAGTAGAGGAATTAATGTTATCATTTGGAATATGGATCAAATTTCCTTCATGAGAAAAGGAAATACCTTACGAATTGGATCAATTTTTGCTTCCATTTGGTATAACAAAAGATTTATAGTGTAAATTCATATGGAGATGCGGTAGGCATAACCCAAACTTGTGTTTTAATTACTTCAGGACCACAAGCAATTGGTATTATTGTGTTTCAAAAGGAGTCTTTCCAACCTCCTTTATTTTGTAAGTTTTTTAGATAGAATCCAATTTATCATAAGCATATTGCATTACAAGTATTTTTTATTTGTGTAGGATTGATATGGTTATGCCAAAAATAAGCATCACCCATTAATAGTGTAATTGTTAAATCTTGTTGATGTGGATGCTTTTTTTGTTGTTCACCATAAGTTTTTTGGATAGGATGCAGACCTTGGAGTGGTCCCATTTTGAGTAACCCTTTTAGAGTGCCCATGTAAAGAGTAGGAACTCCACATTTTTGTTCATAATATTCATTTGGTAATTCATCTCCCTCCTTTGTGTGAGGAATAAAACTTTGGTACTTAAAAGGGGAGATGTTAAACTCCTTTGAATAAGGATAAAAGAAGCATATATATTCACATGCACATATAAATGTGTAAATGACTCATATTATTTATGAAATGTTTTTTATTTTAATAGGGAAAGAATCCCTCTACTAAATATAAATTGTAACTCTAATTCTGAGGCTATAAATACCAACCCATATGATGTAATTTTGAATCAAATAGTATAATCTTAAAGGGATTCATCATCACATTGCTTGAAACTATGAAAGTGTGCTAATGTAAGTTTTGACACCTTGTATATATTGAAAGCCATGAAGAAAGCATATTCTAATTGGGAAAAGTGATTAGGGAACCTTTTGGTAGACTATAGAACCAATTATGAGTCTCATCAAAAATGTTCATGTGGAATACTTTTAGCAATAGTTTGTCATATTTTGCCCATTGACCAAAAGAATGTACATAGTTAATCATGTAGTCAAAAGGGTCCTTATGACTCAAAAAGAGACGTAAATCCAGTATTTCAAAATATTGTGAACAAGGATATTCAAGTATACATTGTGCAAGAGGTTGATTGTTAAATGAAGTCACATTTGTATTAGTATTATGGAAAACCATTTGCATTTGAAGTATAGAAACTTGCCTTTGAATATCCCTAATAGTGGTCATCATAGAAATAATATATTCCATGAGGAAAATGTTGTTTGTCATAGGTGTTATCATTGGTTCCAACCCACCACCTTTTTTGAATCGAGGCATATGAATAACATCATCCTCATTGATAATAAATGCAAGTTCATGATCACTAAATTTAGGATATGTTGGTAGTGGTATTGGATCTTTGAATTTTGGTCCTTTGGTATATCATTTAATATCTTGGACCATTGGAATAATTTGGTGCACTCCCTTTATAAATAGTTTGTAAATCAATCATAATTTCCTTATGTATTTGTCAGAACTTTTGAAGATCATACGAAGGAACATCTTGGTCATATGAAACCATTTTTGTGGTAAAATATGCATGAAGGGCCTAATTATATGACATACCTTATTGGTGACTCATGGATTATTTTAAAAAATTTAAGCCTTATCAATTTTTATTATATTTAACACTTGCATGGTGGGTTATACCTTGCTCATGATTGTCCAAGCCTTGGCCTTTGTATCCATATTTTAGCAAATATCAAAGGCCAAAATCATATGATAGTGGTCTAGCCTTAAGAACCTAATTATAGAGATGGTACTGGATCTTTGAATTTGGGCACTTTTACTATATCATTTAAATAGCTTGGACCATTCAAAGAATTTAGTGTACGACCTTTAGAATTATGTTGTAAATCAATCATAATTTTCTTATGTATTTATTAAAACTTTTGATGAACATATGAAGGAGAATCTTGGTCATACGCAACCATTTTTGTGGTAAAATGTGCATGAAAGGCCTAATTATATGACTTGCCTTGTTGGTGACTCGTGTATTTTTTGTAAATCCCAAGCCTTGCCAATTTGCATTATATTTAAGCCATACAGGGTGGGTTATACCTTGCTCATGATTATCCAATCCTTGGCCTTTATATCCATATTTTATCAAATATCCAAGGCCAAAATTATATGATGGTGGTGTAGGAAATATAGGTAAAGGATCTTTATCTTCCTTAAGATGGGTCAAATCATCTCTTGAAATAGTGAGAGCACGAACTTGATTATAAGGATGGTATTAGATCTTTGAATTTTGAAACTTTTGATATATCATTTGAATAACTTGGACCATTGGAAGAATTTGGCACACTCCCTTTATAATTAGCTTGTAAATCAATCATAATTTCCTTATGTATTTATAAAAACTTTTGACGATCATTTGAAGTAGCATATTGGTCATATGCAACCATTTTTATGGTAAAATATGCATGAAGGCCCTAATTATATGTCTTACTTTATTGGTGACTCATAAATGTTTTTGAAAATCCCAAGCTTTGATGATTTGTATTATATTAAGAGATACAGGATGGGTTATACCTTACTCATGATAGCCCACTCCTTGGCCTTTGTATCCATATTTTATCAAATATCAAAGGCCAAAATCATATGATGGTGGTGTAGGAAATACAGGTAAAGGCTCTTTATCTTCCTTACGATGGATCAAATCATCTCTTGAAATGGTAAGAGCACGAACCTGATTATAGGGATGGTATCTACCACCATTCAAATATTTGATATTTGAGGCTTTAGCACTTGGAAGAATACAAGAATAATCAATTTTCACCCCTTAATATGAATTTGGAGAGTTTCATAATCATAGTCATCAAATCAATCAATATCATCCATGATGAGAGAGATAAAGAACACAAAGATTGGGATAAAGTAAGTAAGAAACATCATAAATAGTATTCTTAGGTAAGAATGATGTTCAAAAGTCAAGTTCACCAATGTTTAACCCTAAAAATATAGATTGGGTTAATCTAGGGTTAAAGGGGATAGAGATAGCCTAGGGTACAAGGGTGATAAACTATCTCTATATCAGGTCAATTATATGTTAAACTTAGATATAACATATATTGAATTCATTAAACTGAGATAGGCTAAAATATTAAGTAAAACTATTATTGATATAGAAATGAAAAATAAAAATGTATTTAGATCATTCTGATGCTAACATAGTTCTATTTATAGAACAGATAGGAAGCAGACTAGAAGAGGGTTCTGGAATAGTTACCAAATTTTAGATAAAATGCCTCAAAAGTTGTAGACACTAGCATCAGTCTGAGATGGTAATGTCGATGCTATTACCTGAACCTGATATAGGTGTCTTATGTGGAATACATGCTAGAAAAGGATGTGACCACCTATATACTTTTGGGTTTGTCTTTGCCATCACTCTAGTGCATTCAAATATGGGTCTTGGAATATCACTCATGAAATTGTAAAACTCTAATTCTTTGTAATCATAATGACCTTGGAAAAAAATGGGTTAGTGTGCACACGATGTCAAAATGACGCCAAAGACCCCTCTATGAATGAGTGTTGCCTACGTAACCAATAATTTTGAGAGGGCCTCAAACTTATGTAGTTCTCCCCTCCATGTTGGCTTGCGTGTGAATCATGCAATATGTGGAAAGCAAGTACAATAATAACCTAGCTTGTAACTTGTAAAATTGGGCTCTTAGGTTGCTTCTTTAGTACTTTAGACTTATGCATGTGTTGTCCCTATGACTGATATGAAAATAAGAGAAAATAGGGAAGCTTTGTTTTATCAAGTTTTTGATTGAATGCTTTGATAAGTTTTCTTGGTCTATGTTAGGTTGTAGGTGAGGAATGAATGAAGGTTGGTCTTGTACTTATATCAATCCCTTTGGAGAAGTAACTCTCATTAAAACACTTAGACAGACCATTAAGATATGTTTCATTTTCAAATTAGATGACTTTAGGGTATTGGATACTTGCATCGGAGCAGGTAACCTACATCGACACAAGTATTTGTCCAGGATGCTAATGTCTAGGGAATAGGAAAGTAGGTAGAGACTCAGAACTTGCAAGGCCATAAGATAAGCATGTTTTAAGCATTCTATAAAATATAGCATGTCTGGGTCATCAACATAAGACTTGTCAAACCAAGAGATAGGCCAAGGGACTCAAGATAGAGCAGATGTGAGACTTCTAAAAATGAGAAAGGTCTAAAACTAAGAAGAACAACCAAGATAATCCTTAAATATCATTTACACAAACATCTCCCATCCATAATATTAAAAATAAAGTTTCTCCATATATAGACATACATGCATATATACATACATATACATATACATAATAAACATTTTATATTATATTTTATAGTTCATCCATCAAATAAATGATTAAATGATAAATAAGGTCATGTTTCAATATGAATACCTATCGTTATTAATAGATATAAAAAATGTTTGAAAATGTGTGATTGATGAATTGACAGAAGTATCATTAAATTCAAAGAATAAAATTTCCCTTTATAATCTTAATAATGGTCTTCATATAATATATTATATTATTAGTACTAATATAATATTATTATAAATTTAAAAATAATATACAATAATATAATATTAAAATATAATAATAAATACCATATTATTATTATTAATATTATTTAACTTTTTTTGGTCAAACAAGGGAATTGATAATATCACCATCATTGATTTTGAGTGAGAGAGAACTCTCAGAGCATAAGTTTCAAACCACCACCCTGAAGTTAACATAAACTTATTGAATACCAATTGATCTATTAGGCACATCCTTACTACTATTTAACTATTGATCCTCGTAATATTATGCAAGGTTTAGTATTAAAATCAATGATTTTAAAATATGTGTTGGTCAGCTAGGGGCAAGGGGTACATGGATAGAGAAGGAGAAATGGATCGAGTTGAGACTATAAGGAGAAGAAGAAATTTCAAAGGCTTGTAATCGTGTTATTTTAAGGAGAAAAATCCAACTGAGAAGAAAATTGAAAATCTAAATGTAAATGTCAATGTTCATCTCATTGGAAAATGGATTGACCATGAATGGTAATATTTCTTTCATAACATTGATATTTTTGTTTGTATTAGAGTTTAGGTCCTTGCCCTGGTCCCTACTAACAAGAATACTAACAAGAATAATGAATACCATTTCTAAATCGTTAGTCTAGTTCATGCAAACAAAATTCCCCATTAATAATGCATTTGACCTAAAATTTGGCATAGTCTATAATAAAATGTTTCAATAACTTATGAGTTCTTTGCATATATAATATATGTTTTGTGTCAGGTAATGCAACTATATTTTCTCTTTTGCAAATGTAGTCGTTGTAAAGTTTAAAGTATCATCATATTGTAACAGACTAAAAAATAAAGTAAAATATAGATAGAATAAATGCATGTTAACGTATTAATATGATTTGTTCCTTATTTTTTACCAAATGCTTCCACACTAATTAAAAATGGTTACGTGATCTCGTTAATATATACAAGGTAATAACGGTACAAGTAATGGCAATGCAACTAAGAAAACATTAACACTAATTTAAGAAGAGACGACACCTTGTATCAAATCTCCTACCTCTTTTAATCTACAATATAATAAAATTATTTTATATTTATCTAAAAGGTAATAAAAAATATGTGAAATTATTATTGACCACCAAAATAATTTTTCAACCATTATCTTCCTCCAAATATTATAAAATTGATTTAAGATTATTTTTACATATATATTTTTTATCCATCTTAAATTTTATAATTTTAATTAATTGAAAATATCTAAAAATATAATAATATAGCCCTTTATCGACCCATAAAATCTTTAAAAAAGCCAATATTTTTTATCTTTTTATATTTATAAAATTTTCTTTTAAACATTTAATTCTCTTTTAAAAAATAACAATAATACCATGCGTATCGGTGGTGGTTACTTTAAAATAAATAATAAATTAATAAATAAAATAAAATAATAGATTATAAAAATAACCTTTTTAAACTATACAAGGTCCATCGTTGAAGTCTGAAATGGCGCACAAATGAAGAATAGGTATCGATTAAATGAATACGTTGAAGTGGTAAAGTTTTGTGGCCCCATAAAAAGCTGAGGATGGGGCAGGTTGAGGATGATCTTTTGGAATATACCTACGTGGTGGTTACCCACCGAATATTATAAAGCACTCACATAAAACAAATGTTGGAAAGATTTTTTCGGTCCCCCACTCCCTAGTACCCATCGGTGAAGATGATGATGATGGGGCCACTCCAAGGCCTACGTCCATTACTAGAAGCATCAATGCATTAGGAGTGATTGCTCTTCTAACAGGGCTCACTACAACCTTTTTAAAGGGTTTTCGTTCCTATTGCATCATAAATTCATCAAAGAAATTTTTTACTTGTTTTTTACTTCTCAAATATTTTTATATAGGAAAATTGTTTTGCGGAGGAAAAAAAATTCTTGAAAAGATAAGTATTGGAAGACGTTGTCTACCTAAAAAGAGATCCAAAAAGTTGTGTTTCCGTAAGTCATATAAAGGTATACCAAAAGTTAGGCAATCAATGGATTCACAAGCCTTGCTTCATAATCCGTTAGCCCCTAAGATTGCATCATATCCTTTACATGTAGATTTGTAGCTCGTAAACTTCCATTATCCAATACATCTTAAATATTTTCATGTGGCATGTTTGGATTATGCTTTCAATGACATGTTGCTAATTAAGTTGTTTCCAAGAAGCCTAAAAGATTATACGTTGCATTAGTTTTATGATTTACATTTTCAATCAGTCACCCAATCAATCCATTAGCAGAATGGTTTATTAAGCATTTTACTATCAACATTGATGAAAACATTTCTTATGCACAAATTACTAAGCTTAAGCAATGAACTAATGAACCTATCAATAACTATGTACTTAGTTACAAGACCATGCTTGCCAGAATGACTAATACCTTGGAAGATAATAAATTAAAATATATCTTCAAACAAATTTTACTTGCAAATATGCACGAGTCAATTATTTTCAAAAAATTCATATCATTTGAAAAAATTTGTCATACAATAAGAGAAAGACAAGTCAAGCTTCTTGCTGTGAACAAGCTCAAATGTGTACCCACATCTACTTCAACTTCTACAATGTACTTTCAAAGCAAACCATATTACAAAGCTAAGCCAACAAAAACTAAAGTTGATGCAAATATCACAGTTAATATTATTTCTCAACCTTCTAAAAAGTTTGTTTTATCAAATCAACCAAAGTGGCAATTTTTAGATTACCACAACTAGCTTATAAAGTGATACAAAAGTTACTTGAGTGTAATATTATTACTCTACCTCCAACATTAGAGGTTGCTCTGAGTAGAGGTCAAGGCAAATATTTCGATAACAATGTATATTGTGATTACCATAGATGCAACAGTCATTCTACCAATTTTAACTACCAATTTTAAGCTAAAGCACCTTATTCAAGATCTTGTCAAAAATAATGTTATTGAGCTAAGCACTCCTATAGAGGAAACTAAGCTTTGATAGAATAAAAAATTTGAGTTGAAGATTTTCAATGAGCTATTTATAAACCATGATACAAACAATGATAATTCAATTGTGCATCATACCTATAATGCATATCCACCTCTTGGATCATATGATCATCCATTAAATGAAATTATTGGTACAATTGTTCAAATTACTCAACCACCTCCTATGATTATTTGTGATGGTATGGGACAATGGATGATGATTTTGATTTTTATGTTTTATGTATATGAGTATATATTGATCAAAAACCCATTCATAGTATGTTTGTTGACAATGGATCAAGTGAGAATGCATACACAATGGCATTACTCCACTCATTGGGTTACACACAACATGACATAAAGTAACATCTAAAAATGTCAAGACATTTAATGGGAAACAATAAACTACTCTGGGACACATTGTGTTGCCTCTTCATACGGGCCCTGTTATCTACTTATTTTCTAGTTCTATCACAAAATGGGGTCTTTGACCTGATATTTTGATGCCCTTAGTTTTAAAAGCTTTTGGTTGTACCTTCTACAATACATAGATGCCTTAAGTACATATCTTGCAATTGGCTTGTTCTAATTTTAAGAATTAGATATGAGTACCCTCTACAATCTATGGTACCTCCTCCCCATTCACCACCACATTCATTGATACATATATACAAGGATAAAGCACATTTAATTTTTTTTCTCCTATGCAAAAAATTTATGTTCAATCAGTTTTAAATCAACTACAAAAGTCTCAAAAATAACCAATGCAAAACAAAGCATATAGTAAAAAGGGGTCAAGTTCCTAACAAGCACAATCACATGCAACATATTCTAAATTGGTAATACATACATATCAGTATGCTCCATAAAAAACACGACATTTGGCACAATATTTTACTAGTCTTCATTGTATTTTAAATCATTTTATATCTCTTAGATCTACTCCTCCCATATAGGATTACATGAATAGTGATTTAGATAGTTTCATTATAGCACAAGATACATTTTTTGAATCTAAGTCATGTAAATATAGCACATTTCATTCATGAAATATGATCCTTCTACCACTTATTATAGATTATTACGACTTCCATCTTGATAGGACCATTGGTTAACATATTACATTTTTAAATATTCTAAAATTTTCAAAATATTCAAATAATCATTTAAAATTAAAAATTGATTGTACATAGCTTCTTTGTTTGATTCATCATACCATTCTTCCAATTTTTCACATGTGATCAATTTGATTAATTATTCTATTCCTTAGATCTTAATGATTTTTTGGCCTTTTAGCTCTTCTTTTTCACTTTTCAGATCTGAGCAATCCAACACAATGCTCTATACTGCCACCATGTACCAATTACCTTATTATTTCACCTTCTGAACTAAGCAAATTGCATTTTTTGTTGATGATAGTAACAACTAGTATGGTAAAAATCAACTGCCATTATTGTCAAGAGTTGGTTGATCCTGTCATGTCCCTATTTTCACACAAAAATAGAAACTAAGCCACAAAGCCTTAATACATGCAATTTTTGACATTTCACTCAATTTCAGTATACACAATAGTACTTGTTCATGCAAAATATTTATTTTTCATGTGTTATATTTCTCAAACATGCGTGTTACATACCTTGACAAGTGTATATTTGATGAGACTAAGATATACAATCAGTCATCTGCATATTTATTCAATTTATAAGATACTTCTCAAAGTTATAAAATGACATATGTATAATGGGGGCATCTTTCTCATACATGGTCATGTCATCATTTTCAGTGTGTACTTTACTTAGACACATGTTACTGATTATTTAGATCCCTTTCCTTTATTCTAATTTCAAATCGATTGTTTTCACTAGTCTCTTTTGTTATAGTTCAAATTTTAAAAAAGCACAAAAAAATAAATATTTCTAAAATAATAAAACATTCAAAATATTCTAAGAAATCCAAAATCAAGGCATGAACATGATTAACGGATTAGTGTACATCATTTTTATATATTATCTTTTTTATGATTGGTAGATAACATACTCTTTTTCTATCACATATGTATTTCAATGGTATTCATAAGTGTTATGCAATGCATATAAATTAGACATGAACTAAGATGTTGGACTTGCCTCTACTTAGTAACCATGCTAAACTAGGGGTGTCTTATTCACAAGTTACAATATTTATAGGTGTTACAACTCTATGAATCATATACTGATGAGCTATATACTTGTTACAAATGTCTTGCTAACATTTATTTTTTACATTGTATACATGGCTATGATATTTAATAAGATATGATCACATTACATATACATGGTGTAGACTATATTTTTAGCTATTTGGTGTATTGATGTTATTAATTATACATAGTAGATTGGACTTTGCTTGTTTATTGTATGTGGTCCTTAGCCCTTGTATGCAATTTTATTGAACATCTCTAAGAGATCATTGTTTGGTATTTACGACATTTGGAAATGTCTATTATTTGTATCCCTTGGCCATTTATTTTGTGTGACATTTAATACGTCCCTTGTTTGTGATATTATACATATATTTTACATGTGGCCCTTGTCCTTGTGAGTAAAATGTTTACTTATACTACATTTAAACATGTCCCTTGTATGCAGCCTTTGACCTTATTTTATTTGAAATTAAAACTATTATGTTTGTGTGCTTGTTGAGCTTGTTAAGTTTGATGAGTTCCATGATCCATAGCATGCACTTACTAATGCTTAGGATTCTAATTTTGCAATTTACTGCTATAAACTTCATTGATAAATTATTATAGGTCTTTCCCCATATGATTACATACATGATTTGAATGGTACATATCTTATTGTGTTGACATACTTTTCTCATATGCTACACTATTCAATGATTGCATCTTGATATGCATGATACAATTAAATTAAATTTAGAGATGAATGGCTTTTAGGATATGATTCCCTCACCTCAAAAGGGATCATTTTAGTGGGATTTTTTTACATGAGATAAGTCTCTTCAATAAAAAAACAATATTAGATACAAAATACACTTTCAAAGAATACAAAAAGATTCAAAATTCAATCATTGGTACAGATTATAGGGGCATGTGCCATACATATGCACTCACATTATATGAATAAAATAAAAAATCATATAATTTTGGGTGCATGATACAAATTTATGCACAAACTTCAAACAAAATTTGCAAAGTTATATCTATATTGAGGTGCAAATTTTACATTTATCATAGTGGGGGCATGATACAAATTCATGACATGATTTTTATATTATTTTTTCTCTTCAAACATGGTAGGAGCATGGATGTTCTCTATTATCTATTGATCATACATTTGGGGACTAAGGATTATAGTGAAAATTGAATCTATAAGCCATCTAAAGTGGTTGATTTAGCTAGAGTGCATAATACATAACTTAGAGGTCTAGTGACCTCTAACATTTTGTATGTGAATCCATTATGCATTTCTCAATGGATTTTATTTTTTTACAAGTTCAATTCAAATTGGCACTTGATCACCCTCAATTTTTGTATTCATTCAACTAAGCAACCAACCTCTCTATGTGCTACATGGGAAGCACCAATTTTATAATGCTTCAAGGAAGCATCATCTCTAAGCAAAGTTACATGAGTAGCAATGGCTTCACACATACATGTGTACTCCTTGTTCTTTTTAAATATTTTCAAATTCAATTTACATTTTTTCATATTAGCATTAAATACTTTTACATCAATTGCAAGATTTTCCATGGAACATCTTGCATGATTGGAGCATTCTCCCAAAGGCAAAGTGTTTTGCACACATTCATGCATATCTTTCATTTCACTCTAATAATTTCATTTTTAGAATAAATAGGGGGAAAATGTAGCCACTCAATTATGATCACGAATACCTGATAATATTAGTGTTGGCCCACTTTCACTTTAATTGACCTAATCACTTAAATTGGACCTATTTCGCCACCTCACTCTATCCTAAACACACACACACACACACACACACACCCACCTTTATAAGTTTTTATATTATGCCTATATAAAAAAATTTAAATGTTAAAAATCCCTCTAAGCATCAATATAATCATCTCAAATCCCAAAATTTAGATGTTTCCTTGCAAGACATGATCGACTAATAAGAGACAATAGTGGCAGTTAGTTTTTCCCCTATGGGTCTATCTTGTCCTTCACCCTAGTAATGGTCACTTTTCAATTTAAACCCTCCTTTACAAGTTGGTTTATATTTTTAGGATATGTAGCACGAGGTTCTCCCATTTTTGATTGCTATAAATGCACATCTAAGTCACCTATTTTATCACTTTTTCAATTTCAATATTGAGGCACACTTACACTATATCACACTGAGCAAAACTCCCTTATTCTTTCTAAATCTAGTTATAATCATTTGAAGTAGTCTTTAGCCAAGTCAAGAACATGTTTTATCATAGCCAAAGAAAATCATTATCAAGTACTCAAGTCATCTCTAGATTCATACATGTAATTAGACAAGCACAATTTCACAAAGCACTTTAAATGAGAGAACTACATGGACTTGATTTTCCTCTTCAGAGTATTGGATACATAGGAAATAATTATTCATCATAGAGGTGTTTGGATTCAACTCAACCCATTACACTCTCCCATTTTATATTTGTATGTTTTTAGCTATTGCAAGTCCTATTTAAATTTTGAATTTGAATAAGTTGTTTTCAAGTCATTCACGTGCATTCCAAGGTCAATTTTCTACATACAAGCATGTCTTAAGCAACCACCTAATATCATGCCCTGATTACCCTATTTTCTGACAAAAGACATAATCAACCAATAGAGGACAATAGTGCCAATTGATCATGTTCCCTTTTGGATGTTCTCATCCCTTAGTAGTTATAATTCCAATTTCTATGAAGCATACACAAAATTAGTTTCTTTTGATCAGTTCCAACCACTATTCAGTTTCACACAGCCAGATCATAAATATCAAACAACTAAGTCTTGTGTTTTCTTCATAGTTAGTCTTATTTTATTTGGTCATGCTTTGTCAAATTCAATAATTTGTTTTTATTTTGCTTCTCACAATTTTTTTACAACATTTGACTTCTTTCAAATCAAGTTATCTTAATTAGGGTTAATGCACCTATTAATTTTAAATTCTAATAAAATAAATATAGACTTAGGTTTAAAAACAAGACAATGTGATATTGTTTCTTAAATCTTTTATCAATTCATTGCTTTGTTTTGGTTTTTATTTATGACATTTGGGTTTATTTATTTTACTTATCCTTTTAGATAGTTTTAATTCCTATATTTTAGTTGTATATGCTTAGATCTATTTAATTAAAGATTGTTTATACTTATTTTATTTAAAAACTAGAATTAGAGTAAACAATATGCAACAATAAGTCTTTAATATTGTAAATAAAAATTAATATATGTGATATCTAGATGTTTTTCTTGTAATTACGATATGATTTAGTCAATATAGATTTTTTTAAATGTATCAAGGTGCTTGTGTATATACAAATTTATTTAATTTAAATTAGGACTTTATTAGTGCACAAGCCAACCTTGTAAAAGCAATAAAATTGACAATCATGCACAATGAAACATGGTAAACATGAAGGAAAAGTGCCAAAATACGTACATGTGACACAACCACTATCATAATTTTATAACAATGGCCAGACCATTATCAGAATGTTTTGATAATGGTCAAGATGAAGAAAACCTAGAAACAAAGACCTAATGAACCACAGAGATATCTGGGAGGATCCTAAGGTAGACATGATAGATTTTAAAATGTTTAGGACTGAATAGTGATAAGAGAAGGATATACAAGTCCCAACACAAAGGAAAATTTGTCACTCAGATCTCAATTTAAGCTAATGATACATATATACAAAAATATGATAGTAACATTATAATTACAAGTCATGTATCAAAATTAGGTGCCTACAACACCCTTGAATTTTAAATTCAAAGTATAATAATAATAATAATAATAATAATAATAATATTATTATTATTATTATTATTATTATTATTATTATTATTTTATTTTTTTCAATTCAAAAACCCAAAAATTTAAACCTTAGACTCTAAAATTTTCACAACGAATCTCAACAAAATTGCATGATTACCCCTTAAAGTTTTAATGTAAATCCCCCTTAAAATCTTAATTTTCTAGATGATTAACCCTTAATTTTTTTACTACAATTCTTTAAAAAACCCTTAAATTTTTTACATGTTTTTACTATATAAAACAAAAAACCCCAAATTTGTATGTTAGATTAACCCTTAAATTATTCAAAAAATAATCAAAATGGAATGCAAAGCTTACCAACTGTCCTTTTAAATTGGTAGCATGCCCACCTCCCACATTGTGTCTGATGGTTTGTATAGAATCCCTCATCACGGATGTCCCTCCTTTCCAATCTACATCTCTATGGCTTAGAAAACTAAAGAGAGCACATTGGAGAGTCATGATCTTCTCCTAGGTTATCTCTCCATTGTTAAGAATGTCTCACATGCTCAAAAGAAGGTTGCACACTTATCTTCTTTGTCCAATTAAACCCCCTTTAGTTAAGGGTGTCATTTGGAGGAATCTATGAAGGAAACAAAAATTGTAGGAGTGCACCAAGACAAGGAATGACAATAAACATTCAAAAATGTGCATGGGGGATAAAGAAATGACAAGGCAGAATTAAAAATAGAAGACTGCCTAACCTTTTCTATCCTATTTTTTCATAATTAGGGTTACAATGTCATAAGGGTGTTATAAAATTTTGACACCCTAATACCTTTAAGTTAATTGTTATGGCATCCTAACAACATATTAACAACAATTACATGGCATGTTATAAATATAAGTTATGATAGGTAAACGACACAAATGTTTACGACACCTTAATGTTGAATTATGACTCCATTAAAAAAATTAAGTCAAAATTATGATTGAAACAAACAAGCTATCTTAAAGATATCATAAATATGACTTAAAGGCCCATTTTAAACCTGACTTCATTGTAGTGCTTCAATTATGCAATGGGGGCATATGAATCTCAAGAATTATATAACCGATTGTGTCATCTCCTCCACCAAACTAGGATGAGGCCTACACGTCCAAGACTATTGTTACTTGAAGGACCCCAAA
This sequence comes from Torreya grandis, assembly GCA_037957365.1. Classification (NCBI taxonomy): domain Eukaryota; kingdom Viridiplantae; phylum Streptophyta; class Pinopsida; order Cupressales; family Taxaceae; genus Torreya; species Torreya grandis. The sequence goes on along the minus strand of JARHVA010003415.1, from coordinate 1,685,514 downwards.
GAAAAGTCCCTTTCCTTAGCTACCTCTTTCTCATCCTCATCAAAATTTCATATGGAAATAGAGGTTAATATTTTTTTCCCAAAAAGAGGGTTCAACTTAGTTCACTATTCAAGCTCGCACGAGTGGTGTAGTTGGTTAATGGCTTTGAGTTCTTCCCATATAAGTCCCGAAGTTGATTCTTGCGACCTATGTTTCAAGGTTGTTTGATGTGTGTGGGCCACATCGGCAACCTTTAGAGGATTAGTCTCGCCTCCGCTCACCTCAATGAAAGTCAATGGACAGAGTCGCATAGTCCTAAACGAGACAGGGGATACCTGGGTTTAAAAAAAAAAGCTTAGTTCACTATTCATGTTCCTAGTTTTCAAATCAGAAGCTCACATTCATTGTTGAAAAGCAAACATAGGTTAGGGTTACACTTTATTAACCTTAACAACACAATCTATTTTTTCCCAAGAAGAGGGCTCAACTCAGTTCACTATTCATGTTTGTAATTTTCAAATTACAAGTTCACATTCTGTTGAAAAGCATACAGAAGTTAGGGTTACAGTTTATTAACTTTAACAACACAATTTACTTCTCATTTTTGTATAATTTTAATAATATTTCATGTTTTAATTTTTTTAATACTAACCCTAACAGCACACATTGTAGTGTAGCGTCAGAGTGCTTTAAAAACAATGAATGAATTTTTATAGTGGGCTTTTCTTTTCTAATGAACTTTTATTTTTGGTACCCTTTAAAATTAATATCTAAAACTTAAAACAATTGTATTAATCATTAACTATTTTTATAAATATTTTAATAAAAAATTCTAATAAAATTGTATTATCATCTTAAAATTATTTCAAAATATTTTAATGATATATTATATTATTTTAATAATAATTATAAGATAAAAGACATACTTAATATACAAAATATATTGTAACATTTATTGGTAAGGAATGAATTATGAAGAGGGTTTTTACCTTGAACCTTCCCCCTGTAAATTATACAAATTGAATCCCTATACATATAGACAGAAATCTATCGTTTGTCCACGTTTTCCATGAGAAGTATAATTAATATTTTGGTTTAATGCTACCAAAGAACAAGTCAATCAATGCATATAATTTTTATGTCGACGAGCTCCTCGATTTTCAGGAACACGTGGTAGGGCTTAAATTGTGCACCGCTATTAAAATAACATAAAAAATAATAATAAACCTACAATTATCAACAAACAACAAAAGGAAAAATAATTTGTTGAGGGGAAGATCCAAAATCCTTTAAAAATGTCATTATTTGGGTGTGTGCCTAAGTAGTCCAAAACGTCGGCTATAAGAAAAAAAAAATTCTATTTGATGTTGACAAATGGACTAACATACTAAAATTAGGGTGGGTGTACGGTTGAGGAGTGTGTTTTTTAATTTAAAATAAACACTAAATGCATGTTACCAAGATGTATCTAAAATAGACACGAAATGCATGTTGTAAGATGGCTCCCCCTTTTTTCTAGTTGACAACTATATCTCTCCTATATGAGGGGCCCAAAATTAAATAATACATAAATATTTTTTTTTAATAAAAACAGGGGTAAAAACTCTATTAATCACAAAACATCAAGAAATTTACATACAAAAGCCGAAGCCCATACCAATTCATCGCAAAGTAATAGGGACGAAAACAACCAATCACGTCCCCATACCATCCTTATCTTCTCTCACAATCCTATCCAGATTCTATCTAACTACCTCCGACAACTGCTCCCAAACCTCCACATTGTGTCCTCCAGCTCCCTCTGAGGCCCATTTGGCCAAACAATCAGCTGCCACGTTCCTCTCCCTCGGAATATGGACGAAATTCACCGATTCCATGAGAGAGCTAATCTGTAAAACCTGCTGAACAATCACAGAAAGCTGCTAGCTAACATCCGTAAATCTCTTCTCCATTATCATGTCAATCAAAATCTGCGAGTCGGCCTCACAAATCACCCTGCGCCATCCAAGCTCATGAGCTTTCCGCAAAGCGTGTAAAACCGCCATTCCTTCCATCCTGTTGACAGTCTATTCCCCCATGAAGGTCGAGATGATGAAGACAACCGTTCCTGAAGCGTCACGGCCTATACCACCAATCCCAGCCGGGCCTGGGTTGCCTCTTGAAGATCCATCAGTATTTATTTTCAAGAAATTCGCCGGAGGGGGCAACCATCTACCACTCCTCAGGTTTCGCTTCTTGCCCCCATCCTTTCTTCTAACACATGCTGAGGAAGGCGCAATCCCCTCCAGACCCAGCCTGTCGGCCACCTCAGCGTCCCCCTTAGTCATTGGAAGCGCAATCTCACTCTTGGCGCGGATAGTCTCCTAGAGCATCCTCAGAATGCGCCCCCACACCTGCTGTGCTCCAAGCTTAATATCAGCAAAAATCTGTTGATTCCTTTCTAGCCAAACCTGCCAGAGGAGAAAAATCGGTCCCACATACCAGGCGTCAAGCAGAAAATGAGAAATCGAGGTCGGCTTCCCCTGCCTCGACCAAAACTCCACCAAGGAAGAAGCATGAACACAGCGGCTGCGCCATACGTCCCACCAGGAGTGCCACAATTGGCTGGTATACTGACATCTGAAAAAAAGGTGTGGCGTGCTCTCTTCCTCTGCCCCACATAGGACACATTTGGAAGGGCCATCAAAGCCTCTCTTCCAAATATTTTCCCATGTCAGGCAACGGTTCCAAGCCAGTGACCACGCAAAATAGTTACACTTCGGCCATCCAAAGCTGTTCCAGGCCTTGCGCCACCAAGGAATCTCCCCATCCACAGATAAATTTTGTTCAATTAATACCTGGTAACCCGAAGAGACAGTATATTTACCTCTGGGATTCGGGAACCAGGCCAGCTCGTCCTCACCCCTAAGGGCGCTAAAGTTGTGCTCAGCCAGGATTAAAATCAGGTCAGCACATTCTGCGTCCATCTCATTGATCGGCCAGTCCGCCTTGTCCTTCCAGCGCACCAAAATAAGTTGATCTTGGGTAACATAGGCTTTGAAGTCGCCAACTCTATCCCAACCCGCCTCCTTGAACCTCTGGGCAAGAGCAAACAAATGCAGATATTGAGAAACAATAGGAGCGTATCCGTCCCAAGAATCATCCCAAAATTTGGCATTCCTCCCCTTGTTACAAATCCAAAATAGGCCACGCTTAATCAAAGCCGCTCCTTTCTTGAGCGTATCCCAAATCACTAACCCTTTTCCCAATAAGCCATACCTGGGGATATCCTCCTGGGACGCTCCTGGCAAGTACTTATGGGATAAAAATTTTGCCCACGGCTTACTCTGCTCATTACACCACCTCCAATACAACTTTGCTGCCATGGCCTTCCTAGCAAGCATGGATTGTCTAAGCCCCAAACCGCCATACCGCTTAGGAGAACAAACAACATCCCATCGGATTAAGCTCCACTTGGTAGTAGACAGACTACCAGCCCACGGGAACTGTCTAGCCATGGCATCAAGCTCTCTAATGAAACTAGCCGGCGCGATCTGTAACATTCACCTGTAGATAGGCAAGGCTTGGACAACGGATTGGATCAACTGGATTCGACCGGCAAAGGATAGCCACCTGTGAGTCCAATGACTAACCTTGGCCCTGAATTTGTTCAAAATCCCCTGCCAAGACTCCTTGGCCAGCCGACCCGAAGAAATAGGCATTCCCAGATACAAAACCGGTAAGCTCCCAATCTGAAATCGTAGAATGTTCCCAATTCTCCTCTGAATAGCATGAGGCGTGTTGAAAAAGAATATGGAAGACTTATCCTCATTAATCTTCTGTCCCGACGCTGCAAGATAAGCATCCAGGCACCTACGAATATTACTGGCCTCCTGTATAGTGGCCAGACCCATCAATGCCACATCATCAACGAACTGAAGATGGGAGAGAACAGGAATCCCTTCCCCCCATCGCCACCCCTGTATCACTCCTTCCCCAGTGTAAGCCTTCATTCTCCTCCCAAGCTCCTCTGCCAATAGAAGAAACAAGTAGGGCGATAGTGGGTCACCCTGCCGCATACATTGAGTTGCCCCAAATAAGCTCGAATGTTCTCCATTGATCAGAACCGAGAAAGAAGTAGAAGTAATACAGCTCATTACCCAATTAATCCAGCCATCCTCAAAACCAAAAGCTTCCAGACTTCTCCGAAGAAAAGGCCACCGAACCCTGTCATATGCTGTGGACATATCTAATTTCATAAACATAGCCTTCTCCTTTGACCTGGACATGGAATGGATAGCTTCTGTAGCCATTACTATCTCGTCCAAAATCTGCCGGTCCTCCACAAAGCCGCTCTGCTCATCCGATATCAGCCCCTTCAAACATCCCTTTAATCTTTCGGCAATCAGCTTTGAAATAATTTTGTAAATCACATTACAAAGAGAGATAGGCCGGAACTTGCTGAAGCGATTAGCCCCTTCTTCCTTGGGGATAAGCGCGAGGAATGTAGCATTCAAGGCACACAGCATCTGTTTGTTCTCATGGGACTCATGGACAACAACCAGTAAGTCCTCTTTGATAATCTCCCAAAACTCCTGGTAAAATTCAATTGGGAAACCATCCGGACCACGAGCTTTGCCTTTTTTCATCATAAAAACCGTCTTTTTTAGCTCATCCATTGTAATGGGCTTCATCAACTATGTCCTCATATCAGGAGAAACAATAAACGGAATGCTGGACAAAATCAATTCCTCCGCAGCCTCATCTCGAATCCAATTGTCTTGAAAAAGGGAATTGAAGTACTGTTCTGCCTCCTGACAAATGGCACTAGTAGAGTAGACCATCTCACCATCTTCCGTCCTAAGAGATGAGATCACATTACCATGACACCTAGCTTGGACCGAATTGAAGAAGAATGCCGTATTCCTGTCCCCTTCTTGCAACCACTCAATCCTAGCCTTCTGTTTCCAGAATATTTCTTCTCTCAACTCCCATTCCTCCAGCACTTGGGCTGCCTTCCCCTCTTCCTGCAGTAGAAGCGCTAACAACCCATCCTCTTTAATTGTTCTAGTAATAGCATTCAACTTCTGTTGTGCAGCCTTCTTTTCCTAAAATAAGTTTCCAAAGGTCTGCTTGTTCCACCTTTGGAGCTGGTATTTTACATATTGAAGAAGCTTGACAAAAACATACATTGCCGTGCCCATTCTTGGATGACCCTCCCTCCACCAATCAGCAATGTGATTAAACAACTCCTGATCTCTCAGCCACACAAGCTAAAATTTGAAACGAGGTTTCCGTTGCCTTTGGGCCGAAGAGATGGTTAGCTGAATCGGCCAGTGATCTGATCCACACCAGTCTAAGATCTCAAAATTCAGATTCCAACGCCCTCCCACCCAAAAGCATGAGGTAAGAAATTTGTCTAGATGCTTCGCAATACACTCATCTCCTAGCCGCCTATTATTCCAGGTGAATCTACCATTGCTTGGCTTAATGTCCACTAAGTTAAGTTCCAAAATCTTTTCCCTGAGCAGAAGAGAAGATGGCTCCACTCTAGTGTTACCCCCCCTTTTCTCAGAAAAGTCTAAAATCGCATTGAAGTCACCTTCTATGATCCAAGGATGGTATGGATATTCCTGGCGGAGCACCTGCAAGTTATTCCACACCGCTTGCTTACCCTGTAAATCATTGGGAGCGTATATGTTTGACAACAGAACATACTCTCCTGACTCCGTGCACATAGTAACCAAGGAGATCACACATCTGAAAACAATCCAAGCAACCGGCTGAACTTTACAAGGATTCCAAAAACAAGCTAACCCTCCTGCTGTCCCATGAGCTCCAATACACTGGCAAAGACCCTGCCTCCATAGTTTTGGAGCTAAATCCAACATGTAATCCACAGACACTTTGGTTTCCTGTAGAAAGAGAATATCAGGACGCCTACTTCTGATGAGATCCTGAATAGCCTTTTGTCTGGGGCTGCTATTCAAACCCCTCACATTCCAAGAGATTGTAATCATTTCATAGGGTTCGTGAAGTGCTCATCCAAGGTCTTGACCGACCCCGATTCCACCAAATTCTCCCCCATCATTTTTAACTTCTCTAAATCTTTTCTCCTACCTGCTTTTGTTCCTTTATCAGCTGCCGCCTTTTTGCCTTCCTTCTGGAGAATGCCCAAGCAAGGAGGCATCTTCCCTTTCTTCTCCCCACCTGTAGCCGGCTATGATGTTGGCACCCTCTCCATTTCTAAGTCCTGATTCGCCTCCCCTGTCGCCTCTAAAAGAAACTGCCCTTCTCCTTGCTCCTCTAGAATCATTGGCAAGGGGGGTACCTCATTATTTCTAACAAGAGAAGAGGAGGCCGTACCATCCAATCCCATTTCTCTGTCTATTTGCTCTGTAATGGGAAGTCCAGGGGCAATCACCTGTTGTCCCAATTCTTCCAAAATTTCAAACCTGTTAAAAATCTCTCCCTCCTGCCGCTCCCTGAAGGTACGCTTATGTCCACTGCTTCTACTCCGAGATTTGACTTGCACAAAGCCCTCCACGTCTTTATCCCCGCCTGCTCCACTTTTCTTTTTCCTGTCATTAGAGGCAGCAACCTTCTCCTGAGGAGTGGAAGAGTGTTGCTGCCCTTCCGATTTCACCTTTGGGCATCTTCTAACCAAATGTCCGTATTCATGGCACAGGCGGCATCTAAAGGGCAGCATCTCATAATCTAGCTGTTGAACCCACGAATAAGATCCTGCACTCATCTCTATGGCATCCGTTATAGGCCTGCTCAAGTCAATTTCAACGCAAATACGAGCAAAGGACATAAATTTCTTACCCGTGGTTTGAGAGGATGATCCCACCGGCTTCTCGAGCATTGCAGCAATCAACTGTAAGACATCCTCCCTACAACATTCGATAGGTATTCGAGGGAGCCTAACCCACACCGGGACTCTGTTAGGCAGCTCTTCAGAGGGATTGAATCTCGTATGCCAAGGCTTCATAAAGAGGCCTACCTGATTGTAGAAATACGGGCCTCCCTCGAAAACCCGATTTCTGTCAGCAAGGCAGTTGAAAGAGACCATGAAGTAGTTGTTGGCCAACAACACTACTTCCATTTCCCCCTCCGGCTCCCACACCCTTCAAGCCCAATTTTCCAAGAAAGGCAGAGACACTTTCAGCCCCAGAAACTTGCAGTATAAAGAGTGTTTGGAATAATATTCCACATCTTCCGCAATCATTTCAAAAGGTATAATGAGCTTGGGTCGCTCCTCACACCGTTCCAAACAACCATTAGTTTTGAAAAATTTTGATCCTCCTGCAACACTTGAGCCCTGTAAACTAGCATTCTGACTTGCCCCAGACCAGTCTTTGAAGCTGGCGTCCTTCCTTTGAGAAAAATTGCTCACCACATCTCTGAAACTCTTATCCCCGCTAAACCTGGTTTGTTCCCCTGTCGCCATCCCCACACCAGCCCATAAACCACCACCTGCTCCTTGCGTTGAACTATCCGCCACGCTCTCCACGCTTCACCTACCACAGCTGCGCACCCTCAGTCAGAAATGCACCAGCAGCTAGGGCACGATTGCCCTAGCTGGACGTCGAGTTGCAGAGCTCGAACATATTTTCCTCCATTCGTAAACTCATCAATAATACATAAATATTAAATCTTATTTTTTTATATAATTATTTTTTAAAATTTTATTTTTGGTAATATAAATTTTCAGTTTTGGAGTTTTATTGTAATTAAATCAATTTTTATAATATTCTCGTTTATTTTGAAAGTTATGCACTACAAGAGGAGGTGGCAATGGATGATGGTCACAGTGGGCACACTGGTATTTTGGAGGACGAGGAGATTTGGGAAGTCTATCACGGAACGGGTTAGCTTGGTTTGTTCTTCTCCTATTTTGCAACTGATTCGTGTAGTACTTATTGTTCCAAGGTTTTAGGTAATTTTTTGCATGTCAGGGGTCTCCATAGAGTTGCTCCTTTTTAGTTTCTTTGGAAATCAGTGTTTTCTTTAGTCATGTTTTGTACTCTACCAATTGTGACAGTGTTTGAATTCTCATTCCCTCGTGAATGTTTATCCAAAACTTACAAAGTATTTTATTCAAAATATAATGCGAGTGAAAATCCACTATCAATCTTCTATTTTATATTTATATATAACTTTTTTTAACAAAATATTTATCACATTTAATTTTTTATAATTATATCTTTTAAACAATTCATCAAATTATAAATTGACACAATTTAATTTTATAAATATAATCTAACTTTAATTGTTCCAATATATAATTTTTCTTTATAATATAATTTTCCTTAATGATAAATTACTACATGTAATCTAAACATTGACCAAATACTCTGATACACAATGTAAATATGATTGACACATGATAAAATAATTTAATACACAATTTATATCAAAAACCTTAACGGACTTTAAGATATAAAATCAATAATTTCCCATAAGCTTTTTCCGGAGAATATATTTATATTTTAATTAATTTATCTTGCTAATAGTCACTATAATGGTAGGAAAAACGCAAATATCTAATCCGAATCCGAATGCAAACCCACCGTATATAGATTCGGATAAAGGATGGGCTCTAAACTTCTGAGGACAAAGCATGAAAAGCAAGTGATTAGATTCCCGCTCACCCTATCGTAATGTGACACGCACGCCATTCCACACAGCTGGCCGCCACGAAACAGAACAAGAATAACGCAATCATGGACCCACCCAAATTTAAGGGTGGTGGGGCACAAAATACTTACCATTTAATCCATAGTTTTTATATTCGACCCTTGGAAAATTAAAATTAAATATAAACGTACCCGTGGCCCCCGCCTGCCCACCGTTTCGTCTGGAAGCTTCTATAAAAACACCCCAAGCCTTACCGTTTAGTTACGCACAAAATTGCTTAGGTTTCAATTATGCAGAGTCAGCAGGTCAGGGGTTCGAGGGTGTTGGCGGTTGAATCGGCCAAATCGTGGGAGTACATTATGGGCCAGGCTCAAATCCAAGGCTGTCCGGTCTCTGTTATATCTATTTCATTGTTTTCCTTTTTATTTTCTGGGTTATATGGTTTTCCTTACAGACTTTAGTGGTTGCAGGTAGTAGTCCATTTCACAGCGGACTGGTGCGCGCCCTCAAAATTCATGGCAGGCTTCTTCGAGGAGGTGGCCCTCAAGTACGCGAATCTTCTGTTTCTGTCAGTTGACGTGGATGAAGTCAAAGTATACGTCTGCCCTGTTGTGAAATCCCTGTGTCAAAGTTTGTGTTTGAGGGGTGTTTCTAAATTTTCTGTTGCCGGTGTTTTGCAGAGCGTGGCAGAAAAGCTGGATGTGAAGGCCATGCCCACCTTCTTATTTATGAAGGACGAAAATAAGGTGGTGGACAAAATTGTGGGAGCCAACACAGAGGAGCTGCTGAGAAGGGTGGCCCTCTTCTCTTTAAAACAGATCTCAAGCAAGGAGACTGTGCATCCATAGCTGGTTTAACATGAATTCAGACAGAAAAGCGTGAGTGCAAATTGTAAATTTAGGTAAGTATATACATATATATATTTTTCCGCTGTCTCACGGTGATTTTCAACTCTCTTTTTGCACAAGGAAGTTAAGGATTGTAGACCGTTCTGTGTTGAGGTTTTTTTAAATGGTAATGTATTGATCATATAATTGTATAAAGATAATAAGGTAAAATTTTATGAGATTTTATGTGTGTTTTTCTTGATCAGCGTCTTAACTAGCATGTGCGTTTGCATTTTGGGTTGAACATTGAGCATGATATTGTTTGTTTCAATTTTTATTGTTTGCTTTAATTGGTGTTGTTAATGGATATTAGTTTAGCGGTTAGTAATGAACTTTGATTTATTTGATGGGTCCCACGAAGTAAAGTCATGGAGAATTGGATATGTTTAGTAGGGGTTAACATTTAGAGTAAGGTCTACATCGACAGTATTGTTGGTTACTCTTAGTATTTTTTAAATTAATTATTTAAATGAGATTTATGAATGCTCGTTATTTTTTGATTGAAAAGCATTTTTTATTTTTTAACTCAAAAGGGGTAAAAATTTATTAAGAACCAAGGAAGAAAACAATTACAAGATTTTCTCCTGATCCACCATTTGGACCAGCGCATGACACATATTCGCGGGAAGCCTATTCATCTCCGTGATATTCCAAGAAGTCCCATTCTCCGAGGCCCACTTGGCCAGCATGTCCGCCACACCATTCCACTCCCGTGGGATGTGTTGAAAGGAAATCGACTTTAAGGACTGACTAAATTGCCTAATCTGTTGAACAATGACTCTTAAATTCCACTCAATCCTATCATGATTATCCTTATTTAACAGATTAATTATAACTTGAGAATCCGACTCACAAATGACATTGAGATGACCGTAAACACAACAAATTTTCACAGCCTCCAGAATAGCTTCGGCCTCCATCTGATTATTCGTATGACAGCGTCTGTAAATGGAAAAAACAAATTGAATGTTACCTGAGCAATCACGCCCAATTCCTCCAATTCCAGCCAAACCTGGGTTGCCGCAAGAGGATCCATCAGTATTTATTTTAACCACCCCAACCACAGGTGGCGTCCAGCTGCCAGCTCTATTGACAGGCCGAACCTGTCTCTTCCTCCCATTCGCCAAGCTGCTGCCATCCAAAATCTTTCCAGCAGCGGTTAAACTAACTCCCAGGCGCGTCCAAACAGTCTCTGCTCCAATAACATCATCAGAAGCCGTCGCGCCTCTAGCTGACAAGGTCTCTTGGAGTGCGTTGGTAATTTTGAGCCACAACAGACTCAACTCCAGCCTCTCTCCCCTGAAGATACGTCGGTTCCTTTCAAGCCACAGGTGCCACAGAATGAAGGAGTGGCCCACCGCCCAGGCATTCTGAAACAGGGTGTTTTTAATTGGAGCTTCACCCAACCTAGACCAGAACTGATTGAGATTGGAAACGTGCCTGCAAGGAACATTCCACGCCCTCCACCACAGGTGCCAGACTTGAATAGCAAAAGAGCATTGGAAAAAGAGATGGACTCCAGTTTCCTCACTGTTATAACACAAAGAGCACATAGAAGGTCCCTGAAAGCCCCTCCTCTGGAGATTGTCCCAGGTGAGACATCTCTTGTGTGTGAGCAACCAAAGAAAAAAATTGCATTTGGGCCAAGCCCATCGATTCCAAATATACTTACCCCACTGAAACTGACCAACCTCCCTCGTTTGCTCAGTCAGATTCCTGTATCCTGCAGCCACAGAATACTGTCCCGTAACATCACCACTCCAAGCAAGAGTATCAGGGCCTTGCAACGCACTACACCTTCTGGTCTCCAAAATCTGAGATAAGACTATTCTCTCCTCATCCGATCCTCCAGGCGGCCAATCAGAGGAATGTTTCCACCTGTATCCAACGCTCGTTCCCATATTATAAGGCTCCTTGTAATATAACACGGTATTCCACCCAGCAACCTGAAAGGAGTCCGCAAGAGAATGCAGGTGAGGATGTGAGTGAAGCAAAGGTGGCTCACCATCCCAGGAGTCTTCCCAGAATAAGGCCTCCGAACCACTGTTACAAACCCAAAAAAGACCGTTTTTAACCAAATGCGCTCCAAGCTTGAGGGTACTCCAAATCATCGATCCTTTCCCCTCAACAGGAATTCTAGCTATGTCATGAAGATTTATGCTCGGAAGATATTTGGCAGTCAAGATTCGGGCCCACCAGGAAGAAAAGTGCGTGCACCACCGCCAGTAGAGTTTGGCCGCAAGTGCTTGGTTAGCTAACATGGCCGACCGCAGGCCCAGGCCGCCTTCTTTCTTTGGACTGCAAACCGTGTCCCAGTTGATGAGACTCCACTTGGAATTCTGAAGATTGCCACTCCACAAGAACCTCCTAGAGAGTGCATCGTACTCCTTTAAAAAATAGACCGGCGCACTTTGAACCATGCAGCGGTATATAGGCAGAGCTTGGATAACAGATTGAAGCAAAGTAACTCTTCCTGCAGTAGAAAGCCATCTATAAGTCCAATGACTTACCTTCTGTCTCAGTTTATCCAGAATATTTTGCCAAAATAGCCTTGGCTGTCTTCCCACCACAATAGGAACCCCTAAATAAACCACCGGTAATGTGTGAATCTGAAACCGGAGAGTAGCAGCAATCCTCCTCTGAATAGACTCAGGGGTGTTAAAGAAGACAATAGAAGATTTCTGCTCATTAATCCGCTGTCCAGAAGCCGCCAGATAGTTATCCAGAGTAGCTCGGAAAGCTTCCGCCTCCTTTATCCGAGCTTTACCTGCCAAGATAGTGTCATCAACGAATTGTAGATGGGACAGGGTGGCAAGTTCCCCTTCCCATCTCCAACCCTGTATCAGGGTCTGGGAGACTCGACTCCTGAAGAGCCGCCCAAACCCTTCGGCCATGATAATAAACAGATAAGGGGAGAGAGGATCTCCTTGAGGGAGACCTCTGTCGGCTCTAAACAGTTCCGTAGGCTCACCATTAACAAGGACAGAGAAGGAAGGCGTGGCAACACAACTGAACACCCAGCTAATCCAGTTTTGCTTGAAACCAAAGGCCTCCAAAATTTTCCGTAAAAATCTCCAGCTAACTCTGTCATAGGCTTTCGCAAGATCAAGCTTAATAAACATAATAATATAATGTTAATCATATCAAAAAAAAATGGAATCGATAATTAGAGTTAAATTAATTCAAGTGTATCACAATCAAAAAATAACAATAGAATAGCACAAACATCAAGTGCATTATAATTAAAAAATAATAATAGAATAGCACAAACATTAAGGAATATATTAAGCAACACTATGTGTTATTTGTATTGTGTTAATAGAATAACACAAACAAACATGGTAATCAGAGGAGGAAATAGAGGCGGAAGGCCCTTAAGCTTCTCTCCCCAGCTATCTTGCGCTGAGGGATCTTTATCCACAGGGAAGAGGTCCCAACCATCAACGTGCTAGTAAGTGTGAGTATCATTCTACATCTACAAATCTTAAAGAAAAAATAAGATGACTAACCCCAGATGCGAGAACTTATCTTATAAAAACTTATTATTTAGATTTATCATATTATATTTTTCTATTTTATTTTTTAAGTTTTTAATATTTAATAAATCATTATATTAAATTAACTTTTTTTTAATTAAATTAGACAAAATTGAATAAGGTATAACCAAATAACAATTAAATTATTATTATTTTGACAACTTCGAACAATACACGCAATAGTTAGTCAAACGGTCCACTTGCATGCTAGAGGCTGACCTTTTATTTTCTTTTTATCTCAATTATTGATGAAAATTTAGTAATTTACATTTTTATAGTGCTATCCATTTTGTTTCTTATCTCTGCATAATTTAATATAGAATTCATCATATTTGATTTTTATTTTTTGTTTTTAGATGAGTGATAACGATCCTTTTAAGTTTTATATTAAGTTATTTGTAAGGATATTTATTTTGGATCATCTTCTTTTTATTTTTAATTTAAGGTTTACTTTGGACAATTTTTTTTATTTTTATTTTTTTATTAAAATTCATCTTATTTTAATTTAAGTTTTATCAATTATTATGTTTAAAATATATTTTTTATAATACTATGTTTATTAAATTCTAAAATTGATATAAAATTTAAATATTACAATAATTAACATATAAAATTACTTCAAAATATATTATAATAATTAATACAATTTATTTTAGAATATATTATAACAATTGATACATATACTCATTAAAAAATGTATATATATACTTATTAATTAATACATACCATTTTATAATATATCATCACGATAAGTCTCATAATTTTTTTAAACAAGAACTTCTATTTTACAAGGTAAATAGCGCAAGAATTCTACATTCAACCAAAGAAAATCTTTAATTATTCCTTCCAACTTTTACATCCTAACAACTAACTTTCTTGATCAATTTCTACAAGTGAAACCAAATAAATATTTTGAAGAGAACTCCACTAATTTATACCCTTTTTGGTTGCATCAAAAATATCTAAATCTCAACCCCTCAATTAATAAATTGAATCCAAGAACCTTTAATCTTTATGGAATGAAAAAAAGGCTTTGAAAGATCCAACATGGCATAAACCTTTAAAATTTAAAAAAAAAAAATGTTTTTAAGATAAATAAACTTATCATCGATGTTGATAAAATTACTAATCTTTTTAATCAACTCTTGGATCAAATTGGTGTCTCACATAACCAAAGAAAGATGGTATAAATAAATCTAACTATATAAGTTTTGGGTAGATTGGTAAGTTCTTTATGCTTAGCAAGAGGAGACCCAGAATCAAAACTTTAGAGGCAAATCATGTTGAGATAACGGGAATACACTGACTTAACTGTGTTGATTGTATGCTAACTTGACAACATCTCTAAACCAAACTAGTGGAGGTCTCCTTCACTCTTAAACACCAAAGAAAGAAGGAAATAATAATCACAACGTCACATATTCGAACCTTTACCAATAGTAAAAATGAAAAAATATTACCAACTATTTTATACAACCAACAAAAATGTGTTGAGTGTGTGCTAACCTGACAATAACAGTTCCAAACCAAACTATTGGAGGTCTCCTTCACTCTTAACCACCAAATAACAAAAATTATAATCACAACATCACATATTCGAACCTTTACCAATAGTAAAAAATGAAAGAATATTACCAATTCTTTTATATAACCAACAAACAACCAAAAAAAAAAAAACAACTCAAATATATATTTTGTGACCACAACCAGTATAGATCAAAAAATAGGTGCAAGAACACATGAAAACTCCCATGCCTATCCCCCCCCTCCAAAAAAAAAAAAAACATAATAAGAATCGTCGTTCCAAACGTATTTGTAATCCTCCACGATCTAGAATTGGACTAGGAAAAAACCATTCACCAACAAGGATATAGAGGGTACACAGACCTTAATCCAAATATATTTTGTCCAAAGAATAATTTACCTTTCCAAAAATGATCACTTTCTGAAACATCTGTATGCCAAATATATGTAGGTGCAAAATTGGTCTTTTAGGCAGATAAGCAATGGTCCCCATACTTAGTCATTTTTGCACAATGTTAAAGATCAGGGCCAGATAGAGATCCAATGGTGTGCAAGAGTTCATACATCTAGATCTACGATGTGTAGTAAGTCAAAGAGGTCAAAGCATTCATTGGTTAACAGAGTTAAATACTAGGACTATATGAAGATCCAACGGTGTGTAGACGATCATATAGTTTTGATCTAATGATGCGTGTTGAGCGAGATGGTAAGAAGTGCATGATGTTTAATAGTATAACTGCTCAGAAGGCACGTGAGGGTGCCAAGTGTCATGATCATAGGGGTTTTGAGCAAGATCGAATGGTGAGAGGTATAAGATAAAACCCTGACTGATCTGCAAAGATCGACGGTGCACGTTGAGTCAATATTATAAGAGTGCACGAAATGAGGTCAACATGTTCAAGGTTTAAAGTTTGGCATTGGGGCACTATGTGTTAAAAGTGGAGCTTCATACATTAAAATTGATGGTGCATGTTTAATCTAAGAAATGAGGACTCGAGATGATAGCATGGTGTTCGATGTTTAACTGTGACCATTTGAATTCAAATATTTGAATTTAACAAAGGAAAGACCAGTGTTTGGTTTTTAATCCATAACTTTCAATCTATGCAGAATTTGACCATGGTGTAAAAAGAGAATTTATAGAGGACTTCAAGGCGCATCTGAAAATGTGAATTTGAAGGTCTAAATATATGTGCAGAGAAAGATATTGAGCTCCAAAGTTGATTGTGTGTTTGACTGTGTTCTACAAGTAACCCGAGAAGGATGTTTGAGCTCACTCTGATGGTATTTCAATATCTCATGATTAATCAGCTATTTGGAAGTGTTATAAACTCCATGAGGATGATCTATGTGTATTATAAAAGTTTGATCAATCGTATGCAGTATGAAAAAGGTTTACAAGTTGACTGTGTATTCGTTCATGGTGACTGTGCACAAAATGTTGTTTGAGTGAATTATGCTTACGCAAAAGTGTACTATGATGGTTATTGGCACTTAAGGAGGACCTATAGATCATGTGGAATAGGTCCATGCATTTGAAAAGTGTTTATGTGTTGTTAGTTTGCTTGAAGAAGTGTCAAAGAGGTGAATGGGTTTCCATATGACCTAAAAATGACTTATGCCTTGTTGACGCTGGAAAGTGCACCCAGTTGGCAGGAAAACGGATTCCTGCCCTCTCTCCGCAACATGGAAACTCCTCTCTCGCTTGTGGGACGGTGAATCAGGAGAGGAGAGTCTCTAAGTATGGGCTAGTTCCCTCTGATGTATCTTGTTTGTTTCAGGCAGTGCAAAAATAACGGATATACAGCTATATACAGCTATAAACTGGGGGGGATGAAAAGGGGGAAGAAAAACATGAAAATAAACAGCTTAATATAAAGAGGTGATACACTAAAAATGAAATGACCTTCTCACCTCCACTCTTAGGATCAAACAAAACATACATACACTGAGACTTGGCAGAAAGACCAGGCTGCTGGAAATGACAGGGAGGTTCTTATGGAAAGCACAGGAAACAGGGACTCACCAAGGTGCTAAGAAATACACACTATAAGTGACCTCTCCTGTTCTATACCTCCAAAATAGAACTCTACTCCTGGCAGCAACAGACGATGGCGCTTTGTAGATCACATGTTTGCTGGTGTTGGACCTGTGAGAGCATCAAGAGACAATGACTGGACACAGAGCAACATTCAATGCATACTCTGCACAATCCATCCAAGAAAGAGGTAAAAACTGTCTTTTATCGATTCAGGTGGAAAATTTGTAGAGCTGTGCTCTTTACAAAATTAGAGAAGATATTTCAAAATGATCAAGTCTGTGTATTTATATGAGAAGAGCCAAGAGGAGTCTCATTGGCCTTTTGCTTGCAAGTGGCAGCTTGAGTCTTCATTGGGAAGAGAGAAAACACTGTAGATGACGTCATAAGTTTGTTGGGATCATGCTTGTTGCCTTGTTTTGCGTACTGGTTTGTTCCTCTGGCAGCTGGGCGGGCCTTTTCTTATGTTCTGCAGGGCTTTTTTGCTGCCTGATGTTGTGGGCAGCGATTTTACCACCCAATGTCATGGATTGCACATGGGACTTTTGCCGACGTCGGCCGATTTGTCTGTCGAGCGTGGCAATTTTGCTGATGTCGGCCAAGTAGGCTGCCGAGTGCGGCAATTATGCCGACGTCAACCGATCTTGACGGCCTTTTCCTCTGCTTGTGTTGTGAGCGGCAATTTTATCGCTAACTGCATCTGTTTGCGATCTCTTTTTATTTATCGGTGTTGTGGGTGATGATTTTGCCCCCTGCTGCATTGTTCTTGTAAATGTCTGCCCTCTTTTTGCCTTAGTGTTAAGTGCCCCGACTTTTCCTCTCCTCTTTTGTGAACATTTGAAGACTCTGCCTTATGCTACCGTGAATGCCAACGAACGAGGCCGATGAGCCAATGCTTTGAAACGGAGCTGTCGAACCCTGAAGGTGGACCTTGCAACCCAAAATTAACTGGCCATGCAAAGCAAGTGCAGAAGGTGACCGAGATTTCGCTTGTGGGCAAAATTGGGTCAACAAATTGGTGACTCACAGGGGAAGCGTGCCTGCTATGCTTAGAACCCAGTTGCCTTACATTCCATTGGGTGCGGAGTCGGATGGTGAATTTGAAGAGAGTTCACAACGACTTTGATAATCTCAGAATCAAAATATACAGAATTTACCCCCACAACGAAGGGAAACACACAAGGCTAAAAACAACTACCTGTGCAACTGCACTTAGGGAAAGCAGGAGAAAAACTGAAAACAAACTATTATATACAGCTAACCAAGAATGTTTGCATCCCTCCTAGATCGAAAGGAAAATTTCTTAAGTTCCCTTCCTGGCGAGAAGACTTATGGTGGCAGGCAAGTAGTTGGAAGAGAACGAGATTTGGTGACTTACTCTTCCTGCCTATCACCTGAGTTGGCTGGAAACTGAGGGGATCAAAATCAAACATGCCTCCAATATATACGTATTTTGATTGTCCCTGGAGGCTTGTTGGATGCTGGTCCTTCAAATTGGTGCTCTCCACCAAGAAATCAATTGCTGCCGGCTCATCACCGTAAGCTTTCTGATCTGCACATTCTTTCTGCAATGTATCATGGCCTGATTTGTTTCCTTCTGCCTCGCTGAAAACTCTGTCAGACTCGTTCTCTGCTTCCTCTTGGCCTTCTTGAAGAAGGGCGAATGTGGTGATGTCTAAAAGGGACTCACAAAATGATTGCTCATCCCACAAGACTTCACTTTCTTGTTTAAAACTCTCTTCCTCAAGGCATTCCTCCTGGGAAACAGAGCTCTCTTTTTCCTCTTTGCTGATCAGGTTCTCTAGATTTTCAAAAATATTCTCCTGATCCTCCTCTAACTCAGGGTCTTCAATGTAGTCATTATCATCAAAACAGCAAGGAAGTTCATCAAACTGAGGGGAAGAGAGCTTACCATGCATTTGTTCCTCTTCGAATTGCTAGAACATCCGCATATACGCAAGGCCTGCATCCTCTCCACTGTTGATAAGGTATTCACAAGGAGCATCAATGACGATTTCTTCTTCGTTGTCGCTCATGACAACCTCCTGAAGGACTGCAAATTAGATCTTTTGTCCCTTTCCTGCCTCCTGCAAAATAGGTTCTTCCTTGAGAAGGGGTGAAGTGGAGAAAGCATGTGAAAGAGGAAACAGTCCTTGAGCTAGAATCGAATGATTCTCCTCTCTCCACTTGATCAGCACTTCATCAATATCAGGCATGGCTTGATAACTCTCTTAAAAATGTGTAGGTGGGGTGTGTTCAGGCATGGAATGTGTTGTTTGGTCTGAACCGTCCACCACACATTGGCTGAGGAATTTCTCTTTAGACTCCAACTCTGTAATTCTCCTACTCAGATCTTCTTGGAAAAGCTTTTCTTGGAGGCTGCCAGCATCATCACAGGCAGGAGCAGCTTCAGCTTCTTCAAAGTTTTGAGAAAAAACTTGATTTTCTTTTTCCTCTTTGCTGCCCCATGATTCCATTGTCTTCCCCCAATTCAGGATCTCGAAATTTGAATTCTGCTCTTGCGAACAAGCAACAACTTTGCTTTTCACAAGGTCCCGAGGCTCCTCCACAAGGTCTGAAAATATTAACTCTCTTTCAAGGAGTAGCTTCATCCTAACCTCTAAGTCTTCAATTTGTTTGGCTAGGTTGTCCTGAAGGAGTCTTTCTTGGAGGTGGTTAGCGTGATCCTCTTTAAAGCTTTGAACTGGTCCTTGGCATTCCTTCCTCCAACTCGAAATTTGCACATCATGCTGGAAAACTTGGGGACGCTGAGGAATGCAAGGAAAACACTGCTGGTGCGTTGGAAGAGCCTTTAGAAGAGGGACGTGCTGGCTAATGGTACTTTTCTCAATGGAAGATTTCTGATCTAAAGAGTTGAAAAGATTGATCTCCATGGGAGGTTGCTCTGATGCCATTTGGTGTCAGAAAGCCAGGCGCATGGGATTGGGAGCAGCGGTATTTGGTGAGCTGGAGTGAGCAAGTGCAATTTGATAAAATAGATTTGGTGCAAAAGAGGGGGTTTTCTTCAGGGTAGGAGGGGGCACGCAAGGCTGACTGCCTTGGATAGATGGATTTTTTCATTTTGTTACCTCCTCCTTCATGGACTGCAAAGCATGTGCTTGTCTAAACAAGCACTCCTCTTTATACATCAGCTCCTGCTGATATTTGTACTACTCTTCCAACCTGTCGATTTCCATTGTCTGCTTCTCAAACCCCAATGCCACCTCCCTTATCATTGCAGGGCAACTAAGAGAGCCACTTGGGGGGATTGCATAAATATCTGAAATCTGATCACACTTACATGAAGGAAAACAAGACCCATGATTTTTTGCAAAAGAATTATACATACAAGAAGTGATGATTTCTGAAGGCACCAGGCTGCTTAACCAATGGATTTACTCAGAGTCACCAGATGCTGAAGAAACTTGAATCAACTGTGTCAGGACCAGCATTAATCTTGAACTTTACTGCGTTAAAAAACTGGAGGTCCCACCAGGCGTGCCAAAATTGTTGACGCTGGAAAGTGCACCCAGTTGGCAGGAAAATAGATTCCTATCCTCTCCCCACAACATGGAAACTCCTCTCTCGCCTGTGGGATGACGAAGCAGGAGAGGAGAGTCTCTAGGTATGGGCTAGTTCCCTCTGATGTATCTTGTTTGTTTCAGGCAGTGCAAAAATAATGGATATACAGCTATAAACTGGGGGAGATGAAAAGGGGGAAGAAAAACATGAAAACAAACAGCCTACTCTAAAGAGGTGATACACCAAAAATGAAATGACCTTCTCACCTCCACTCTCAGGATCAAACAAAACATACATACACTGAGACTTGGCAGAAAGACCAGGCTGCTAGAAATGACAGGGAGGTTCTTATGGAAAGAACAAGAAACAAGGACTCACTAAGGTGCTGAGAAATACACACTGTAAGTGACCTCTCCTGTTTTATACCTTCAAAACAAAACTCTACTCCTGGCAGCAGCAGACGATGGCACTTTGTAGATCACAAATTTGCTGGTGTTGGACCTGTGAGAGCATTAAGAGACAATGACTGGACACAGACCAACATTCAATGCATACTCTGCACAATCTATCCAAGAAAGAGGTAAAAATTATCTTTTATTGATTCAAGTAGAAAATTTGTAGCGCTGTGCTCTTTACAAAATTGGAGAAGATATTTCAAAATGATCAAGTCTGTGTATTTATATGAGAAGAGCCAAGAGGAGTCTCATTGGCCTTTTGCTTGCAAGTGGCAGCTTGAGTCTTCATTGAGAAGAGAGAAAACACTGTAGATGACGTCATAAGTCTGCTGGAACCATGCTTATTGCCTCGTTTTGCATGTTAGTTTTCTCCTTTGGCGACTGGGCGAGCCTTTTCCTATGTTCTGCAAGGCTTTTTTGTCGCCTGATGTTGTGGGCGGTGATTTTACCGCCCAATGTCATGGATTGCACATGGGACTTTTGCCGACGTCGGTCGATTTGTCTGTCGAGTGCGGCAATTTTGTCGACGTCGGCCAAGTAGGCTGTTGAGTGCGGCAATTATGCCGACATCGGCCGATGTTGACGGCCTTTTCCTCTGCTTGTGTTGTGAGCAGCAATTTTGCCGCTGACTGCATCTGTTTGCGGTCTCTTTTTACCCGTCGGTGTTGTGGGCGGCGATTTTGCCGCCCACTGCATTGTTCTTGTAAATATCTGCCCTCTTTTTGCCTTATTGTTAAGTGCCTGGCTTTTTCTCTCCTCTTTTGTGAACGTTTGAAGACTCTGCCTTATGCTATCGTGAACGCCAACGAACGAGGCCGATGAGCCAATGCTTTGAAACGGAGCTGTTGAACCCTGAATGTGGACCTTGCAACCCAAAATTAACTGGCCATGCAAAGCAAGTGCAGAAGGTGATCGAGATTTCCCCTGTGCGCAAAATTGGGTCAACAGGCCTATTTGAAATTATGTTGTGCTTAAGTGTGACCCATGTTAGATGCCTTAAGGGTGAAGCCATGGTTTGTGGTCGACAAGGAAATATTGTGGACTTGATTGTTCATGAATGCTCTATATATGGTGAAACCAAATGTGTTGGTTTCTAGACTTGGATGAGACTAGTGAGAGGCTTGTGCATATGTGGAGCCAAGTGAAAGAGAGAACATTTCACTCAAAAACTATGGTGTTCAAATTTTCAAATTTGCAAATATGCCTATTAAGCTTGTAATAAGGCCTAAACATTTCTAAAGGCCAAGATTGTATAGATTTGCTTCCTAAATGGTTTTAGAGATCATGGTCCATGTGATCTTAGGTTGATTGGACGAGATTAGGTTGGTTGGAATCTTATTTGTTTGGATAAGTTCTTAGTTCCTGTTGTCTCCAAATCTTGCAGTGTTTAATCCTCTCCCAGATTTGGGCAATGTTCAAACATTTCCAGGCATGTGGTGTGCCTATAGGTGGAAATGAACATCTAGGTTTGAAGGGGCTAGCTCCTTCTATATGTGTCTGTAAAACAACCACTATTTAAATGAGCTTGATAAAGGGAAAATGGTTAGAAATGCATAAGGGAAACCTGATCTAAAAATGGTGATGCACCAAAATTGTCCTCCACATGAATGTCATACACAATTGCATGATACAATAGAATGCAAGCCTATTGCCAAGATATGAAAAGTTCTAACATAAATGTTTCAATGTAGAGGTGAGATGTATGAAATCACACAAGTTAAATAAACTGAAATACAACATGTATAGTTTTGAAAAAGTTATACACATGTAAAATCTCATACATTTTGATGCACTCTACATGACCTGTTAAACTAAAACTCCTGCTCAAAACATGAAGGACAAAGGACACAAGGATGAACCCATCACTTGTCACTCTGTGTCTCTTACACACTCAAGCAATTGTTCAAAACTTGAAATGAACAAACTTATGCTTGATTGCTTAAAGGCAGGAAATGACAAAACAATTTAGCAAGGCTTCACTGTAATTTTGTGGATGGATTTTACACTAGCCCCAGGGCTGTATTTATAGCAAAGATCAGAGAGAACAGCGGAATCATTTATGTTGAAAGTCTCCATCTTCAACTGTAACTGACTTTGTTAATGATGCTTATTAGGGAATTCTGATTGATCCATGTCACCCTCTTAAATGCCCTTGGTTTGCCCTCTTGGAGATGCTTTTCAACAACTGCTTAACATAATAGAGCTATGTGGAGATGGTGCCAAAAATGGTTGCTACCAATGGAGCCACCTGTTGAAGATTTGTTTTAGTGCCCAACTACTTCTCCTTGGCTAGTCGTGATGTAAGATGGCGTGGAGAGAAGTTTTTATTTTGTTTGGATTTGTCTTTTCTTTTTGATTGGTCCTCAAGGAATGACTCAGATTGGTGATTCTGAGTCATTGATCTGTTGGGCACAGATGCTTGTGGATCATCCTCCATCTGTCTCTAACTCACTAACTCTGCTCTAGCTCACACCATGTGGTAGATGCTTATTTGTCTAAACATGATGGTGGTACCAACTCACGGAACTAAGTTTGTTAAGCTAAGCAGTCTTGAAAACCTAATTTGCACTTGCAGACCCATTCGGGTTCTCTGATTGCTTCAACTTGCTTGCTTTGAGGTTTCCATTGCTCATGACTTATAAAGTTTGAGTCTTCACATTTGGAGATCCTGGTTTGCACCATCCACGATAAATTTGGGTTTGTAAACTTGAATTAATTCTACTCATAAAATCTTTGGGAGACAAGCACTGATGGAAACCTGATTTGCACATGTCTTTGCTTTAAGTCTTTGGGCTTTCTGAGGCTCCTTTGGGTTTTTCATGCTCCAAGTCTTCAGGGTTTTTTTATTGTCTTGGCTTTCGAAAAGTGACCCTTTAGATTTTTTCAAAGGGCACTTGGCTAAAGAAAGTGACCTTCAAAAAAAATTTAAAGGGCACTTGGAGAGAGAAAGTGGCCCTTCGTATTTTTTTTAAAGGTCACTTGGCTTGGATTAATCCCTTCGAAAAAATTTTGAAGGGCGCTTACGAGATGAAGTGTCCATTCGAAAAAATTCTGAAGGGCACTTGGGAGACAAAGTGTCCCTTTGAAAAAAATTTGAAAGGCACTTGGAAGAAGAGAAGTGTCTCTTCAGAGCTTTTTCAAAGGGCACTTTGAAAGGAGGAAGAAAATCTTCAAAGAGTTGATTCGGGAAAGACTCGAGGAAGGATACTTTCATACTTTTTGTTTGAGACAAAAGGTCAAATAAATTCAAAGGCTAGGGAGAGACAAGGAAGGCTTCCTGCAAAGGCTGGATAAAAACTTGAAATGAGAGAAAGACTTTGAGGAAGGATCCCTTGGGAAGGGGAGATATGGATTAAAATATTGTACTTGGCCAATTTCTGAGGGTGCATAAATTGGATAATAGTCTTGGTGATTCCATGGGGAGGCATGCCTACTATGCCTAAGACCAGTCATTTTAATCCTTCCATTGGGCATGGAGTCATGTATACGGGCTACAAAGGACACTGAATAAGCTTTGGCCCAAGAACACACAGCTGGGTGAACAAACACATAAGGCAAAGACAATCACCAAATAAGAGGAAGGAAAGACAACACTCATGCAACAATGCACTTAGGGAAAGTAACAAACAACAAAAAAAAGGAAGCACACAACCAACAAAACAAAGGAAACACACCTAAACTAGTATTTACAAGGAGACAAGCAAGGGCTAGTAGTAGGATTTCAAGTGTATCCCATTCATAAGGATAGGCAACTCTTCTCCATTTATTTTGGTTAGCTGAAAGGAGTTGTTTTTCTTGCACTTGTTGATGATGTAAGGGCCACTCCACAAAGTGTCAAACTTTGTATGCATGCCTGCTTTTGCCCTGTCTTCATCCCACTTCAAAACCAAGTCACCCTCTTTGAGCACTCTTACACTTGTCCTTTTATCAAAGGATCTCTTCATGAGCACTTGATGGTGTTCCATATCCTTGTGTGCATCATCCCTTGCCTCCTACAACTGCAATAGTTCTATCAACTTGACTTCCATTGGAATGTTTTCAAGTAATTTCAGCTACTGTGTAAGTTTCAAGGTAGGGAGTTCTTGGGATATGGACAACCTGGCTTCTCTTCCATAAACAAGTACAAAGAGAGAGTTACCAATTGATTTCTTAGGAGTAATTCTATTTGCCCATAAAGCTATCTTCAGCTTTCTGTGTTAGGCTCTTTGATTGTTCTCCAATGTTCTCTTGATTATTTTGATGAGGTTCTTGTTGGTAGACTCAGCCAATCCATTACCTTGAGGGTAATAATTGGATGAGGTACTCAAATAAACTCCATTCCTTGCTGCCCAATCAGAATTTTTAACACTTATAAAAGTAAGTGCATTATCAGAAATGATGATGTGGGGAACTCCAAACCTTGTCACAATGCTATCATAGAACTCCAAGATAGAATTTTCACTTGCCTCCTTCAATGCAATAGCCTCTACCCACCTTTTGAAGTAGTTCGTAGTAGTAAATACCTAATTTTGTCCAACACTTGATGGAGGGTTGATCATGCCAATGAAATCAAGACCCCATTGCATGAAAGGCTAATCCACTTGGATAAGTTTCAATGAAAGGGTTGCAAGATTTTGTTTGCCTAAAAAGAAGGCACATTGATGACACACCTTAGCCCAATGATAACAGTCTTTAAAAAGACTAGGCCAATAGTAACCAACCCTCATTATCTCTGCAGCTATAGTCCTAGGAGAGAAATGACCTCCATTAGCACCATTTTGAAACTTTTCCAGCAGCATATCAAATTGGTCATTGTCAACACATCTCAACAACACACCATTTATGTCCTTTCTAAAGAGAACATTATCAAGGCAATAGGGAATGGTTTGCAGTCTAAAATATCTCCTTTGAAACTTGTTCAATATATTGGGACACTCACCATTTTGAAGAAAACCAATGATGTCTTGTGTCCAACTTTGAGCTTGCATTTGATCAGTTGGTTGGGAGTGAACTTGGTTGACCAAGGCTTTGCCTTTTGGCTCTTGAATATCTAAAACTAATGCTCACACAATCCTCTTCATCTTACCAAGTTTATCACTTTAATGTCCACGTCATACTCCATCACCTTTGTAATCCATCCAGCTCTCTTCTCATTGAGGTCCTTGCTTAGGAGAAACTCCTTGATGCTAAGATGAGAAACCATGACATGTATCTTATTGTTAGAAACCATGTGCTTAAATTTATTCAACCCTCTGATCACTATTAGGGCCTACTTCTCAATAAAAGAATACCTAACCTCATAATCCTCCAACCCTTAGCTGAAGAATACAATTGGTTGCTCAACCTCTTCATCATTCTTCTGCATAAGCATAACTGAGATCGTGTCAAGGTTAGCAAAGGTGTAAAGTATGAAATCCTTGGAAAAATTCAGGTTTAGAAGAGTAGGAGATTCTGCAATTGCTCTCTTGATTTCCTCAAAACTATTCCTACCTTCCTTTGTCCAAGAAAAAGCTTGGTTCTTCTTGAGCATAGCTATGATAGGCTTTACCATAGTTGCAAATCCTGGAATAAATCTCCTTACAGAGTATTTTTCCCAAGAAGCTTTGTAGTCCCTTCTAGTGTTGAGGCAAGGTCAAGCCTAGGATAGCCTCAATCCTTTCGAGGTCAATAGCCAAGCCTTCCCTTGAAATGATATCACCCAAAATCTTGCCTTCATGGACAACAAAGATGCACTTCTTTAGATTAAGGGATATTCCATACTCCTTGAATTTCTCAAACAACTGCCTTAGGTGATCCATGTGATTAACAACATCCTTTGAAAAAATAGTTATATCATCAAGATACACCAGTAGAAACTTATTAATCAGACCTTTAAAAACAATGTCCATTGCCCTTTGAAACATGGCTCCAATGTTTGATAAACCAAAAGGCATATTGTTATAGGCAAAGTTCCCCCATTTCAGAGTGAAGGCTATCTTGAACTAATCTTCTTCATTTACCAATATTTGATTGTAACCTAAATAACTATCAAGAAGTGAGAAGCGTTGAGAACCTGAAACAACTTATAGAATCTGCTCCATGGAAGGTAGTGAGTAACGATCCTTAAGAGACACTCTATTAAGATCTTCAAAATTCACACACAGTCTGATTTCTCCATTCTTCTTATGGATAGGTACAAGATTAGTTACCCAAGTCAAGTGCTTGTAAGGAAATATAATCCTAGACACAATCAGCTTGGTCAGCTCCTTCATCAGTTCTTCTACCTTAGGATTGATAGGCTTTTGATTTTTCCTGACCGGTTTAGCTCTAGGTTATAGCTCAATGGTGTGATGAACTAGACTTAGATCAAACCCTTTCAAATATTTATATTCCCAAGCAAAGATATTATGGAAATCTTTGCATAGTTCAACAAAGGCCTGCCTTTTAAACAAAGAACAAAGCTTACCAACTTCAGGAGCTTGTCCTTGTAAATCATGTCTCTTTCATAGTTCTCCTCCTTGTTGACATGCTCGATCTTTCCTTCTTCTTATGTTCATCCTCATTGAAATCACTGTCTAAGGTAATCAAACCCTTAGGCATTTTTTTCATCTTCATCTGAATGATTTGCTCCTCATACTAATCATGCAATCTTCTTTGGTTTCTTGAGGAGAAACCTGCTTCATTCTGCAAGAAGTGTGCAATGTGTTCATAACTTTTGAACACCTGCCATGACACTTAATTATCTAGGATAGAGGGTCTCACAATGATCTTGATATGGGATTGATCCTTCTCTTGTCCCAAATTAGCAGTTGTATTGAACCTTGCACCAATGGCAGCCAATCTGTCAACATGCTTGTTGGAATCCCTTGGTATGGGTTGTATGTTGAAGGCATCAAAGTATTTAAGCAAGTCCCATAACTTATGATTGTGTGATTTAAGGGATTTTTGGATGAATCTTGACTTCTTACTTGGTGGATGACCAACTCACTATCTCCAAATACTTTCAAATTCTTGATTTCTCTTCTCTTTGCACATTGGAGACCATGGACTAGACCTTCATATTTTGCTACATTACAAGTGCAACTGAAGTGAAATATATATGAGTATTATTGATTCTTTGATGAAGAAACTAACATAACACTAGCCCCTACACCTACTTTGCTTCTTGAGACATCAAAAAACATTTCTCAAATTCCTTTAAGCTCATGATCTTCATTAGTGAGTAAAGGAATGAAAACATCTTTCTCACGCATGAGGTAAACTCCCAAATTAGTCTCTTCAATGAAAGTATATGGATCAAGTTCACATGTTTCAATGATATATTTTTCAATAAAAAGATCATAAATACCTTCAAGAGGGGAAGATGTTTCACCATTTATGATGCCTTCTTCTTCTTTACTAATTAGACAATTCTGAGTTGAATTTGTTTCCATGTATGGATCAATATGAAACCTTGCTAAGGGCTGAGTCCTTATAGTTACCTTAGATCCATACCTTGTTTTAAAATCTATAAAAGATAAATCGGTAGAATGGTACCCTCCTATCTTAGCTGTAAAATCCCTTGACAAGTAGATAGCCAAATGGGCAGGAAGGTCTACCACCACAATGTCTTGCAAAATTGGAAAACTTGAGCAGTCATGCAAAAAGACTTTCAAACCTTTGATTAATCTCACTATCTTGGTTGGAGTCCCATCAAGTTGAAATACACCCTTTCTATGTGGCTCATATTTCAACCCCAATTTTTCAGCCACAACTTTAGGCATGACAGTGGTACTTGCTCCACTATCCATAATGTAATTATGGACCAACTTGTCTCCCACAATGAGGGTGAGATAGAAGGGTGGAGACTTTTCAGACTTGGTGGAGGGTTCTAAGACATGGCTTGGGTCATTGGTAAGGGTTACAACATTTTTATTTGAAGTTTGAAGGTTTACATGAATGTTTGCAAGCTGTTCCTGCAACAACTCTTTCTGACCAAGTATAAGAAAGAATTCCCAGAGAGATATGCTTGTCTTGGCATTCTGTAAAAAATCAACAATGTTTAGAGAGGGAGCATTCACCTTTTCTTTGACCTTTGAAGGTAGAGGAGTCTAAACCTGTTGTATTATAGGTTTGATAATCCTACCTGCACTCTAATTTTGCTAAGGAGCATGACTTGCAGTAGGCACAACTTTAAGATTCACACTTTGTGGCCTTGAAGAGGCATCACTTGGAGTTACATGCACTCCTTGATCTTCTCCCAAATTTCTCTTCTTGGATATTGTGTTTATTGTAACTGACATGCTTTGATTTAACACATAATCATCTTTATCTTGAAAATTCATCATCCCAATACTTTGGCCGCTACCTTTTCCATGCATATCCCTTTTGCTAGGACTTGCTTATTTTGACGTCATGTAAGGAGTGGCCTCCTCTTGCATTGCCAAAGCTTGGAATGCTCCTCCATCATTATGTATGAACTGTTGACAAATCTTCCATGAGTCAAGTTATTTCTTGCTATTTGGAAAGTCCCAGTCTCTAGCCAAGGATGGAAGAATTCATTGTTTTCCTTTGCTGATTCGGAAAGGGCTCAAATAGTATTTTCTACGGACTCACTCAGCAAGGAAGGTTTTCTACGGACTCACTCAGTCAAATTTTCTACGCACTCAGTCAAGCGAAAATCTATGGACTTACTCAAGTTTGTAAAGCACTCAGCAGAAATTTTGAAAGAATTCAAAGGCAAGGAGAAGATAGTTTTAAGACTTCTGAAGGGCAGGGTACCCTTCGGAAGGGACACTTACAAAAGGCCCGAAGGGCACCTACCCTTCGGGGAGGTGGAAGACCAAAATCATAGGCCTCTGCGAAAACTCTGGGTACCCTACAATAATCCCGAAAGGCACAGCTAAAGGATACATAGACAGTCGGAGGCCACGTGGATGACACGTGGATTACACGTGGATGACACGTGGACTGCACGTAGATGACACGTGGACTACATGTAGATGACATGTGGACTGCTGGTTGGTGGAGGACACTTTGGCTGCCGAAAGGCACATCATAAACGCTAAGCTAAGGGGTATGAATTTCTACGGACTTTTGTCCGAAGGAATTCCTTCAAACAAAAAGTCTGAAGGAATTCGGAATAAAGCTTAGACAAGTCAAAGATATAAAGCCGCAAGAATATGACTGCCAGCGACTAATGCCAAAGAGCGTTTCAAAAAAAAGCAAAGGGCAACGGAAAAGAATCCTTCAGACTTTTTGTCCTAAGGAATTCCTTCGGACAAAATTTTGAA
This sequence comes from Torreya grandis, assembly GCA_037957365.1. Taxonomy (NCBI): domain Eukaryota; kingdom Viridiplantae; phylum Streptophyta; class Pinopsida; order Cupressales; family Taxaceae; genus Torreya; species Torreya grandis. The sequence continues at coordinate 1,655,721 of JARHVA010003415.1, read as the reverse complement.
GGAATTTGGAAGCCGACAAGACAAAAGCCCGTAGTTATGACTCAGTCGACCATTGCAATAAGAGCCAACAGAGAAAAATAACAGGAATAAACCTGCATAAATATTTTTGAAGGAAAGGTGACAGTTTTCGGTGACGTCCTACAGGCCGTCAAATTTTTCCTGCAGGAAGCAATCGTTGGAATTTAAAGGTAGCAAAAAATTTGAAAATAAATGGAAGCCGATTGTGCAAAAGGAGTAGAAAATAGATAGTTCGACGAAGAGTTGAACATGGATCCCTGCCAGAAATAGACACGACCAAAATTAGAAGATTTACATGCAAACACTGGAGCTATTTTCGAACGTGAGATCTATTTTCAAACATCAGAGCTATTTTTGAATAAATGGTCAAAGTTTTAGTTGACTGATCATTAAAGCTTTGTTTTTCTTCTTTCAACGCATGCATCTGAAGGACTAAATCCGACTTCAACAGGAGTTTCGAGTCTATATTTGGAGTTGACTAGTCCATATTTAGAGTTAACTAATTAATCAAACGCCGCATCCACTAGAAGATTTACGTGCAAAGAAGAGGTGGATGGTTCATGACAAGGATGAGTACGCTTCATCAAATAAAGAAAATTCATGCAAGAACAAGGAAAAAACATATTTTATTTTAAGGCCAAGAAAATCTTGAGTTAACAAAAGAAGATCTTTCTATTCAAGTTTATACGCCTATCTTTGGCCTCTTGTAAATTGCTATATAATGGCTTTTAGCCTTGATTTAAAATCATCCAATCTCTCTTGGTTAGACCAGATTCTGCCATTAAGAGTTGTGTAACCTTTTCGATCAATAGGAAGGACTGTAATTTCAGATTTCAAGCTTGGCATAGTGTATATTTCTTTAGCAATTTGCATAAGTGGTAGAGTTTTCTCCCTTCCCAAATTCTGTTTCGTACCTAGTTGCTATATTGTCCTTGTGCAGGTCATGTTAAAGTGTTATTTATTCTCTTTTTCTGAAATTGTAAGTGGATGTTAGGTGGCTGCAAAGTGTCTTGTATCGGACCTCTCTCCATCGTTTTCCCTCAAGTTTTAGTTATTAGATCGAACCTCTGCATGAAATACTTATGCACAAGTGATTAATTGAAGTCTAAGGTCTTCCTTCTCTCTTGTTCGTTTAGTGTTCGAGGTTCCAAGTTGAGTAGGATCATAACCCTGGTGTATCACCCCTTTTAGGTAGGATTTCCTCTTTAAGTTTTCTTTCTCCCTTTTCCATGGCAGTCAACAGCGTAGAGTAGGAATCTTCATTGATACATCATACAGGAACCAGCCTTTTCTGGAGGTTCTTCTCACTATTGAGGCACCCACCCTCGTGAGAAGATCCCATTATTTCAGTCGGATAGAGGACTGGCCGTTTCGTGCACGTCCTCGAATCAGGGTGCAACTCCAGGTTGACAACATGAACTAACCTTGAGGTCATCCCCATTGGTCTAAATGATCTTCTCCTTGAACCAAGTTAGCATGCACTGGAACAAAAACCTTCATAGGAGGAGTGGAATTAGGATTATAGGCATTGGGCTACCTATTGTAACCTTGTTGACCTTGTTCTCTCCCTTGGTATTTGTATTGGGGTGGAGCTCTATATCCTTGTTGAGGATAATATTGATGATTAGGTGGAGAACTCGTCTGGAACTAAGCTTGTTTGAGATGAGCTCGCAATGATCAAGTTTCTTCACCTTGTCCACAACATTATCCATCTTCTTGGGGAAGGCTCTTGGATTCACATTAGCATTAGGAATTTGCGCTATGCTCAGAGCTTCAACTAAATTTTGGGACAAAAAAGGCATGGAAACTCTTGGAGGGAGATTTCTAGCCTGTATTAAGCTATTCTCAGCTTCAATGGCTAGCTCATATGTGCTTGGTAGAGTGAAACCTCCCATTGACTATAACATAACAACTACATCAGTCCCAATACCTTTGAGGTAATTGGGGAACACAAAGATTTAAGGGGGTCTCATGATATGTGGTAGCCTATGCCATGTACTCTAAAACCTTTCATTGAAATCCCCCATGGATTCGTTAGGACCTCTTTTTACTACATTCAATTGATGAATCAACAAAGTATGATCACTTTTATTTTCAAATCTTGTTACCAACAATTCCCCAAAACCATCCCATCTTGTGATGCAGCCACCTTCCAATGTTCTGTACCAATCAAGTGCCTTGCCTTTCAAATACATAGCCAATAATCTAATGGCTATATTGGCTTGGGTGACATTATGGAAATTACATAAGTTTGAAATGCCTCTAATATGCTCCGATGGTGTAATAGAACCTTCACCATTGAAACTAGGGAGACTCTTGGTAGCATTGGGAGGAATAGGGTCATATGCAGAAGGTTGATGGGATTTTGGGTGTTAAAAGATGAAAAAGGCTGATGTCTATCCATCTCTCTTCTTTCCCCCATTTCTCTTTTTTCCCCTTGATCTCCTATTTCTTTAGCTTCTTCAACTTCTTCCTCTTCTTCTCCAAAACCTCCTTGCCAAGGATCTCTTAGGGCTAGGAGTGGTTCAGGGTGTCATTCTTCAAGAAGAGTTTCAACTAAAGGGGTTTAATCATAAATCCTAGATGACCTAGTGAAGACCATGAAGTATAATTTGGAAAACTTGATCTATAACCTTGGATTCTCACCCTTTTGGAGTCACCAAATGTTGTATTAAGAATACAAACTCAAGATTGACAAGACCAACATTCACCTTGACATGTAAATAACCCAGAGTTGGGGTCCCATCAGGCATGCCAAAACTGTTGTCTCAAAATCTTTCACCCTAGAAGAGAGTGTTAAGTCCTCTCTCAGATTTGGGCAACGTTGGGACATTTCTAGGCATGTGGGTGTGCTTATAGGTGGAAATGAACCTCTAGGTTTGAAGGGGCTAGCTCTCTTTATGTGTGTCTACAAAATGATCACTAATTAAACCAACTTGATAAAGGGAAAAGGGTTAGAAATGCATAAGGGAAATCTAATCTAAAAATGGTGATGCACCAAAATTTTCCTCCAAATGAATATCATACACGATTGCACGATACAACATAATGCAAGCCTATTGCCAAGATATGAAAAGTTCTAACATAAATGTTTCAATGTAGAGGTGAGACGTATGAAATCACACAAGGTAAAGAAACTAAAATACAACCTGTATAGTTTAGAAAAGGTTATACACATGCAAAGTCTCATACATTTGGATGCACTCTACATGACATGTTAGACTAAAACTCCTACTCAAAACATGAAGGACAAAGGACACAAGGATGAACCCATCACTTGTTGTCACTCTATGTCTCTTACACAATCAAGCAATTGTTCAGAACATGAAATGAATAGACCTATGCTTGATTGCTTAAAGGCAAGAAATGACAAAATAATTCAGCAGGGCTTCTCCATACTTTTGTGGATGGATTTTACACTAGCCCAAGGGCTGTATTTATAGCAAAGAGAAGAGAGAGAAGAGGAGGTCTTTGGTGCCATCAAGAGGAATAATTTATGTTGAAAGTCTCCACCTTTAGCTATAACTAACTTTGTCGATGATGCTCATTAGGCCATTCTGATTGAGCCATGTCACCCTCCTGAATGCCCTTGGCTTGCCCTCTTGGAGATGCTTTTCAACGGTTGCTTAACAAAATAGAGTTATGTGGAGATGGCACTAAAAATGGTTGCTACCAATGGAGCCACCTATTGGAGATTTATTTTGGTGCCCAACTGCTTCTCCTTAGCTTGTCGCAATGCACAATGGTGTGGACAGACGTTATTTTTATTTTGTTTGGATTTGTCTTTCCTTTTTTATTGGTCCTAAGGGAATGACCTAGATTAGTGATTTTGAGTCATTGATCTGCTGGGCATGGATGCTTGTGGATCATCTTCCATCTATCTCTAACTCACTGACTCTGATTTAGCTCATGCCATGTGGAAACTAAGCAGCCTTAGAAACCCAATTTGCACTTGCAGACCCATTCAGGTTCTCTGATTGCTTCAACTTGCTTGCTTCAGGTTGTCATTGCTCATGACTTATAAAGTTTGAGTCTTCACCTTTGGAGAACCTGGTTTATACCATCCATGAATAATTCAGGTTCATAAACTCAAATTACTTCTACTCATAAAACCTCTAGAAGACAAGCACTGATGGAAACCTGATTTTCTCTTGTCTTTGATTTAAGTCTTCAGGCTTTTTAAGGCTCCTAACTTTGGGTTTTTCATGATCCAAGTCTTTGAGATTTTTTGCTTGTCTTGGCTTTCAGAAAGTGACCCTTCAAATTTTTCTGAAGGGCACTTAGCTAAAGAAAGTTACCTTCAAAAAATTACGAAGTGCACTTGGAAAGAGAAAGTGGCCCTTCAGATTTTTTCTGAAGGGAACTTGGCTTAGATTAATCCCTTCAAAAAAATTTTGAAGGGCACTTGGGAGATGAAGTGTCCCTTCGAAATAATTCCTAAGGGCACTTGGAAGAAGAGAAGTGTACCTTCAAAACTTTTCTGAAGGGCACTTTGAAAGAAGGAAGGAGGAAGAAAAGCTTCAAAGAGTTGCTTCGAAAAAGACTCGAGGAAGGATTCTTCCAAGGTATATTTGAAAAGTGGATACCATTATATTATGATAAGAGAAGGGGATGAATGGAAAATAACCTTCAAGACCAATGATAGAATCTATGATTGGTTAGTCATGCCATTTGGGCTAACCAATGCACCAAGCACCTTCATGAGGCTGATGAATGAAGTGCTTAAGGAGTTCACTGATAAGTTTGTGATAGTATACTTGGATGATATTTTGGTGTTTATTCAAACTAAGTAAGATCATTTGAAATATTTGAGGATGGTATTGAGTAAGCTACATGAAGAGAAATTGCTAATCAATGTGAAAAAGTGCAGTTTCTTGAGGGTAGAATTGATCTACTTAGGATTTTTGATTTCAAAGGAAGGATTGAAGATGGATAAGGAGAAGATCAAAGCCATACTTGAGTGGCCTACACCTAGGAGCACCTTTGAGGTAAGAAGCTTTCATGGTTTGGCTAGCTTCTATAGAAAAATCATAAGAAATTTTAGTGGAATTGTTGCTCCAATGATAGACACAATAAAGGGTGGTAAGATAAGTTTTTGTTAGACTGAGGCTGCTAATAAGAGTTTTAAATTGTTGAAAAAGAAGGTAACTGAAGAACCAATCTTAACCTTGCCTGATTTCAATAAACTATTTTAAGTAGAATGTGATGCTAGTGGGACTACCATAGGTGTTGTCTTAAGCCAAGATGGGAAGCCTATAGCATACTTTAGTGAGAAGATAAGTGATGCTAAGAAGAGGTACTTAGCTTATGATCAAGAATTATATGCTCTTGTACAAGCCTTGAAGAAATGAAGGCATTATCTTTTGCCTAAAGAGTTTGTTTTATTCACTGGCAATTATGCTTTGTAGTTCATTAACAATCAGAGTAAGTTAAGTCAAAATCATGTTAAATGGATTGAGTTTTTAAAAAGTTTCACATTCAATATTAAGCACAAGAAGGAACAATCTAACAAGGTTGCAGATGTTTTAAGTAGGAGGAATCTAATCATGCAAGAATCTCAAGTGAGCATCTTGAGATTTGAAAATTTGAAGGAAATGTATACAGAAGATCCAGACTTCAAGGAACCATATGAAGCTTGTATGAATCTAGTAGGGGCTGATAGGAGTCTTTGGATAGACTTTATGATCCAAGAAGGTCTGTTGTTCAAAGGCAACCAACTTTGCATACCCAAGAGTTCCATGAGAGAGAATTTGTTGAAGGAGAAACATAGTGGCAACTTGGCAAGACATTTTGGGCAAAATAAGACACTAGCACAATTGAGTGCTCATTACTATTGGCCAGGTATGGATTCTAATGTCAAAAAGTTTGTTGAGAGGTCCAAGACATGCCAACATGCCAAGGGAAATAGTCAAAACACAAGTTTGTACCAGCCACTACCAATTCCCAATAGGGCTTGGGATTCAGTATGGATTTTGTACTTGGTTTTCCAAGAACTAAAAAAGTTCATGATTCTATATTTGTAGTGGTTGATAGGTTCTTAGGAATGGCTCACTTCATTCCATGTTCAAAAACAAGTGATGTTACTAACATAGCCACTCTGTTATTTCAAGGGATTGTGAAATTGCATGAGCTCCCTAGGAGCATTATTTCAAACAAGGAAACTAAGTTTATTGGGCACTTTTGGAGGACCTTATGGAAGAATTTGGGCACACATTTAAGCTTCAGTTCAGCTTGCCATCCACAAACTGATGGTCAAATTGAAGTTGTCAATAGGAGCCTTGGCAACATCTTGAGGATTTTGGTAAGTATGCAACCAAAACAGTGGGATCTTATACTTGCACAAGCTGAGTTTTCCTATAATGATTCTCCTAATAGGAGTACATGAATGAGTCCATTCTAAGTCTTGTATGGAATACATCCTAGGGGTGTATATGAGCTAAGAGATCTAGGCAAGATGGAGGCAAGGAGTGCTGATGCAGAAGAGGTTGCCAATGCAATGCAAAATTTTCATGAATAAGTGAAGAGGAAACTTGAATAAAGAACCATCAAGTACAAGAAACAGGTAGATTGAAAGAGGAGAGAAGTCATTTTCAGTATTGGAGAGCTTGTTCTTTCCCACCTTAGAAAGGAAATATTCCTTAAGAGAGAGTAAAACATGCTGAAAGTTAAAAAAATTGGTCCATGCAAGGTGGTAAGGAAGTTTTCAAACAATGCATACGAGATAAAATTTCAAAAAGGGGTTGAAATATCTCCAATCATTAATGTTGCAGATCTATATCCCTATAAAGGTGAAGAACAACTAGCTGAAGAGATTGAAATAGGGGTTGATGAGGACATTCAATGGGAACAACAACTGCCAAAGGAAGTGCCAAATGAGATTGAGAGTATTTTGGACAAGAAAGTGGTCAAGAAAACAAGAGATAAGGAATACTACCAGCACCTGACCAAATGGAAGAACCTACCAACTGAAGATGCAACATGGTTGACTACAAATGACATCCTAAAACTGGGCATAAGTGTGGAAGAGTTGATGAAGAACAACAAGTGAAGAACGCTTCTTTTTGCTCCCTGGAAGAATGATGCAGGAGCATATTTATACTATGAGTTTGTTTTCATTGTTTTTGGTTGAATCTATATTTCTTAATCATGCTTAGTTCGTTTTCCCTCCAAAATTATGGTGTTCAAATTTGCAATATATGCCTATTAAGCTTGTAATAAGGCCTAAACATGTCTAAAGGCCAAGATTGTATAGATTTGCTTCCAAAATGGTTTTAGAGATCATATTCCATGTGATCTTAGGTTGGTTGGATGAAATTAGGTTGGTTGGAATCTTATTTGTTTGGAAAGTTGTTAGTTCCATTCTTAGAGTTTGTTGTATGAGTCTAGGAATAGATATTTGGTGTCTAAGTTGAGTTTTTCAGTTTGGTTGAGTGATTCATTCGACCAAAAGAGATGTATTATGTTGATTTAAACATGCAATGAAAGTAAGGAACGTTGGAGGATGAAATTTTATGTTTTGTTAAGGATTTTCTCATGACTGTAGATGCATACTAGATAGGGCAACAAGCTCAGTTTTGACAGTTAATGGTTAAGGGGTTTCTTTCTTAACTGTGAGCACTCAGACTTGGATTAGAGACAAAAACAAGCTCAAGGAAATTTATTTTAAGTCTTGACACTTAAGGATGCTCTCTATAGCTTATTTTGTATGTTGACTGTGCCCAAACTAGGGCTTTGTTGATCTCAGCATCCGTATGGTAGAAAGTTAAAAATACTTGAAATCCTTGTGCTTTTAATGTATTCATGTACTGTCTAAAGTTTCAAGACCCAACTCATGGGTAAGTCAACTTTCTAAGCTCAACCTTGTTTTTAGCCTTGTATGCCCAGGCAAACTGTGTTAGAGAGACTTGATGATGGTTTAGGATTAAGTGTTGAATTATCCCTATTTAGATAGGTTATAAATGATAAATAACATCTTACATATGTTTCACAACAATCAAATTCTCCTCAAACTCTCTGTAACCACAAAATAGAGTACTTTAGAGACCTAATTAGGCTTGACATAGTCTATAGTAGGATTAATTCATAGAAAGCAACCCTAGGTGAATCTTGGATATGTTGTATAATCCCTTAATGGATATCCAAATCATGTTTGAGTTTTGTGTTACCAAGAATATAAGGGAATTTATGCTCCAAAAATAGGGTCAACAAGGCTACAAGCCCATGAACCCATGTACAAAGCAAAGAAGGCCTTATGGCCTGGGGTCTGCCTTTTAGTCATTCTAAGGTATACATTAAGGTGTGATTATCTTAGTTAGGTTGTGTTTAGTGTGTCTAGATTAGTACCTATGGTATATGAGTCTTTCTATATAGCTTCATGTTAAGATCAAAGCCTAAGTGCCTATGTATTGCCTAAATAATATCTTGTCATGAACCTTGTGTATGAACAAAGTTTATAAACCACTCTTGGAGATTTAAAGGTGTCTTTAGATGGTCTGAGAAGGACACCAACTAGCTCTAGATGCGGGTACTTATCCGACAAATACTTATTATTTAAATTTATCATGTTATGTCTTTCTATCTTGTATTGTCTTACTTTGTTGCTAATTATTTTGAAGCCTTTAATATTTAATAAATCATTATCATGACATTAACTCTTTTCTTATTAACAAATTTTTTGAAACATATAATATTTAATAAATTATTATTATTTTACATTTAATACTAATATAAAATTAGTTTTTTTATTGAGATTTTTTTTAAACGGTGTAATATTAAATTAACTTTTTTAAAATTAAATCAGACAAAATTGAAAAATGTATAACCAAATAACAACTAATAGTTGCGCCCATGGTGCAATAAAAGCCGGAGGTTTTAATTTGTGTTTTTTTTTCCCCAAGTGTTTGTAGTTATTCTTCAGTACCTTGTATTTTTTTTTGTTTTAAGTTGCGTAATTTAGTTATCAATTTCTTTGGTTGGTTTTGTAGAAATATTATATAATATTTTTCCCCAAAGGTGCAAGTTATGACGGAAGGAATGTATATTTAATTTTTGAAACTTTTTTTTTGGGAAGTGTTTTCTTTTCATTGTTGGAGTATGTTCCCTTTTTAAGTGTATGATGTGGGCACCCCCAAATGTATAAGAATTAAACTTACCAACTTTACCTACCACCTATGTTGGATCATCAATCGACCACCTTTTCTCTCAACCATTGACCGCTCTACGTTGGCATTAACATTGTATGACCAATTATGCCCCCTTATGCACCCATGTTGCATGAACTTTACAAATGCTTCGGTACTCACTTCAACTATAACAAAAGCAACAAAATAGACTCTATAACCTAAATGCATTTCCCCCTACACATCGGACGTGGAGTCCTTCTGTAATCAAATAAAAAATAGTTAATAAAAGATGTCATCACCATGCAAGCTACAAACCCCTTTATAATGGGTGTAGGGTATATAAATCCAACAACTAATATGAAGTCGAGGCATGTGTATGATATGGGCCTTCTGGTGTACAATATCATCTAAAATACCTTGTCATTGTCCATCATCACTGCCCAGCTCACTTTGAAATCTTCTTAACCCTGATGTAATTTATCTAGGTGTCAGTATATTGGCACCATAGACGAACGCAGACTACAATATAGACTTTGGGACCTCAATGTATTGTCCACATATCAATGACATTGTTGTGTTGATTTGATTCACATATCAAACTTGGAGCCTTCTTCCAATCAAATTAGCCTCATATCATCTTCGTTGACTCTTAACAATAGCAATGTTGAATCAAAGAATCTGATGGTGGTAGTTGAGTTTGAGTTTAATAGCATCAATTTGAGGCAATCCATGTCACTTGACATAGAGAAAATCACAGTGGGCAAGGCCCTGTAGATTTGTCTCGCAAAGAGACAAAATGGCATATTCCATTGTAAACAATCTGGTTTTGAATAGTGGCAGTTTGGTAGCGCATGATGCCATTTACGTCGGCCAATAATGAGGAGTTTCATCGACTATGTTGTTTCAGCAAATTGCCCATCATAAATAAAGGATTTTGCTTCTTTATGGAGGCTTTGCAAGGGACGATCGACATTCAAATACTTCAACGTCTATTACATCTTTAATCCCATCACCAAAGAATGGAGAACATTATGTCTGGATTCTCAAATGGCAGATCCGTTAATTGTAGGAATGTCTTTGGATGTCAAAACAAGGTTGTGGAAATTAATTGTGGGGGTAGATCGGTTGGGATCTGAATCGTCGTGCAAGGCTTTTGCCTATTGATGGATTGCATTCTTCGCAGAAATAAATAGCCTCTTTGCCCAATCACTATGTCAAAACTACAACTCCCCCAGTTATGATCGAGTGACATTTGTATTGAATGGTTGAAGATCTCAACTTGTTGGGGTCTGGCCAATTTTGGGTTCTCAGGTTCGACACCCATGAGGAAATATGAACATAGCCCAGTTCTATTTGAAATAATTTGTCCCCCTCTATCTTTGTGATTACAATGAAGAAATGATTTCCATTACAATGGTACCATATAAATGAGAAGCAACTAATAGCAATTTGTAATTTGGATAAAAATTTGAAGTGGACATGGGTACATACAATCAGTATCAAGATTGAAGTTGTAAATTCTTCGATCGTTATGATTATTTTTCCAGTGATCCACCGAGGTGGTCAAACGGTGTGATGCGGTTGACAGAAAATCAATTCCATATTGTACTTAAGCATGATCTTTGCCAACAATTATCTGCATCCCAATTTTAAATATTTGTGTTAAATGTGTCATCTTGAGTTCATGATAGATTGCATTTGTGTTTTTTGGGCTTTGAGCTGACATTTAGGCATTTAAAATATTCATGTTCAAAGTTTAGTGACATGTCACATTTTTCAATGCAATTTGTAGCATGCACAAATCGAATCTACAAGATATGTTGTGATACCTCATTGTCTTCTACCCATATCAACATCATTACTTCACTGATTCAAATGACACATCAGACGTGGATCCTTGTTGCAATCGAAGCTCCAAGATAGACTTTAGGACCTCATTGTCTTGTCCTAGGGTTAGCAATATTGTATCATTGATTTGAGTTTCACATGAGATGTGGAGCCATACCACAATCAAATTGACTCTCACGATGTCCTCATCCACCTTTGACAATAGAAAAAAAAAGCAATATGTTTTGTATGGCATTGCCATTCTTCCAACAGTTTGATTATGGTGTTTCTATATGCTCTTAACGTCGATGTAATTGTTTTAGGTGTTAATACAACATTGTGAATGAATGGAAGCTACAAGATCGACCTTGGGACCTTAATTTATTGTCCCATAATCAATTGCATTGCATCATTGATTCGAGCTACACATGAGATGTGGAGCCCTATCATAACCAAATCAACGCTCACGATGTCCTCGTCCACCCCTGACAATAGAAAACGTCCATTCAAATATGCGACTACCCTAATTTGATTATGGCAGTTTTGTATGTTCTTAACGCTGATGTTAACTACTCCTAAGTGTTAATATATTGGTAGCATGGATGAATGGAAACTAAAAGATGAATTATGAGACCTTAATGAGTGGTTCAGTAATCACGACAACCTTTTTTCATCTTTTGGATGGTATCAATAATGATTCTCTATATTTCTTACCCATGCGTACAGCACAAACTTCTCTCAATATGCCACCATGATATAAAACATTTAAGAGCTCATACAAAACCTCTCCACACCCACATCTTTCGAGGTAAGCACCAAATACACATTGCATTGTTGATGTTCTCCGCTGTTGTGTTTCCCATGAGGGCTGCCACATTGGACCTTTCAAGGCCTCGTCTAGTGAATAGGCTTCGTCCCACTATTGTTTTCCTAACCAACGAATTTGAGGCTGAGACTTTAATGGTTGCAGGTAGTAGTCCATTTCACAGTAGACTGGTGCGCGACCTCCAAATTCATGGCAGGCTTCTTCGAGGAGGTGGCCCTCAAGTACGCGGATGTTCTGTTTCTGTCAGTTGACGTGGATGAAGTCAAAGTATACGTCTGCCCTGTTGTGAAATCCCTGTGTGTCAAAGTCTGTGTTAAGGGGTGTTTCTAAATTTTCTGTTGCCGGTGTTTTGCAAGCGTGGCAGAAAAGCTGGATGTGAAGGCCATGCCCACCTTCTTATTTATGAAGGACGAAAATAAGATGGTGGACAAAATTGTGGGAGCCAACACAGAGGAGCTACTGAGAAGGGTGGCCCTCTTCTCAGAAAAACAGATCTCAAGCAAGGAGGCTGTGCATCCATAGCTGGTTTAACATGAATTCAGACAGAAAAGCGTGAGTGCAAATTGTAAATTTAGATAAGTATATACATATATATATTTTTCCGCTGTCTGACGGTGATTTTCAACTCTCTTTTTGCACAAGGAAGTTAAGGATTGTAGACCGTTCTGGTGTTGAGGTTTTTTAAATGGTAATGTATTCATCATATAATTTTATAAAGATAATAAGGTAAAATTTTATGAGATTTTATGTGTGTTTTTCTTAATCAGCGTCTTAACTAGCATGTGCGTTTGCATTTTGGGTTGAACATTGAGCATGATATTGTTTGTTTTAATTTTTATTGTTTGCTTTAATTGGTGTTGTTTGCTTTAAGGTGTTGTTAATGGATATTACTGTAGTGGTGAGTAATGAACTTTGTTCGATTTGATGGGATTCGTGAAGTAAAGTCATGGAGAATTGGATGTGCTTAGTGGGGTCAACGTTTAGTGTGGGGTTTTCATCTATCACAACATTTTGTATTTTTTAAATTAATTATTTAAATAAAATTTATGAATGTTCATTATTTTTTTATTGAAAAGTATTTTTTATTAATTTAAAAGAAAAATTAATTGTATAACGTTAGTTATACAAAAAATAAATGGAAAAGTCATACTTTAAATATTAAATTGAGCTAAAAAAGTTTCGGAAGAAACTAAAGTCTAATGAAACAGGTTACAGGGAATGATAACTACAGTTAAATTAACTCAAGTGTATTATAATAAAAACAAGACAATAGAATAGTATAAACATCAACGAATACATTAAGCAGCAGTTCCAAACATGTAGTAAGAAGAAAAGGAGGAGGTGGAGGCAGAGCGTTTTGAGGCTTCCCTCTCTATGACCCTGAACCGTGAGATCTTCATTTACAAAAAAGAGGTCCCAACCATCAACTTACTAATTAATATCAGCGTCATCATGCATCTATGAATCCTTGATGAAAGGGAGAGATGACTAACTCCAAATACCAAAACTTAATCGGAAAATACTCATTATTTAAATTCATCATATTATATTTTTCTATTTTATAATATCTTTCTTTATTGCCAATTTTTTTTAAAGTCTAATATTTAATAAATCATTATCAACAAAACTTTTAAAATGTATAATACTTAATAAATTATTATTACATATAATTAATATCAATATAAAATTAATATTTTTTTATTGACAAAGTTTTTAGACCTTTTGATATGAAATTAATATTTTTTTATTGACAAAGTATTTAGACCTTATGATATGAAATTAACTTTTCTTTAATTAAATTAGACAAAATTGAATAAGGTATAACCAAATGATAACTAAATAATTATTATTTTGACAACTTCGAACAATACACGCAATGGTAAGTCAAACGGTCCACTTGTCTGCGAGAGGCTGCCCTTTTGAAGATAAATGTTAATTTATTATTATTATTTTGTTTTTATATCAATTATTGATGAAAATTCAGTAATTTAAATTTTTATAGTATTATCAATTTTGTTTCTTATCTTCACCTAATTTAATATAGAATTCATCATATTTAATTGTATTATATATATATTTTTATTTAGATGAGTGATAGTGATTCTTTTAAATTTTGTATCAAATTATTTATAAGATATTTATTTTAGATTATATTTTTTAGTTTTAATTTAAAGTTTATTTTTTATAATAATATTTTTTTAATTAGATTTTATTTAATTTAAATTTAAATTTTACAAATTATTATATTTACAATAATAATTATATAATATTTTATATATTATTTCTATTTAAATTATAAAATTGACATAAAATTTAAATATTGTAATAGTTAATACAAAACTATTACAAAATATGTTGCAATAATTAATATAAACCACTTTAAAATATAATATAATAATTAATACGTGTATTCATTTAAGAATGTGTAACAATAAGTATAATTTATAAAATTGATCATCATAATTAATAATATCCTTCACTAAAAAATGCATCTAAAACAATATCATTAATAACTCCAATGCATCATCAATATCATCACAATAGATTTCATAATTTTTTAAAGTAAGAACTTCTGCCTTACAATTAGTCAAAGAAGGATTCTACACTCAACCAAAGAAAATCTCTAATTATTCCTCTCAACGTTTACTTCTAACAAGTAACTTTCTTAATCAATTTCTTCAACTGAAGCCAAATGGATACTTTGAAGTCAAAGAAAATCCCTAATTATTCCTCCCAACTTTTACTTCCTAACAAGTAACTTTCTTAATCAATTTCTACAACCAAAGCCAAATGGATACTTTGAAGGAAATTCCACTAATTTGTGCCTTTCTTGGTTGCATCTAAATATCAAAATGTCAACACGTCGAAATTAATAAATTGAATCCAAGAACTTTTAATCTTCATGGAATGAAAAATAGGCTTTGAAAGATCCAACATGGCACAAACTTTTAAAATTTAAAAAAAAAAATGTTTTGAAGGTAAATAAACTTATCATCAATATTAATAAAATTATTAATTTTTTTAATCAACTCTTGGATCAATTTGGTGTCTCACAAAATCAAAAAAGGATTGTATAGTTAAATCTAAATATGTAAGTTTTGGATGGATTGGTAAGTTTTTGGGGTTTATCAAGAAGAAATCCAGACTCAAAACTTTAAAGGCAAGTCATGTTGAGAGAACGGGAGTAGATCGAATTAACTACATTCAAACTGAACTACATGAGATCTCCTTCATTCTTGACCGTATTTACCAAAGAAAGATGAAAAATATAAACACAACATCACAAATTCGAACCTTTTATCAACAATAAAAAATTTAAAAATATTACCAATTTCTTTATATAACCAAACCAAACAAAATAAAAAAAATCAAAAATATAATTTATAACGACAACCAACCACCATAAATCTAAAAATAGGTCCAAGAACACATAAAAAGCTCCATGTCTATCCCAAAAAAAACCAAAAAAAAAAACAGTAGTTATTCCAAACATATTTGTAATCCTCCACAATCATAAATCCAAAAATAGGTTGCAAAACACATCGAAAACTCCATGACTATCCCAGAAAAACCTGAAAAAAAAAAAGTCATTATTCCAAACAAATTTGTAATCCTCCACGGTCTAGAATTGGAAAATGAAGAAACCATTCGCTACCAAGGATGTAGAGGGTACATCGACCTTAATTCAAATATATTTCACCCAAAGAATAATTTCTTGAAAAGAGGATTTCTTCTCGACATCGCCAATTTCCCGTTCCATAGCTTGTAACAGTCATAGAACCTCATCGGAGAAGACAAAGGGACATCCCCAAGGGAAACAGGTGCTAGAGCATCCCGAGCCTTCACTGCATCTATACAATTTTCCTTTGGTTGTGATCCAGGGCATGGGTGCATTCCAGGAACCCTCTCATTTGCTTTCCCATTCCTATCCTTTTTTGACCCGAGATCTAAAAGAATGTTGCCGCTGAAACGAAATGGGAGAGATATTTGGCTTGTATTTTAGGATCATCTGCTTGTAAATTTCTTCGCAACAATGGAAGGGATTTAGGGCATTCCGAAAAAACAAAAATCCCTCTGAATCCTTACCTGACTGATCAAGTTCCACGACGGCAGAAACGAAGGACATGGAGGGCTTTAAAAATCCCTACGTTAAAGGTAAAATTTCCTGTGCACCGATTATTTTTGCTCGTCGATGATCCCTGCATTGAAACCCTAACACCGATCCTTCTCCACTCCATCAAAACTTGTCGCGCCCGCAAAATCCTACTGATCGTTCCCGCTCTCCATCAAGTTAAGTTCTTCATATATTCATCTTCATGTTATTATAAGTATAGATTTCATTTTTATTTGAATAAATGTGCTTATTTTAATGAACAAAATAACCTCCACATGGGGGTAATTGTAGGAAGTTTGGAGGTAAAAAAGAGTTTTTTTTTTATAAATTAATTAAATGTAATTTACACAAAAATGTATATGGGATTTTAAGAAACAAGTATGATATGTGTGATCATCAAATTTAAAATTCATATTATTAAAATTTATATATTTAAAATTATTATGCGTTAAAATGTGTTTTCCCAGTTTTAATTGGGTTGAACAAGTGCATGACATGGTATGTTTTTACTAAAACAAATGTTTAGTATAAATATATTTTTATAAGTTATATTTTTTTTATTAAATATTATAAATTAGGGTCACTTTGTATTTTTTAAAATTGGTTTCATAGTTCTAGGAATTTATATTAAGAAGATATATTTTTTCAAATGTTGATTTGGTCAATACTTAGTCATTTTTAGTATTTAAATATTGAATCTAAGATTCTCAAGGTGTATTTTTTATTTTGTAGGTTTTTTAGCTTTTCAGATTGATTGTTGATATTTGGAGTTTTAGAGGTGTCAAAAATAAAAATTTTAAACCTTGCATCTCTCATTAATAATGAGTTGTTCAAGGATATTGACTCACAAATTTTCCTGTGAATTTATTTGCGACTATACAACACAATTTGGGTATCACTTGACCATCATAGAGTTGATGATTGAACCAATTACTCGATTGGTTTAATCAGGGATGCAATTTATACCAATTTGATCTTTGTGAACCTAGTTGCAACAATATGGTGTGAATTTGGGTTCAATTGGCTTAAATTGCATCACTGATTAAATCAATTATGTTCTCTAACTAATAATGAGTTGTTTGAGGATATTGACTCACAAATTTTCATGTGAATTTATTTGCGACTATTCAACACAATTTGAGTATCACTTGGACATCATAGAGTTGATGATTGAACCAATTACTCGATTGGTTCAATCGGGGATGCAATTTGTACCAATTTGATCCTTATGAACCTAGTTGCAACAATGTCATGTGAATTTGGGTTCAATTGACTCAAATTACATCACTGATTAAACCAATTATGTTCTCTGATTAATATGAGTTGTTCGAGGATATCAATTCATAATTTTCCTTGTGAATTTTTTTGCAACTATACAACACAATTTGGGTATCACTTGGCCATCATAGAGTTGATGATTGAACCAATTACTTGATTGGTTCAATCCGGGATGCAATTTATACCCATGTGATCCTTGTGAACCTAGTTGCAATAATATGGTGTGAATTTGGGTTTAAGTGGCTTAAATTTCATCACTGATTAAACTAATTATGTGATTGGTTCAGTCAAGGATGTAATTTTCACTAAATTGATTCCTACGAATGTATCTCACATTGTATGATATGATTTGATACTTAATTGACTTAGATTTCATTATTGATTGAAATAAATACTCAATTGATTCAATCAAACATATAATTTTGGTCAATTTGATCCTTGTGAACCTAATTGTTACTATATGATGTGACTCAAAGTTTAATTAGCTTCAATTTCATCACTTAGTAAACTAATTGCTCAATTGGCTCAATCAAGGATGCAATTTCATCCTCGTAAATCTAATTTTCACTATACAATGCGATTTGGGACTCAATTGGCCTCAATTTCATTTGTGATTGAACTAATTACTCAATTGGATCAATCATGGATGCAATTGGAACAATTTGAGCCACTTAAACCTAATTCAGACAATACAATATGATTTGCAGCTCAATTGGCCCAAATTTCAACAATAATAAACCAATTACTTGATTGGTTCAATCAAGTACTCAATTTGGATGAATTAGAGCCCAATGAGCCTAATTTTAGTTGTACATGTGAGATGATAAATTTGAGCAATTTATTAGAGATATGAAATTATATCAAAAATACCCAAATTACTAATCTAAAAGTAAAATCTAGAGCCAATAGGATAAAAAATGTAAAGATAAATGAACATTCAAGACCAACATTTCAATTCTAAAGTTAAGTGCTCTAAATCAATATCAAAACAAGAAAAAAACTAAGTGATTATGGATTATGAATTACTTAAAAATAGACTCAAGATTTTAGCATGATATTGGCTTAATCAAAAGACTTGGATAGAATGGATTTATTGGACTTATTGGACTATGGAGATTCATGAGAGTTGTGATTAATTTGCTCATTATTTGGAATGGATGGAGTCATGGATTTAAATAAACAAATGGAGGGAGATTAAATGGGAATTAAAAATTCCCAATAATCCTCTAGATTTAGAGGTTTCTAGAGAGGATGGAGAGAATAGAGGAAGATTATAGAGTTGGAGAGCTCTAAAACTCATTAGGGGACTAAACAAGATTAGTAGGTGGTTAGATGAGGTGATTGGATGGGTGCTTAGGAACTAGGGATGTAGCAGAGCCTAGGAATAGGCTAGGTTAGGTGGGAAATTCCAATATAATGGATAAGTGTGGTTAGTTAGTATACAATGGGGACTTACATCAATTAATTAGGCATGGGATGTTATAAGGTTAGTGTAAGATGTGAACATTGAAAGGAAGTGTTATAAAAATGATTAGGAGAACTAGTAACTTTGATTTAGATGAAATTAGATGGGATTAGGGATGTAATGAAATTAGTAATGTTAGTGTCAAAATTATCAAGCTGATGAAGGCAATAAAATTTAGATGCATATAGTACAATGTCATTTAGAGTTAAAGTTTCTCTAATTTCATCATTGATTGATCTAATTAATTAATTGGTTCAATTGAGGATGCAATTTGGATGAATTGTAACACTATGAACCAACTTGTGATTTTATGATATGATTTGGGGCTTAATTGACCCTAATTTCATCTCTAATTAAACTAATTACTTAATTATTTCAATTAGGCATGCAATTCAGGCCAAGTTTTGTCCCGTTAACCTCATCCCAACTAATGTATTTTAGGGATCAATTAGCTCTAATTTTATCATTTATTAAACCCATTACTCGATTCACTCAATCAAATATGTAATTTAGGCTAAATTGAACCATGTGAACATAATTTCAACTGTATAATGTGATTCGAGGTTCAATTAGCCCTAATTTAATTAGTGATTGAATAGATAATAAAATAAGTAATGAAGTTGGGGTTAACTAAGCCCCAAGTCACATCACAGTTCAAATTAAGTTCATGTGGCTCAAATTTTCCCAAATTGCATCCTTGATTGAATCAATTGAGTAGTTAGATCAATCAATGATGAAATTAGGGTCAATTAAGCACTAAATCACATCATTTAGTTACAATTAGGTTCAAAAGAGTCAAATTGGTCTAAGTTATATCTCTAATTGAACCAATCAAGTAAATGATTTAATCCTTGATGAAATTGGTTCCAACTAAGCCAAAAATGACATTGTATAGTTTTAATTAGGTTCACAAGGATCAAATTAGCCTAAACTACATCCCTAACTCGACCAATTGAGTAATTGCTTTAATAAAGGATGAAATTGGAAATAATTAAGTTCCAAATGACATCACATTATTTTAATTACTTTGACACAACTTAAGTTAGCCCAAATTACATACTTGATTGATCCAATTGAATAATTAGTTCAATCAAAGATGAAATTGAGGCCAATTGAGCTAAAAATGGCATCATATAGTCAAAATTAAGTTCAAATTAACCTAAATTATGTCTCTAATTGAAAAAATTAAGTAATTAGTTTAATAACTAATAAAATTAAGGTTGATTGAGCCCAAAATCACATTGTATATTATCAAAATTAGATTTTTGGGGTTCATATTTTCTCAAATTATGTCCATAATTGAACCAAATGAGTAATGGGTTTAATAAGTTATGAAAATGGGTCTACTTGAGTCATAAATCACTCTATATACTTGGAATAATATCCACAAGGTTTAGGCACCTAAATATGGTCATAAAGACTTAACATGGTTAGTTATTGGGACATTTTGAACCGCTTGAATTTTGCCCAAATATATGAATCTTATCCACCATTCCTCTTGCCATTTATTTATATGTGGACTCGACCCCTCTATTATCCATCACTACTACATTGGAATATATTATTCAATTCTCAAAGCATTTCATATCACTCTTAGAGTCATTCCAACCTTAGGAGGGTTGTCCATTTTTTTAGGACAGGTCCACACTAGGTAGATAGGTCCGTTGTTGTGGACTTGTCCACCTAGTGTGGCCTCATCCCAACACTATTTAATGACTAGTTTACAAATTTGAAATATTCACTTGGGTATTTCCAAACATTTTTCAAGGTCATCTAAAGGAATTTATCAAAAGGTTTCACTATATAATAAAATTAAAACCTCATTTCAAAGGGACTTGATCTCAATCGGGCACCTATCTATTACACTATTCCACACTAAGAATTTTTTCTCTATTATTTCAAATTTAAATATCAATCACTAGGATCAGTGAAAAATTAAGTCTGAATCATCTCAAATCAATTCAAATGTTACCATTATCAAGTATCAAAATCTAAATTTCTAGCTACATACATATAGTCAAAGAACACATTTGAAAAATCAATCTAGGTGGGAGAAATATGGGTGGCTTGATTACCTCCTCAGATTATCTACATATGTAGGCAATAATAAATTATAAAATGGGGTGATTGGGGTCAACTCATCTCATTACACTTTGCCTCTCTTTTTTTAGGTTTCTAGCTCTCAAGAGTACCCCAAGGGTTTCCAATATAAAGAGAAGTAAAACAACGATTTATGTGTGACATATATAGAATCAAAATATCTCATCCCTCTTAGCATACATAGACATAGGAGGAGGAAAAAATATAGCCTTTTCATAGTCAGCGTAGAAATTTTTTAGTCAATGGACATGATCAACGTATGCTACTATCTAGGGAGTGCAGACCTAACCAAACATAGTCAAAATATTTATTCCTAATTCTATGCTATCAAAATATAATTTTGTTCTATTTTTCACTATCAAACATTGGTTATAGTCAACAAAATATTATTTTCAAAAAATAATATATTTTTATATTTAACAAGTTATGATAAGAATTATTGATAAATAATATATCTTTAATATTATGATTTATTCATAGTTCTCTACCTATTTAACAAATGTTAAATACAAATTAAAGTAAATCATATTGGTGAACCTGATGTTAATATTTATCAAGATAACAACATGATCTTATCCAAGTTAATACTTTCACTTCAGGTGTGTTAGTTTCTACAATTGATTCTATGCCTCTATCAACATTTATAGTTACATATGTGACATGATCCCTAGGTACAAGGGCATCACAAGGTTTCCAACAAATTAATATTCATATTTTTACACAAGACTCATACACACCTCCTTTGATTACTACACATGTTCCACCACCAACCTTGCCTAATTCACACTCCCTTGCGTAGACTCTTAAAACTCTACATGCGAAGGTGTTGAAATTAGAGCAAGATGTCTCTAGATTTAGTAATTCAATCGATTCTC
Organism: Torreya grandis; assembly: GCA_037957365.1. Lineage (NCBI taxonomy): Eukaryota > Viridiplantae > Streptophyta > Pinopsida > Cupressales > Taxaceae > Torreya > Torreya grandis. Next base: position 1,634,096 of record JARHVA010003415.1, on the reverse strand, counting down.
ATACTTTGATTCATAATCCTTTGACAATTGAGATATAATCTTATAAGTTACCATTAAAATTTATAGTTCCTAAGCTACCACTCTATGAAGGTAAAGGTGATCTAGATCATAATCTTTGATAATTTCATTTAACATGTTTAGATTATACACACAATAAAAAATTATTAACCAATTTATTTCCAAGAAGCCTCAAAGAATATGTTTTTCGATGGTTCTATGGTCTTCCATTTCAACCTATTAAATTATTCAACCAAATGGTAGATCGATTCATAACACATTTATCTATTAATATTGGTGAAAAACTATGTTATGCATAAATTACTAAACTCAAGCAAGGGTCCAATGAGCCAATTAGTGAATATGTTTTTTGATACAAAACTATGCTAGCTAAGATGATCAATTCTATGGTAGATAATGATTTACAATGCATCTTCACACAAAGTTTTTTAGTTTCACTTCATGGGTTTATCATGTTTGGTAAATTAAAATATTTTTATGATTTATGCCACACAATCAAAGAGTACGAAATCAAGCTCATCGCTGTAAACAAACTCAAGTATACTCCAAATGGTACAACTACTTAAAATACTAAGTATCAAAGAAAACTACGCTAAAAGTTCAAATCTAATGAAATCAATAATAAAACAAAAGTAACAGTGAATGTAGTATCATAACTAACAAATAAGTTTCAATTGATAGCTCTATCAAATAGGAAATTTTCAATATTACCATCACCTCCTCTCATATTGTTATATAATTTATTTCACTGTAATCTCGTATCTCTCTTTTTACCATTATAGGTTGATATGACTAAAATTCAACATAAGGGATCCAATATTAACGTATACTATGACTATTATAGATGCATTGGACATTTAAAAACAAGTGTTATAGGATACAACATAAGATATAAGATTTTTTTGATGGCAATACTATTGAATTAAACACACCCATGAAGGAGGATAGACCACAACAAAATGAAAATATAAAATTATAAATATTCAATAATCCATTTACATATCATATTACAACATAAACTAAGGATAATTCAAAGGTAAACCATGTGTAAAATGTGCATCCTCCTCCTCAGACATATGGACACCCAATAAATGGTATTATTGGTATATTTACAAGCACATTGACACTACGTCCTATGATACATTTGATGATAGTAAGATCATTGATGTTGATTTAAATAGACATGCACTTTTTATTTGAGATTATAACAACAAACAATCCATACATAGTGTCATGATCAATAATTGTTCAAGTGAAAATGCATGTACATGTTGAATCTAGAATATATGATCTTTAATTGTAGTTCTTTTCCCCTTATAAACTTCAAATTTTCAGAGATCAGATTTAATTTTGACAATAGTAGCTTACAATTAAGTGTCATTAGGATTATCCTCAAGAGATATCCTCTATTGGGTAAGGTTGTATTCATATTCATATTATTCTTTCATATCTATTTAGTCATAAGTTTGCCATACCTTCTAGGTAACTTGACTGTTCTAGCCACAATAGCTTACAATTATAGAATCTAATCTACTGATGACAAAGTCCAATGTTGAATCTCCCAAACAACAATGTGTATAATATAATTAAAATAATAAAGGTGGGCCACATTCAAATTGAAGGGAGATTGAGTGTGAGGGTGAGAATAAGGATCCAAGTTTAAGAATTAAATAACTGGAAGATTATTGGAAAGAATAGAGTCATTAAGAGTGATAACTAGAGGAGAAACAAGGAAAGATTTGATAAAGGAGAAAACATAAAATCTACCAAGCATGTTGAGTTGACTTTAGAAACTTGCTTGGTTATGATACCATGTGAACCACTAGCCAATTTTTGGGGCTAAACATCCAAAGAGTATATCAAAGCCTCCCATGGAATTATGTAATTAAATATAACTAGAAACTCCTATGTTGAGAGGGGCGATCAGTGAGACCAAATTTTATCCCTCTTATGTTTAGCCATATTTAAATCATCTCTCAATATCGACTCTGCTTGAGGTAAATTTGAACCCATCCAATTTCAAATAACAATGCATTCAACTTTGTTATTTGTATCATAGATTGGGAAGAAACCAAAATACATTTTATCAATACAAACTTTGGCTATATTAGGGTTTTCACTAAAGGCAATAACCTTGTGAGAGAGTAGGGGAATAGGATCAAAATCACTCCTCTCCACCAACATGGGAGGTACAATTAGGTGATATATTTTATTAATATAATGGAAGTTGAACATTAAAATATATCCACCAATTTTAACCTCCTTTAGAAAGATTACATCATGGGGATGATTTTGTAACACCTATTTGACATGGAAGTTTCAATTAGGGTGGGTGAGCCGTTGAACATTCCATGAGAAAAGATAAAGCTTCATTGAGAACCGTTAGAAAGAGGTTGCTTGAACTCATTATCAACAATTATAGAGAACCAACTAGAACTCTTAGAAATAGGTTTGGTGATGGGATAAAATGAATTAGGGAATCTATTATATGATCAAGATCCTACTTTAGCCAAGCAAAAGGTATGTGAAGATGCCAATCCTTTCCAGCCTCATTGACAATTTTGGTTAACATATTGACAAAGGTTTTTTTCAATGCCTTGGCCTTACCATTGGCTTAAAGATAATAAGGCAACAAAAAACTTAACTTAATGTTAAAGGAATCACACAACTTTTGGACTTGCTTATTTTTAAAATATTTCCCATTATTTATAATGATTTTATGCGGGACACCAAAATGACATATGATGTGATGATTAATGAAATCAATAATATTATCTACCTTAGTTGAAATAAGGGGAAAAACCTCTACCCATTTAGTGAAATATTTAGTAGTAGTAATGATAAAGCTATGTCGCTGGGAAGATTTAGGATTAATCTGACCTATAAGGTCTAAATCCCATTAGGAGAAAGGACAAAATTACCTGGATACTTATAACACATGACTAGGGATATGGGATAAGTTGGCATGTTGTTAGAACTTCACACATTTATTGAAATACTCACAACAGTCCCAATTCACAGTGGGTGAATAATAACCTAGTCACATAATCTTATTGGAGATAGTTAAACCACTAAAATGACTGCCACATATTCCATCATGCATTTATTTGATTATAAGATTTGATTTATATTTTTGGAGACAATGGAGGAGAATAATATCAAACCCCCACTTATAAATCACACCCCCTAGTATTACATATCAGGAACCTCGCTGCTGAAAAACACACTTAACATTTTTGGATAAATCTGAAGGAATGATACCTTTTGAAAAATAATTGAATATCTATGTACCACAGATCTAAATGGTTTTCCTTTATAATATGGATAGAAGAAAGATTAGTTTTGGTATAATAAGGTTGATTGACCTTGTGAATAAGGACAAATAATTTAGATTCCTGGGAGGAAGATGGGATAAAGGAGGCCAAGGAAGCCATGGTAACAACAAACTTGTTGGTTGATCGAGGAGTGGTCTAGATGACATGACAGTTAATGGTGGATAAAAAATGATTTGTTAACATATTATACCTATGTAAAATGTTATTATTGAACGGATATATGCCAATTATTTGATTGACTACCAACTGGGAGTCCCCAAAAATATGAATTGATTTGACACCTAGAGCCCAAACTATTTGGAGACCTATAATTAGGGCCTCATATTCTACCATATTATTAGTACAGTTAAAATCAAGATTAAAAGATATGGGTATAGGAATGAATTTAGGTGGTATTAAAATAATCCCTATTGCCACTCCATGTTCACATTTAGATCCATCAAAGAACAATGTCATCTAATATTCGAGATCTCCTTGGTAAGTGGAGCCTATAGCTTCATCAAGAAATTCATAGCTAGATGGTAGATTATCAGCAAGGGGTGCATCAACTAACTGATCTACAATGATCTGACCCTTAATGAATTTTTGGTTAAGAAATTTGAGATCAAGCTCAATGAGAAGCATAAGCCATCTTGCCATTCACTGATTATGTAAGGTTTTGAATGCATAAAATTAAGAGAATCAGTATTGGTAATCACATAGGTCTTGTGATTAAGAAAATAATGGCAAAGATTAGAAGCTAAGAATACTAAGGCCAAACATAGTCTTCCAATGTGTGTGTAACAAGTCTCATACTCAAAAAAAGTATGAATTATATAATAAACTACTTGATCTCTATGTTGCTCATCTTGAAGGGTAAGCTGGCACCTAAAGCATGGTCTATAGCTGAGATATACAAGTAAAAAGGTTTATCCTCCCTTAACAAAATAAGTACAGGGGGAGATAAGAGATAATTCTTAAGAGTATCAAATGCTACTTGAAAATTTTAATCCCATACAAAATGGGTGTCTTTCTTAAGAAGGTGATGAAATGGTTGACAACAATCAGACAATTATGAAATAACGCGGTAAATAGACTGTAGTTTCCCCTGTAAACTACGAAGTTGATTGAGGTTGGAGGGAGGTATAATATCGATAATAGAGGTAGGATAAAATAATAGGTCAACTGTATTTTTCTCTGTATACATTCTAGTGAACCTAACATAAACTAACCCTTACAAGTTTTATTTCATGCCTTCATTTATTATTTATTTCATTTTTTTACTCACTAGATCGGATCTATCAATTCAGTCTAACATTCTATGCACAGGTTTTAACACAGTTGATCAAATCAACTCAATTTGGATTTGTGCAGGTATTATTTAAATATAGGTAATTGGATCAGATCAATCACCTCAATTTTATTTTTTCCTATAGTTTTATAAACATGGTCAACATAGTTGAGTCTATTAAAAGGTTGTAAAAATATAGTTGACACATCCAACTCTATTATCAGGTTCTACAAACACAGTTGACACAACCAACTCTTTTAGCAGGATAAAACCCAAAAGATTACCTGATAAAACTCTAAAAACACACTTTTTGGGGTTAAGACAAACCTGATATTTGATCAAACAAGTGAAGATTTAGTGAAGGATAGATAGGTGATATTTACAATAATTTGGTTTGACAAGGAGATCATCCACATAATCTTCAATGATTTTGTGAATTAATTCATGGAAAATATAGGTCATGACATGATGGTAAGTTGTTCATGCGCTATTTAAACCAAAAGGCATGACCCTATAACAAAAAGTCCCCCATGGAGTAATAAAAGAGGTTTTATTTTGATCTTCTGAGGTGATAAGGATTTGATTATAACCATAAAATATGTCTATGAGTGACAAAATTTTGTGTCTTTCAATGAGATACATGAGATGGTCGATATTAGGAAGGGGAAAATCATCTTTTGGACAAGCAATGTTAAGATCATGAAAGTCGGTACAAATGCATAGTCCCCCTATGGATTTAATGATGGGTACTATGTTAGATACCCATTAAGGATAATCGATGGGTTGGATAAAGTTAATGGTTAACAACTGCTACAATTCTCCCTTGACAATAAGTGTTATGTGATGATGCATCTTAATAAGTTTTTGCTTTATTGGTTTAACTTTGTGAATGGTAATGATGTTATGGATGACTATAACAGGGTCAATTCCTAGCATATCACTATAAGACCAAGCAAAGGCTTGGCTATTATTAATAAGGAATGCTATGAAATCATGGTGTTCCTGAGAATCTAAGGATTGACTGACTTTAATATTTCATGAGACCTTGAGCATCCCTATCTTAATATCATTTGTGACCTCATTTAAAATACTAGAAGACTCATGTAGTATGCTATTCTTCAGATATGAGTCTCTTTCCCATAAATAAGTTAAAATAGAGTCATCATCTTGACACTCCATTAAATGGACCAAGGAGGAATCTTCATCTATTAAGTCAGGAAAATTTAGGGGAAGGGATATGGTTTTCTCATTGTTGCTTCGATAGGTTAGCGGTTCCAAGTGAATGGTGCTAAAAAAAAGTTAGGCAAGATGGAAATGGTATCATTGATTATGATAGGGGAATCAAGAGGGGATGAAGGAGTTTGATCATCCACATTTATAGGGATATGGTACATCAAATCATGATCATCATTGGCTTCAAGAGTTTTCTTGAAACTGAGGCCATGTTTCTCATGCGATTATTTTTTAAGGTCATTTATCAAAACCTATGAAGTCCTTGTTCATAACATCCTAGGCCAAAGCCTTTACACGCACATTATTATAGATAGGTTTGTGCAAATTTTGGTTTATCAATAAAGGAAAAGTTAGATGTGAATGGTTTGGTATGCATTTGATTTTCCCCGTATAAAAGGGTTTTGTCAGTTGCTCTATAGGTTAAGTGTGTTTGGAGGTGAGGAGGTCTAAAGGGTATAATGTCTCTTATGTTGGGTTTTTAAGTATAATATTATTCAAGACAAATATATTCACGAGGGGTTGATAAAGTATTAAGATTTAACAATTGATACTTCCCTATAGAGAGCTATTGGAATATCGAGTCAAAATGGTTTACATCAAGGATATGGGATGAAGGTATAGTAGAGCTAACAGACATTTCCCCCAAAAATAATGGACTTGAGTTATTTAGGGGGATCAATACATCATTAGGCTGATATGTCAAGTTTCAAGTCTTGAACAGATGTGGATCTACTGGGAATTCATGGATCTCACCTTCATGTTCAAATTCAAGACATCAATGTAAAGTGGAGGGAACATAACACATAATGCGTATCTGAGGACATCTTAGTAGGATGTTATAATGAAATTCCCTATCTATCATGTAAAATAACTCTGGGAGGGTACGTATACCTACTTAGATGGGGAGGATGACTATACCTAACATGGGGGAAACAATATTATTAAGTGCTCATAAGATGATTGAAGATTAAGTGACAATTATTTTAGGTTACTAAAGTTGCCTAAAAACACGTGAGGAAATAATATTTATAATAGATCCATTGTCAATCATAACCCTTTATATTCATGTTTGATTAACTTGGGAAGTGATAAATAATGGTGGCACCTGATCATCGAGTTGTAATGGAGATATTTAGGAATTATGAAATGTGATAGACAATGACTTTTGAATGGATCCAATGAAAGCCAATATAGGTTGAGGTTCATTTGATTTTAATTAGGTATCTTCCAAGCCCTCTATCATAGTTTCATGGTGTTATGGATAATTTTTGATAAGCTCATATAAAGATATCTTAACAGAAAGTTGGTGGAGTTGTTTTAGAATCGATATCTATATCAACTCTAAAGAATTGTTATTCTATGCTTTCCCTGGAATAAAAACCTTAGGTTTTGGGTTAGGAATTATAGGATTGTCTATAATAGGAGTAGGATATTTTGCAATAGTCAGCTTGGCTTTGTTGGTTTTTTGGGTTTTATGACCCTGTGTCTGGGATCAAGTAGCTATGTGTATTGCATTTATTTGAAACAATGGTGGGTTTTATGTGTTTTTAGAATCATTTGAGTCTAGAGGGTTTAATATTGGGTTTAAATAGAGGTTATATCTTCCCTTGAAGCTCGTTCTAACCCTCTTGGTAATGTACTAGTTGCTAGGGTGGTCATGACTCTAGTAGTTTGACTATGAGGATAATCATGGCCAAAATTTTATAGTAAAAGATCATCCTCTTCTAATAAATCATGTACTAAAACCTTAAGTGCATCACAACTTTTAGTATCATGTCCTTCCATTTGATGGTAAGCGCATTTCTTGTTTTCCCTATACCATGCCAGTTTTTGACCATGGGGATTAACATGCTTTATAGGTGGTAGTGTGATAAGGGAGGTTCAAAGGAGTTGATCTAGAATGTTGGATTAAGACCCCATAACATATCTTGGTTAGGTTTTTAAACCTTCTGAGGCATTGTCGTGGAAGCTAAACTTGATTTCGTATCTTGATTCCTCGCATTGATTGTTCTAATATTTCCCATAGAGGGTACTTTATGCATCGAATAAGACTTTACATCAAGATTCTGAGGGTAATAAGAATTTAAGGGATCATGTATTGACATTATTAGTATGGGAATATCCTTTTGTACTATTTTATGCTTCTTAAAAGAGGAGTTTGTAATGATGGCTTTTGTACTTACAAATGGATGGGGTCTCAATATGGATTCTCTACTTCAAATTGGTGGCAGAACCATTTTACCTTTTCGAGATTGATAAGAAGTAGTAGGGATATCCTCCTAGGGAGCTCAATTATTATTGGTGGATGTTGTAAGGATTTACCTTGTGACACTCCAAGGCATTTATTTCCACTTCCTAAAACATTTCCCCTAGTTTCTCTTTTAACAAGATTTGGCTCGGCTTGAACTATAGGGGAAACTAGTTTTGGAGTTGGTTGATGTAATGTAGTGGACACCTCAGGAGGAAATAAGCTAGAGGGAATGGGTATGTTATGTTAAGGTGTTGTAGTGATTAAATGAGTAACATCCATATCTTATGGGATATCCAAACAAGCATCCTCCTTGATAGCTTTCTCATCCTTTATTTTTGGTTGATTGCCTTGAATAGGCTTAGATAACATTTCCTCAAGAGGATCCCAAATAATGAGATTAGGAAAACCTGAGTGAATATTAGGAACATACTTAACCGATTCATATGGTTCTAAAATATCTTCTATAAGGAGATATGGGATCCTTATTATTTTGGAAGGTGATTTGAAAGCATTACGAACTTCTTTAAGCATAAGTTGATCATGGATTATGTATATCACATGGGTCTCATGATATGAGGTGCTTCCTGAGTTTGATTGTATAGAATTAGACATAGAAGGATGGTTGGGGAATGATTGCCTAAATATATCTATGGATTGATTAGGAATAGAATTAGGATTATCTAACTATAATTCCCCTTAGTTGATAAGGTTTTAAACTAGACCTTTGAAGTATCGACACCTATTGACATCATGACCAGGTACATGATGATAGTTTCATAAGTCATTTTATTTGTACAACTAGGCTTGGGGCGAGAATTGTCAAGGGGTCTGACTAGAAGAAGCTCAATAATATAAGATTTTAAGCGCTTGTCTAAAATGGAAGCATATAACCCCCCTAAGGGTGTGTATTGTCGAGGAGGAAACTATGTTAAAAGTTTTTGTGGTTGCGTTTAGGAGGTAGAAGGTTTGGATTGGCTCTTTGCTCTTTGTTTGCAGAGGTGATGATTTTAAGACAACAACATTTGTCGTGCCTTTAGTTTTAGAATTATTAGTCCCTTTGGAGGGATCAATTTTGAACTTATTATTACATAACTTTACCTTTCCTTCCTCTAAGGCTTAGACTTCTAGTTTATGGGCTATAGAGACAACTTTTGCAAAAGTCTTAAATGATTGCACTCGTAAGGTTGATGAGATATGCTTAGTGTAAGATCTCTCAAGTAACTCAATTAATTGTAGCTGAGGAAGGGATAAAAGAAGTTGATTTTTAAGACTTCACCACCTAGCTACGTGTTAGAGGTATAATCACTGAGAAGGGGGGTGAATCAGTAAACCCAAATATTTGACTTTCAATTATAATCCTTTCAAACTATTAAAAAAAACATATATCAACTTGATCAAGCAATATTAACAAGAGAGATCATTCATTCAATGCATACATAAGATCAAACATATAACACATAGTTACTATGTGAAATCCTCATGGGGAATAAAACCCACTCTCAAGCCTGAAACACATGGGCTACTTATCTTATAAGAAATTACAAACAACAGATTGGTTAACTCCTTGGACTACTTAACAAGGAGTAAATTACCTTAAGGAAGATCAAATATTTTAGACCCTCCTTTGAAGTGAACACATCCACCTTAGAATATTCAACCCCTGATGATGGATCTCTGATTATCTAAGCCCTACACAAAATCTCTCTCTCTCTCTCTCTCTCTCTCTCTCTCTCTCTCTCTCTCATACAAGCCTCTCATATAGACATGCCACAATCTCTCTCCTACACTCAAATTGTATTCATATGCACACTCAAACCTCTTTTCATATCCTCAAACTACAAGAGAATTATTTAGACATCATAAATATGACCTATAGCTCATACAATCCTCAATCTGCTCTATTCATTAACTCATCATCTGGGCACTCTACCTCTCCTCATACATAATCAAAACTACAAAAGCACTATTATGACATTATAATTATGACCTACAGGTCTTGCACACCATCATCAACCTTCTCTTCCCTTCAACCCATTCATTGATCACACACAACCTTCACCTTGCCTTCATTCACCATACACACTCTCTCAAAACAACCTTTTGAGCATAGTCACTCATTCTGCCTCTTCTAGGCTTATTAGGTCCAATGACCTATGTGATCACCTTCATCACCTTGCTTAAACAAACATGTTTGATTCTCTTGACTTCCTTATAGTCTTTAGTGAGCTGTATCTTCTCTTTCAAAGGTTATCACTTTTTATTGGATCCACATTCGCACAAGCCTTCATATTGAGCATCTACTCACAATTCTTCTCTAAAGTCTAGAAACCAACACATTTGGTTTCACCATTTATAGGGATATCATGATTATTAAGATCATAATCTTTCATATCAGCTAAAACACATAAATTCACCCTTAAGGCATATAACATGGGTCACACTTAAGCACAATCCACTTTCAAATAGGCCTAAGTCACTTTTACGTCCTATGGAGACCCATTCATCTCTTTGACACTTCTTCGAGAAAACTAAAAACACATGAACACTTTCAAAATTCATGGACCCATTCCACATGACCTATATTTTCTCCTTAAGTGCCAACAACCATTATGCTTAAGCACAATTTACTCAAATAACATTTTGTGTACATAGTCATCGTGAATGAATACATAGTTGACTTCTAAACCTTTGTTCATACTGCATATGATTATTAAAACCTTCATAATACACATAGATGGTCCTCATAGAGTCTAAAATACTCCCCAATATCTAATTCATCATGAGATATCAAAATAACATCAGATCAAGCTCAAATACCCTTCTTAGGTTACTTGTATAACATGCATGAACACACAATCAACTTTGAACATTAATATATTTGACTATACACACTTTCAGATCTTCAAATTTATATTTCTAGATGCACTTTGGATTCTTCTACAAATTATATTTAAACACCATTTTTAAATTCTACATAGATCAAAAGTTGTCTCAAAAACTAAACACTGGTATTTAATTTATTAAATTCAAAAATTTGAATTCAAATGGTCGCAGTTAAACATCAAACACTATGCTCATATCTTGTGTCCTCATTTCTCAAATTAAACATGCATTGTCGATCTTATTTTATGAATCTTGACCTCTAACACATAGTGTACCAATGTCAAATGTTAAACCTTGAACATGTTGACCTCATCTTGTGCCATCTGGCAATTTTGACTCAATGCCAACATCGATCTTCTGTACATAGCTCAATTTTTAACAATGCTAAATAGATGTCACTTTGACCTCTTAACTTTAATGTGCATTATTTATCTCTAACTTTACAATCACCTACTCACCATTGATCCTTAGAAGAAGCTTAATCTTTATCTTTACTCAACGTTAAACATTGAACACTTGACACCATCTCACTGCTTACTAACATCTTAGATTAATGCACTCTGTTGATGATGATCAAACTTTACCTTGTGCAAAATTGACTATGAGAACCATTACAATTTGTCTGAGATTCCAACTTTGAACCTCAATAAATTTTACCTCACTTGCATGTTCTCAAATTTGGACCATATGATTTCCTCACATAGGAGAATCCAACCATGTGTCAAACATCTCCTAAATCCTTTGCATGTGTGAGATATAACACCATTAATATGCTCACTCAAATTTTTCTACCACATAGCCAACAATGTCAAGAATTGCTTGGAAGGTCAACTTTGCACATGCATATCTTCTGACATGTTTCGATGCGTGATCTAAAATTTAGTGCAAATCAACTAATCTCAAAACTGAACAAACCCATATGATCATCTTGTTCTAAAATGTCCACATGTGTGAGTTATGCCATCACCAAACTACTTACTTGACTCTTTCTTGCCTCATGCAAATTTGGCTGTATGGGAAAACAATGTCAAACTTCCTAGGAGCCCAACTTTGAACTTGCATATCTTTTGTCGCACTTAGGCACATAACCTAAAATTTAGCACATAATAACTAGGCATAATAATGAACAAACCCATGTGAAACCTCCATGCATATGAATGCTGACATCATCAACATGCTTACTCAACTCTATTAGAACATAGACAACATTGTCAAAATACTTGAGATCCCAACTTTGCACCCACATATCTTTGACTTCACTTCATCACATGACTTGAAAATTAATGCATATAAATTAGGGACTAATTTGATCACAACCATATGATCAAATCCCTTTGAATCATCAACACATGGCAATTGTGACATCAACAAGCTGCCTACTCATATTTTCTGCCACTAGACCTAAAATGTCTAGAAGAAAACAATGATCAACCAAATGTAAACCACTCATGCACATAAGCACTAAAAGATTATAAAACATCTTAGGGACCTCTTGTACATGCTCAATGCTCCATACTCATCCTTAAACATCTTTAACAATGCCAAAGCTAAAGATCAACCAAGCCACCTTCAAGCATACTAGGATAAACACATTGCAGACTTTGTCATTATCACTTAGACTATCAGGGCACTTCATCCACTCACTTGAACACTTTTATGAAATCACCATGACATCATTGAAAATTATCTAAAACTACAAAATTGGAAATATATTCATCATCGAAATGTCTAATGGCATAAAGGTTGGTTATGGTTAATTTCCTTGCGATGTTAATGGAGAAGTGTTCTAAAAAGATTTGGGCTAGTTTTCCAAAAGAGAACAAGGAATGTTGAGGGATATAGCTATACCAATCTAAGGTTGGTCTAGCCAATGACATGAGAAATGTCCTTAAAATAAGAGCATCATCATGGGCTATGAAATAATAAGCCTTTCTAAATGCTCTAATGTGTTATTGAGGATCTTCCTTGTTTTGAAATTTCATAAATTTCAAAAGTTTTCATTGTGAGGGATATGGCCTAATTGGGATGCTTGAATTAATGGGTTCTTAAAAAAATTGCTCATATATGAGCATATTTTTCTACCCAGAAGTATAAGCTTATATATTTGTCATCATATTCATAAAGATGTTCATGAGGCCAGGTTGGGTATTATATTGAGGAATACCCCCTATGAATTTTGTTGTGGGTTTTGATAAGTAAGGAATGGAGTATAAAATGGTTGGGATAATGGATATCCAACATAAGTGGTCATGATAGTTTGGGATGCAGACACATAGTATGGGACTTGCAAGGGTATATTCTATTATGGGAATGAGTGATGGTAAGTGGATCTAAGGGTTTGCTAGGGAGGAATATATTGAGTAGTCAATGGGATGTATTGTTGAAGAGGCTGACTGAAGGGAACCTATTGTAAAGCTTGGGTTTGAGGATTTGATGCTATGCAAGTTTGGATATGCAGGAGAATTACAAGGATTGAAATTACTAAGTTATGGGGTGAAGTAGTGGGTGGTGGAGTAAATGTAAGTTGAGGTGTAGTAACATTTTGGGCTTGGGTGATGGTCGGAAATGGACTACTAGATACTAATGGGGGTGAATTATTCAAGGGTTATGATACATTGGTATCAGAACCCATTAGAGGAGGATTGTTGAAAGAGGAAACTATATTAACTAGCATAAAAAGGATGGGAAATGGGTAAAACACATGAATTCATAATATACTGGTGTAAATTCATAGTGTCTATAATGAAGTTTATTAGACCTATAGATTAATTTGAATGGATATCCAACATAGTATCCATTTTCAAGAAATTCATTGAGGTCATTCACATTTACATCAAGTTTTGTAATATTAACTTAACATGCCCTAAAATGGTTTTCCTCTACCTTCTATAGATGTTATTTTGATTTCATGTCTAGATATGATATGCTTTCCCTCATGGATGGTTTTTGGGGTACATTCATAGATACATCATCCCTAAAAATCAATATAAGACTACCTTTAATACTGATCAGGGCACATATTGCTATGTTAAGATGTATTTCAACCTTAAAAACACTGAAGAAACTTACTAATGTGCAATGACCCACATTTTCCATAATCAAATCGACAAAATGGTCAAAATCTATGTGGATGACCTTATAGCTAAATCCAAGTATCGTGAAAAACATACTCATGACTTAGCTATCATATTTGATTGAATCATTGAATAAAAAGTTAACCATTACTCCTCATAAGTGTGTTTTTGGTGTTACCTTTGAAATTTTTTTATGATTTTCCATATCACTATATGGAATTGATGTGGATTCTTCTAAGATCAAATTTATTCTCAATATACCTTTACCTTGATCCTTTCTTGATATTCATAATTATCTTGGGAAACTTGGGGTAATCCATAGTTTAGTTCCCAACTATGCTTACCATACATATTTGGTAAAATCCCTTCTCAAGAAAGGTGTTAATATTGAACGGACCGATGCTTGGCAACATGCCTTTGATAACATGAAGAAATATTTAATTCATCCTCCTACTTTATGACTACCTTCTAATGATTACCATATGATATTTTATACATCATCTACCCCCATTTTAGTTGGGGTAATGATTGCACTAAAAGATGATTCTGACAAGGAATATGTTATTTAGTACATTAGTCATGCTTTGATAGAGTATAAGACCCACTACATGAAAGTGGAGCATGACTGCCTCACAATTTACTTTACTATAAAAAATAATCAACACTACATGCTTTATCAGACTAATAGTCCATTCTATTCCCCTTTGACATTTATTATCTAAGGCATTATTTCCTATAGATAGAATTAGAAAGTGGATGGTGCTCTTGATAAAATTTTACCTTAGGATTATCACTCAAAAATTAGTCAAAGGCCAAGTGATTTCCTATCAAATTACTGGTGCACATATATTGGCTCCATAACACATTCCAGATACTATTTTTGAAGAGGATGTCCTCTTCATCAAAAGTATTGATCAATACATTTTTCTTTAAAGATTACTTAAATAATATCATGGTTTATCTCAAATCTTAGGCCTTCAAAGAACCTAAAATTGGAGTCTCTAAATCTAAAAATGCTACCAAATTTTCCTTAGAAAAACTACCTGAAGTTGCTATCAAATTTCACGAGGATACTTGGACACCCCATTATGATAGAGCTCAAATATCTAGGTTCCTAATCAACCCCTACAAAAATATTATTTTTATATGTTTTTTGATTTAATTTTTATGTTGCTAATAACATGGTAGAGTATGAAACTCTCATCCTTAGGATGCAAGAAACTAATTATTTAGCTATTTCCTACTTACATGTTTTAGGTGGTTCACAACTTATATGTCACCAAATTAGTTGTGATTATCTATGAAAATTTGAAAACCTTATAGCATACCATCATATTGTTACTACTATTGTTAAATATTTTACACATTTCAACATTGAGACAATTTCATAAGAGAAAAATGCCATAGTTGACTCTCTTGCTTATTTAGCTTCCCCTTTTCACCCTCATTATGCATTTCATGATTGGTAGTTCCTCATCCATATGAGTAAGTATCCTTATAATTTAATCCATAAGGATTATTATCTATTTTCCACATAAAATCTATCACTACTTTACAAAAATCATGCTATTAAAACATCATCCAAATCATCAAACATCACATTTATCTTCTCGAGGCTGATTATCATGAAAAGACTAGAATCCAAAAGCAAGCATTTAAAATCATTATTAGACATCATATCATCTACTATAATAAAACCGAAGTCCCCTGACACCATTGTGTTTCTTAAGAAGAATTCCCTTCTCTTATTGAGCAAGTGTATAAATGCATTATGGTTATCATTGTAGTAGACACACTATAACCCATAAATGCATACATATGTGATATTATTGGCTTGATCATGAAAAGGATGCCATCACATTTGAAAAAAATTTAATCCTTGAAAACTCCATGATGATATTATTCATTCTCCTATGGATAAGCTTCAAACCATTGAATCTCTTTGATGATTCTTTATATGGGGATTATATTTCATTAGCAAGTTACTCGATCGCAAGATGACCATGTATTCATTATTACCACCACCAAGTATTTTACCAAGTGGGTAGAAGCTATGATCTTTATTAATAATACTAGTGTCACTATCTCCAAATTTATCTTTAACCAGATCATATGTCATTTTGGAATTCCTCACACCATCATATTTGATAATGGTATTAATTTCAAAAATAAAGACATGAAACAACTTTATGCGAAATGCAAAATTAAGC
This sequence comes from Torreya grandis, assembly GCA_037957365.1. Taxonomy (NCBI): domain Eukaryota; kingdom Viridiplantae; phylum Streptophyta; class Pinopsida; order Cupressales; family Taxaceae; genus Torreya; species Torreya grandis. The sequence continues at coordinate 1,617,822 of JARHVA010003415.1, read as the reverse complement.
ACAAAATTTCCATAACTTATCACACTCGATGCAATGGCCAAGATGAATCCACTAATAAAATCCTTAATAAGACATTTCAAAAGACTATTTGGGATTCTCATTCAGACTATCATCTTAAGCTATATCTTGTACTTTGGTCTTATTGTACTATCATTTATACTACCATCAAGGTAACCCCATTCTCTCTAATTTATGACTCTAAAGTCATGTTACCACTAGAAGTGGATTTACCCTTTTTGTTCATTTATATTCATGGCATATTCCTAATGAAGACCTTGTTAAAGCTCATCGACATGCTTTAGACTTATTTGATGAGTGGCGTATGAGTGCTTTACATCATAATCATCAATACAAACATTACATTGCTATATAACATAATAAGATAATAAAACTTCATACATTTGATGTCATAGACCTAGTATTGAAATTAGATAACGCCCATGGAAAAGAGGGAAAGTACGCCCAAAAGTGGTAGCATCATTACCTAGTTAAGGACATCCTTGGACCTTGTACTTATAGATTGTAGACAGATGAATAACATATATTCAAGGAATTGACTGATGCTCAATTCTTGAAAAAGTATTTTACTTGACCTATGTTCTTCTTAGTTTATTTATATATACATTTTGACATTTCCTGCACATATTAATTAGATGCTTACAGTTGGTTTATATTTTTTTGAGCTAACATTTCTTGGAGCTTCTACTTTGAGTCTCATCTATTGCAACTTAGTTTTGTTTTCTCTACATACCTCTGAGTCTCTTTAACATTAATCTTAGTACCTATGCTTGGTCCTAAGGTTTTTTGTCTTTTTTAAACCTCTTGGCTTTTCAATTTGTGAGTTTTATTGTAAAACCTAAGGAATTAACCAATCCCTCCTCACAAATTCCCATCTTATTTATCTTACTTTATGTATTCATTTACTTTCTTTTGTCAACCATTGTTTCCTTTGTGATTTTTTGGTTTATTTTATCATTATGTACACCATTTGAGTTTTTTTAATCATTTCTATTATTCATAGATTTATCATTTTTATGCTTTGTAGATTTATCTAACTTATGTCTCTTAGATTTTCAATCTATGAGTTGCACAATAAGATGTTGGGAATAAATCAAACCCTCTCATAAATACCCATCATTATCAATTTCGGTACATAAATTACTTTTACTCCAAACCTTAGCTAAGTGTATTTTTAAAAAGATAAGGCAATGGTTAAGAGTAGTGTTTTCCCTCACTCATAGTCATTCATTTTATCTAATGATAAAAATATAACAGTGTATCTTCGTATCCTAATCCATAATTTACCCTTTATTATGATTATGTTTCATACCTACATTTCATTGTACTATTTGCCATACATATTTTTAACGATCGGGTTAACCCAATCATTCAATGATCACTTCCATGATATCCCTATTTTTAATTTCCTCTTGTGCTTATTAAGGTCACCATTGAGATTTCAATCTTTTATAAGAAGCAAGTCTAGGAGTCCTTAGGCACCATTGTCTTTAGGTTGTCCTCTTTAGTAACTAACTACGTAAGTTTTCTTGTGATAGTCATCCTTAGCACCCATTGTTGATTTTTTTCAAATCTGTATGGAGGAGTGAAATAGAAAAATGAAAAAGAGTTAAAATGCATATCATAGTAAATGGAAATGATAAAATATAAATTATAGTTTAAAATTTAAATCACACTAAAAGACATGATCTTCTTGGCACATCTCTTGTTCTAATCAAATCTCAAATTCCACAGTTGGCCTCATTATAGATCTGAGGTCCATTAGAGTTTATTAGGCCATATATTATAATATGAGGTCTCATTACATCATTATTTATATATATATTATTATACTCTAGTGCCACCTACTTTCTCACACCAACACCTAATATTCACAATAGACTGATGACTCTATAATGGGTCTTGAGGAATGGGAAACACATTGTGGGAAGGTCGGATTTTTTTTTTTCATGCATGATATATTTCATGGTATGATCTATATGATTCACTAGTAAGCCTAAGATTATGTTTTCTAGGTAGGGTTATATAGGGCCATTGTGTTGAAAATTCATAGTCTTGCCAACTTGATATGAGTATCTTATTTTTGGTAAAGACCATGCTTTCACCTTGGTGATGACCTCTTTTTTTATCCCTCCAATTTCACCCTGATAGGCATGTCTGTTTATAAATATTTTCCATATTATTTATCTCCTATTCTCCATCTCTATTATACATGGTAGCATTATGATAGTTCTAGCTTTTCCATCTTTAGAATAGAAGTTGAATCTCTGAGTTATTGTGAGATGCTCTCTTTGTCATTGCTTTATCTCTCTAAGATTTTTTAGTTATGTTTAGAGCCCTGAGTTTTTAATTCTCTTTTAACAAGCCATTTGGTACCATTTCTACATTTCTCATATATTTGTTTGAGTTTAGTTTTTTACTTCTCTTACATAGATGTTTTCACTATCATGTGACCATTCATTGTTTCCTTCATTTGATTTGGATTGTCATATATCTTACTTTGGATGCATTTTTTGGTTTTTGGTCATAAATAGCCTTGAAATTGGAGATAATCAAATTTTATTTAATTTATCTACTTATTTGGATATTTTGGTTCTAACCTAGCCTTATCAATATTAAATTCATAATTTTCCAAGTTTTTTAATCATTTCTAATAGTTTTTCATTTTACATCCATTTAATGACCATCTCATGTACATGTGCATTGGTTATATCCATTTTTAGACTTTTATCCTTAGGGTTCCTCAAATAAATTTAATGTTCCTTCCATGATCGATACTACAATGCTTGCATGTAATCATTCAATGGAAAGGTAAGACAAGGTATGTATATGATACTTTAAGTTAATCATTTATTAGTAATTAATTTAAAATTTATTTTTAGTTATGTTATTTTGTGTTACTATGTATCTATCAAAAATCACCATCCAATGTTACACTATTGTGACACATGATGAGCTTTGAGTTGGACATATGTATAAACACATCAATAATAATGCATTGGATATGGGGTGGGATTAGCTCATGGTACTTTGTGAAAGATATTTGCATACTTTTTTTTATCATACCTTCATTACTATCAGTTTGACATCCTAAGAGTATCTTTTCATCTTACCTCTCTATCTAATTTGCGTTCATATTTTATAACTTCCATATATCCTATTGTATTAGCCAAGCTGATATAATTTGTTTTATACTTGTCTTTCTTATATTGTATCAGCATGGTCGATACAATTTTGAGTTTGTCTTATGTTATCTGTAATGTATCATCACGATCAATACCTATGAATTAGAGTTCAAGGTTAGTTTTTTAGTATTGTATCCACATATATATAGGGGTCATATTTATAGATATAACACAATCATACGCTCTACTTATGCTCACATTTTATGTTCCTAAGTAGTATTTGGAGGAGTTAGAGGTTTAGAGTCTTATCTTGGAGATATAGTCTTGTAGTGTCTTTGAAGTTAAATAGAATAAGTTGAACTGGAGAGGCACACCTGATATTTAAAGTCCCAAACTAACGATACTTATCTTTTCATCATTCCATTTGAAGTCTTCAAACTACATTCTTGTAAAATGTCACTTGAGCTAAAGGACAAAATTAAATTATCAACAAGTACATCCAATTGTTAGTATCTCAATCCCTACTCTCTTTAATTTATTTAGTATATTAGACATTTCTTTCTTATTTCTATTGTGAATGTATGTGTTCATCCTTATTTATGCTCCTCCTTATACCGAATAAGTTGGTAAAGATATAAGGTTGCTTAAGAATGCCACTTATCACCTTTATGTTGCATAACAATCCCATTGATTGACCATTGTAATAATAATATTGTTTCTAGTTTAGTAATTTTAGCTATCTTGGATTAATATACTCTTGTTCATCAGTTCTTTGCATGTAGTATCCTTGTTATATCCTTGATACACCCTTTTACTACCACTTTTACAATCATTGCTAATCATTTACTCATCATTTAGCCCTAATGAGAGCTATACCCCATGTCATAGGCTTAGGCTTTAGGATCCTTTCCTTTGACATTTGAATGTATATTACCTCTATTACACATACAATTATTCTAGGTTCTTACCCAATTGTCCAAGTATATGCAAGCTCTATTGCTATTATCTTATTCAAGTCCTAATATATTAAGAGAATATGATAGTTATATGTTTTTATCTTTATTGATTTATAAGCATGCCTTTATATTATACCATATATATAAAATATACATATATAGATTTATTTAAGTATGTTTTTTTGATTCATCCAAGTGCGAAAAAAATTATATGGTGAGAAAGTAGGGCTAATTATATATACATTAAAAAATGTTTATTTTAGGTAGTTAGGTGGCTATCCATTATTTATCATTTCAAAGGTCTTTATATATATATATATATATATATATATATATATATATATATATATATATATATATATATAGGAGATAAACTATGTGTAATTCTATATATTTTAAAATACATAATTTTTTTTGAGGTAGTTAGGAGGGGGTGCACGACTAACTATCTACTATGATTTTATTAAAAATAAGAGTATAGATATGAATTTCAATTATTTGACATAATTATACTTCACCATTTTAAAAAAACTAGTAGTTTAGAACTAAACTTGAAATGCTACACTTCATGTTCTTATAGTATCTTAAAAAATTTAGTGTAGGTCTCTCTAATCATTCATGCAAGTTCAGGTTTATCATTCTTCAAGAAAAAAATGTCCACTTGAGATTCCCTTTTGCCTCCCCCTTCCCCCTCTACTTCCATGCATTTACCTAGTGAGAATGGTGGTCTAGAACTTAATGTTTTAAATGCTTTGCCTGCCTTACCTTATGTGGAAGATATGTCAACTACACTCAATGATGATGCAATTGATATCAATATTAATACAATAAGAATTCTTAATATGTTGAAATTTTACACTTCTATAACTCTTGAAGAATGAAATTTAATGTATATTTATTTATTAATTGAATATGGAGATATTTTTGCATAGTGTTATGATCGGTTTGGTTATCTACTACTTTTATTTCTACCTTTTAGGCTAATGAATCTAAGTGATATTTATCTCATTAGACTACTTAAATAAATAAATTGATAGCATGCCCAAATTTTGGCTCGTCTAGACTTCATCTTCTTACTTCTTGGTATAATTTTGTATTTTTTAATTTTGCTTCCTCTCATTTGACCACTCAAAATGTTTAACATATTTTTATGGTTTATGCTTACTTTCTATTTTATATAATTTCATTTGGATCTTATTTAAGTAGTTTATCTCTCTTTTAATTTGTGAGTTCGCACGTTCTATCTCTTTTTATGGATGTTTTGCATCTTTTATAAATTTCATCTTCTTACTTCTTGGTTTAATTTTGTATTTTTCTATTTTGTTTCATTTCATTTGAGTGGTCAAAAGTTCTAGCATCTTTTCATGGTTTATGCTTGCTTTATCTTTTCTCTTCTTTTAGTTGGCTCTTGTTTAAGTAGTTTGTCTCTCTTTTAATTTGTGAGTTCGAATGTTTTGTCTTTTTTTCAAGGATGTTTTGATTTAAAAATGTACTTGTGATCATACGATTACAAATAAGGTTAATTTATTGTTAGAATGAAAATAGACATAAAAAATATGAAACTAGCATTATAGATGTATATCCTTCGATTGGGCAAGATATAGAAACAATAAAAAAATATAAGACACATCAAAGTGATTACCTTACTCAATGGATGTCTATTTATAGCTAGCATACATACTTGTTTAGCCTAGATATAGAGTTCGATATCCTCATCAATGTTGCAGAGCTAGTCCATCAACATTTCCCCTTGCACTATTGAGATTTGTTAAATAATTTAAAGAAATAGGTGAAGCTTTTCCTTGTATTTTGGCAAATTAAATTTACACAAAAAACTTATTAAGAGTAGAAGGTGATCCCTCTATTTATATCTTTCTCAAACCGATTCCAACTATTAAACATTAATCTAGATGTGTGGTTGAGGTTTAGTCCAATTTAGATGATAAATGCAATTAATATTTTTTGATGAAATTTTACAAAGCTGGATTGGATCCATTTGAACCCACTTGCCACATGATGTCATGATGAAGATATTTATTGATGATTTCATGATGAATATATTTTATCAACCACTTGGCCACTTATTATATGAGGAATACATCTAATTTAATGAATTTAGAAAATAAGAAATTCTAAAAGCTATAAAATTTCCCATTAGAGAAAGATTAGGTTAATTAACCAAGGTTAATTAACTTAATGTAAAGTGATGTGACTATTGAAATTTGAATAAAGGTTCTACCTGATTAGTCCAAAATGTCACTTACAGAGTCATAATTTGACTTAGAATGAATTAGATGAAGTTTATGATTGGAAATGATGTATTGCCCTAATTAGGGATGTGAAATTGGGTTTCTAAATATGCACATAACATGTGTAAATGAATTTGGATGTTTTTGTGATTTTTGATCTATTTTGTACATTATTACTAGAAATCATTCTGATTGCAATCAACATGAAAGTAATGAAAATGGAGTGTTTACATTTTACCCCAATTTAAAATGGTATTGTGAGACACTAGATGAAGTAATAACTTTCCTAACAATTAAAAAGTCATTAAAATTAATAATTAATTGATGTGTTCACATTTTATTGATTCTTGTTCAATTTACTAAAAATGATTTCATAAGGATGCTCCTAAACAATGTTTAGGATGCACATGATGCCCCCACAAGGGAGTGATCAAAAAATATTTTTGATGGATGATCCTTCGAAAGGAATAAAATAGACAAGAAGAATTAAATTAACTCTTGGGTGATATTAATCCAAGTGACGTAATGCTTGCACACTTTGATATCTAATAATGAAGTTAAAAAATGATTTACCCCAAAGATTGGGGAATTGGGAAGGATGCATCCCAAGATAAGCGACACACTTTGACTTGACCCAAATAGGGAAAAAGTTGTGAGCATAGGATTAAAAGAAATACTAAATAATTAAATGGACCCAAAGAGGGCATAATTGACTAAATAATTGATTTGCCTTAGCAGGGTAGATTTGATCATTGATTAAATGATGTGCCCCAATATGGTGGATTTGATTGTTGATTAATTAGTGTGCCCTAAAAGGGTGGATTTGATCATTTGATTAGACTAATTGATTGATTTATTTATTGGTAAACATAACTCAATAATTTAACATATGACACAAATTAAAGATAAGATGGAGACATAAAGTTGATAGGTTGAATAAAATAGATGTGCAGATGGTATAGCGAATTTTCAAAGAATGAAGAAGTCACAAACATAACCAGGCACATAAAGATGAAAAAATGAAGATGATTGGAAGAAGAGAATAAAGATAAAAAAATAATGAAATTAGGTTTGAATAATAATGGTGATTGAGTTTACCTCAAAAACTTGATGTGATTGAGCATTGCATACGTAGTTTGGGTGGACCTCATGCCATTATAATTCCCTAGAATCAGTAGAAATATGATAATAAATGAGGAATGAAGAATAGAATAGAAGACTTGATTTGATTACTAATGAATATTGGCATGGTCCAAAATGGGAAAAGATGATGTGATGTGGTCAAAGATGACCAATATTATTTCATTTGATAAAGGATGATTTTGCAAGTGGTTAAACCACCACCATAGTGAGACATTATATATAAGACTCAATCACTTATTTTTTAATGTATCACACAGTAGTATGCTCTATGATATAAAAGACCATGATGCCCTAATTGTGATGTGCATAAGGACTGACCCTTGATCTAATAGACAAATGACACAAATGCACCATGATATGGAAAAATTAATATGGCATTATTATTGTATGTCGATGGATGGAATAAAGTACAAGCACAAGGATTCACCCTATTGACGCATATGGACTAAGTCAAGGCACAAAAATAAAAGAAAATAAACAAGGAAATAGGAAAACACATACACAAAATTGAAAATAAAAGCAACAAAAAGCATCTTGTCATTAATCAAGTCAATATCCACGTGTCAAGGCATAATGATAATAAAAATGGAATGGTGTCCAAAGTAAGGATGCATGTAAGGTGACAAAATGGAGAGAAGATATCTTAAAATAAGTTGCATACTTTGAATTGATGGTAATGAAGAGAGATGATTTGCCCAAACTTAGGAAGGGTGCATCCCAAGTTAATAAAAAGATTGAATCAAGGATTGTTGAATGAATTGTGGATAAGATAAATGTTTTATAATTTCATGGCTTTATATCTCTCTTGAAGATTTTAAACATTTTCAAATGTTTAGGATTTTGTGGTTTTATATCTCTCGTGGAGATTTTAATCATTTTCTAATTTTTAGGTCTTTTTTGGTTATCTGAATATTTTTAATTGGTTTGAAATATTTATATGTTTGGGATTTTTTAATAATTATATACAAAATGCACAAGGGGTTAGTAAGGAAGGGAAAACCTATTCTGGCACTGGGATGTGGAATGATAATTAATGGATGAATGAAAAGGATAATGCATAATAATTATGGATGATGATGGAAGGGACTAGGAAACTCCAAGAACTGTCACGTGAGAATGAATGTGTGTAGACATCAAATTAGTGATCAAATAATAAGCCAAAATTATTCCCAAAATAGGTCTTAGTATACCTTCTACTTCGATAACAAGGTCAAGATGGGAACATTGATGGGAATGATAGGATGACCTTGGATGAATAGGATGGAATGGACAAAATGGCTAGTATGTATTGGATTTCAATGTGAATGAGCCTAAAGGATTGCATATGGGGCTACCCATAAGTGTCAAGTTATTATTAGATAATAAATTATTTATGCATGATGCTAGAAACCTAATTTTCATCATGATACTTGCCCAAGGCACCATAAGCATGATTTTCACCATTGGATGAATTATTTATCTTTCTTTTTAAATTTTTGATTTGATTTTAATAATATTTTTTATTTTTTAACATCTCAACTCAATGGAGGATTATGAGATGCATAATGTTAACCCTTTTATCTTCTAGCCCATACCCACTATGCATAGTTACTTTGTTAGGAGCCTACAACTAATGTGGAATACACTGATGTTGTTGTGATATTTGTTGGTTATGGTTTTTACTTCCTTTAAACCTATAATCAAGGTGTATTCATAGACTCTGTGAAAAACAGTGTTGTTTGGTAAGGGGAATAAGGATAAGTGCTGGATAAATTATCTAATTTGTATGGGTAATATGAGACTTGGATAAATATTGGGCTTAGAATAGAGGGTACAAATGTTAGGAGGAAAAAGGGAATTGGGACTGACATTCACACACATTATTATCGATTCTAAATGTTCCAGTTGTGACATAATTCTAGTTGTGGTGGGGAGAAAGACCTCTGAAAATTATTTCAATAAGACAACACAAGTTTTTTGTTCTTTAAGACTAAGAGTTGTTATAATCTGAATGATCTTTGGATTACTAGTTGTTTCGATATTGACTTTAATAATGTCTAAAAAATGAAGAATTGATTTATTTGGATATTAGTTCCTCGAAGAGGTTTTCACCAATAAAGTCTTCTTGATTTTGATTGTCCTCTAGTGCCTCAAACAAGGTTTCACGAAAGGACATTGAATTTTGACTTTTATTATCCCTTGGCGCCTCAACGAAGGTTTCACTAGGAGATGTTGATTTTAGACTTTGATTGTCCCTTGGCACCTCAAAGAAGGTTTCACTAGGAGACTTGTCTTCTGATTGATTGTTGCCTTGGATCCTAAGAAATTATACAACTAATATGTCACCATGGAAAAAGGCCAATAATATGTGATTCTATTGGTCCCAATTAGTGGTTATGGGTAATTGATTTTCAAAGGAATGGATAAGATAATTAATGTGAATACGTTGGGTAATGATATCTAAAGGGTAAAAGGAAGCACAATCGTCATAGAAACTATTAGGATAACTTGCATTGATGTCAAAGAAAGCTTCCACAAAAATTATGAAAGAATATTGATATCTTCAAATGGATTTTTCTGAAGTGTGTAGTCGATATCATAATATCCATAAATATATTCTAACTCAAGTGGATCTAAATCTAATCTTGAGACTAACATTAATTTTACTTCTAATGCTAAATCTGATTTTGGTTCTAAAGTAGAAATTAATTTTAATATTAGTTCTAAAATATAACCTAATTTTATTTGACTTTTGAAAGGACCGTTGTTGCTTCTGATGTTAGTTCCAAAGTGGAACCCAATTCCAATATATAATTGGCCACAAATATGTCCTATTAGATTGTATTGCCCACAAGTACCATTTTCACTTTTCACTTAGAAATGAAGGCTTTGGGATGAATGAATTTTCTAAAATGAAGGACAAATTGTAATAGACACTGTTAGCCAAATTTCACTCTTAGGGTTTGTCTTTTCATTATGGCCAAGTATAGCATTCATAATGGTTTATACCCACAACAAAATGTCAAGTGTGGTTTCCTTCAGAGAATTCTTTTGTTCAGTCTCCTTGGAAACATTTTTTCCTTTGCAAGGTTTTACTTTGGGTCTTTTGCCCAAGTCTCGAAGGAATTGGCCACTTGATTTTCTCAAAGAACTTGGTCCTTTTTACTTTGCTAAAGGTTCTCTTTCTCAAGGAATTGGTACACTTCAACCTTTTTGAAGGGCAATTCCATCTTTTCGAAGGGAAATTCCATTTTTTTGGAGGGTCTCTTTTCCAAAAGAATTGGTCTTTTCAAGAGCTCCGAAGGATCTTTTCTCATAAAAATGTCCTTTACAGCCCTTCCAAAGGGACATTTCCATTTTTGCCGAAGGGTATCTTCTTGAGAAATGTCCCTTACATATTTTTGAAAGAATTATCTATTACAAGTTTTTCGAAGGGTCTTTTGCCAAATGAATTGGTACTTTTAATTTTTTTGAAGGAATTATTTGGGAAAATTTATTTGAAATAATCTTTTTGAAAGGTCATCTTCTCTCCAAGTGGGCAATTTCATTCTGTTGAAGGAATTCTTTTCAAGTTTTTGAAGGGCACTTTTCAGGTAGGTGGACAGTTTTAACTTTTCCAAAGGGCAATTCCACCTTTTTGAAGGGCATTTCCATTCTTCCAAAGGATAATTCCAATTTTTTGAAGGGTTCATTCTTTCTTTCCAAAAAGTCTGAAAGAATTCTCCTTTCCAACTTTTCTAAAATAATTCTCCTTTGTGAATTTTTTTAAATAATTCTTCTTTGCAACTCTCTAAAGGAGTTCTTTTGGCTTTTTGTTTTGGATAAAAGGTTTGAAATAATTGATCTTTGCAACTTTTTTGAAAGAATTGTTTTGGACCTTTTGTCTAAAATAATCTTTCTGAAGGGTATATTACAAATTGTCGAAGGGTCCTTTTCTTCAAAGTGTCCTTTGAAAAAAGTTTGAAAGGGCAATTCCATTATTTCAAAAGGCACATCAAGTTTTGAGAGGATCTTTTCACTTGCAAAATGCCCTACACAAAACTCTGAAGGGTCTTTTGTCTTCAAAATTGTCCTTCAAAAAAGTGCAATTGGTCCACTTCCAAAGGTCTGAAGGGACACTTGAGAAAATTATAAAGGGTATAAAAGTCATGTAGAGTCCATAGAAGGGTTGTCGAAGGGCATGTTTGAGCAGTCTGAAGGGTATAAACACTTGTGGAGAGGCTGTAGAAATATGGGTCTAGAGAGAATAAAAGGGAGTACATAGAAAGATGGTTACATGAACGTCAAACTTCAACCTCAAAAAATAGCCATTGGTGTTCAAATATAAGGACTCACAAGTAGATCGAAGGGCTCACGTCCTTCATTCATCAAAATAATGAGAGAGCCCATATCACCATTGATCAATCAAGATCCAAGTCATTCATTGAGGACCAATGAAAAAAGAAGGACAAAGCCAAACATAATGAAAACGACAAATATGCAACAGACATGTAACCACTTTAATGCCATGACTCAGCCTAAGAATATCCTGATTATGATAAGTGTGAACATTGGAGGAGCATCTTTGAGAGAGCAGGCTAAATGTGTAATCACTTGAGATGACATGGATCAATCAAATAGATAGAATGAACATCATTGGTAAAGATGGTTGTAGCTGAAGAGAATGACTCCTAACAGATTGATTCCTCTCTTTGGTGCTCAAAGGTCTCTTGCTCTCTCATGTCTCTTATGCTAGGCCAAATTAAAATCAACCACATAGTGTATGGAAAATTCCTACTAGAATTATATCATATTTTGCCTTTAAGCATTAAGTAATAGCCTATTTCCTTTCAAGTTATATGCAATTTTTTGAGTGTGTAAGAGACGTATAGTGACAACAAGTGATTGTTTTCATCCTTTTATCTTTTGTCCTTCATGCCTGAACAAGAGTTTTGGATCTAACTGGTCATATAGAGTGTGTTTAAGTGTATTGAATTTTTGCATGTGTATTAATGTTTTGAAATGTGTAAAGTTTACCTTTCACTTCATTTTCCTTATGCCATTTTACACATCTCACCTCTGTGTTGATATACTTGTGTTAGAATCCTTAGAGATTGGGGATGGTCTGTGTGTTTTGATGTATCATGCACTAGGTTATGACATTCATGTGGAGGACAATCTTTGGTGCATCACCATTCTTAGAATATGTTTCTTTCATGCAAATTCTAACTCTTTTCCTTTCAATCAATTAGTTTAAATAGAGATTGTCTTGTATAATACATACAAAGAACTAGCCCTTTAAATATAGAGATTCATTTCCCCTATAGGCACACCCATATGCCTGAAAATGATCTAATGTTGCCCAAATCTGGAAGAGGACTGAACATGCCCTTTTAAGGTGTAATATTTGGAGGTAAAAATTTTGGCATGCCCGATGGGCCAAATTATTTACATGTCAAGGTGAATGCTAGTCTTGACAAGCTTAGGGTCGTAGAAATATCCTTAATCTAGCATTTGGCAACTCCAAAAGGTGAGAATCTCTAGTTGTAGATAAAGTTTCCCACATTATACTTCATGGTCCTCACTAAGTCATCTAAGACTTCTGATCAAGCCTCTCTAGTTAAAGCTCTTCTTGAAGAACAACACCCTAAACTATTCCCAGTGTTTAGAGATATTTGGAAAGGAGGTTTTGAAGAAGAAGTTGAGGAAGTTAGAGAAATAGGAGATCAAGAGGAAATAAGAGAAATGGATAGACAACAAACTTTCTTAGCCTTTAACACACAAAATCCAATTGACTTTCCTGTATACGACCCTATTCCTCCTAATGCTACCAAGAATCTCCCTAGTTTTAATGGAGAGGGTCATATTACCCCATCTGAGCACATTAGGGACATTTTGAATTTTTATAACTTTCATAATGTCACCCGAGCCAACATAGCCATGAGATTGCTTGCTATGTCTCTAAAAGGCAAAGCACTTGACTGGTATAGGACTTTGGAAGGTGGTTTCATTACAAGTTGGGATGGATTTGGGGAATTGTTGGTGACTATATTTGAGAATAAGAGTGACCACACTTCCCTAATCCATTAGCTGAATGTGATAAAGGGAGGTCCTAACAAATCTATGGGGGATTTCAATGAAATATTTCAAAGCACATGGCATAGGTTTTTGCCTATCATGAGACCTCCTCAAAGCTTTGTGTTTCCCACCTATCTCAAAGGTATTGGTACTGATCTAGTAGTGATGTTACAATCTAAGGGAGGATTCACTCTGCCTGATACATATGAAATAACTATTGAAGCTAAAAATAGCTTGATATAAGCTTAAAGACTCCTTCCAAGAGTTTCCATGCTGTTTCTATCTCATGGTTTAATTGAAGCTCCAAGCATAACTCAAATTCCTAACACCAATGTCAAGCCAATATCCTTCCCTAAGAAAGTGGATAGTGTTGTGGACAAAGATAAAGAAATCTGGTCATTACGAGCTCAACTCAAGAAAGATCAGTTCTAGACAAGTGCTCCACCTAACCATCAATACTATCCTCAACAAGGCTATAGAGCTCCACCCCAATACAACTACCAAGGAAGAGGACAAGGTCAACAAGGGTTCAATAGGTATCCCAATGCCTATAATCCCAATCCCACTTCTTTCACAAAGGTTATTGTTCTAGTACATGCTAATATGGTCCAAGGAGAGAATAATTTGGACCAATGGGGACAACCTCAAGGTTAGTTTGTGCATGATGGTGGAGAAGGCAACCAAGATTTGGTGGCATAAGAAGAAGTTACTCCTTATGTAACTTCATAAGAAGCAAACCTTATGTAAAGGGATAACTGTGGAGAAGGCAACAACCAAAGTGTAGGCATGATGAACTTCCAAACAAAAGATGATTATTTGTTAAATTAAAGCACATCAATTTTAGCCAACACAAGATCCAAGAAAAGAGCATTGGGAGAAGATAAAGGAGTGCATGTAACTCCAAGTGATGCCTCTTTAAGGCCACAAGGTGTGACTCCTAACATAATTCCTGCTACAAGTCATGCTCCTCAACAAAATCAGAATGCAAGTAGGATTGTCAAACCTATTACACAATAGGTTCAGACTCCCCTACTACCTTCAAGAATGAAAGAAAAGGTGAATACTTCCCCTCTAAACATTTTTGATTCTTTGAAGAATTGCAAGACAACCATATCTCTTTGAGAGGTCTTGCACATGTCTGGTTAAAAGGAGCTCTTGCAAGAATAGCTTGTAAGCATCTATACAACCCCCCAAACTTCAAAACATAATGGTGTATCCCTTACCAATGATCCAAGCCATGTCTTAGATCCCTATTCCAAGTTTTAAAAACTTCCACCCTTCTATCTCACCCTCATTGTGGGAGATAAGCTGGTCCATAATTACATTGTGGATAGTGGAGCTAGTACGACTACTATGCTCAAAGTGGTGGCTGATAAGATGGGATTAAAATATGAGCCACATAGCAAGGGTGTATTACAGACTTATGGGACTCTAACTAAGACAATGGGACTGGTCAAAGGTCTGAAGGTCTTTCTGCATGATTGCGCAAGTTTCCCAATTTTTCAAGATGTGGTGGTAGACCTTCCAACTCATTTTGCTATCTGTTTGTCAAGGGACTTCACAACTAAGATAGGAGGGTAATTTTTTATGGATTGGTATATACTATCTTTTAAAATGAGATATAGAACCAAGGTGACTATAAGGACTCAACCCTTAGCAAGGTTTCATATTGAGCCATACATGGAGACAAAATCAAATCAGAATATCCTAATTAGCAAAGATCAAGAAAGTGTTATGGACATTAAAAGATCCTAACCCCTTGATGGTATTTTTGATCTCTTCCTTGATAAATATATAACTAAAACACATGGACTTGATCAATATACTTTCATTGAAGAGATTGATTTGGGAGTTTATTTTATGTATGAAGGGGATGTTCCAATCCCTTCACTCACTAATGAAGACCATGAACTTGATGGGACACGAGAAATGTTCTTTGATGGATCAATAAGAAAAGTAGGTGCAAGAGTTGGTGTTATGTTAGTTTCTCCATCAAAAAATCAATACTACTCCTCATATATATTCCACTTTAGCTGCACTTGCAATGTGGTAGAATATGAAGGCCTAGTCCATGGTCTCCAATAGGTAAAGAAGAGATGAATCAAGAGTTTAAGAGTTTATGGAGATAGTGAATTGGTCATCCATCAAGTGAAAAGTTAAGCTACAGCCAAGAATCATTTATTTAAATCCTATAAGCATAGGGTATGGGACCTACTTTAAGACTTTGATGCCTTCAACATACAACCTATACCAAGGGATTTTAATAAACATGCTGACAGATTGGCTTTCATAGGGGCATGATTTGATATAGTTACTGATGTGAGACAAGAAAAAGATCAATCTCATATCAAAATAATTTTGAGACCCTCTATTATATATAATGAAGTGTTATGGCAGGTAGATTTCTCCTCAAAAAACCAAAAGAGACTACATGATCAATATGAAGAGCAAATCATTCAGATGAGGACAAACAAGATACCTAAGGGGATAATTACCTTAGAGAGTGTTTTCAATGAGGATGATCAAAAGAAGAAAGAAAGAGTTAGCATGTTAACAAAGGAAGAGAACTATGAAAGAGTCTTGATTTTCAAGGACAAACTTTTGAAATTTGGCAAGGTATGTTCTCAGCTCGAGAGGCAAGATTTTATTAAATTATGTAAAGATTTTTATGACATCTTCACTTGGGAGTATAAAGACTTTAAAGGGTTTGATCCAAGTTTAGCTCATCATACCATCGAGTTATAACCTGGAGCTAAACTAGTCAGGCAAAAGCAAAGGCCTATCACTCCCAAGATAGAAGAACTCATGAAGAAAGAGCTAACCAAGCTGATTGAGTCTAGGATTATCTTTCCTATCAAACAATCAACTTGGGTGGCTAATCCTATACCTATTTGAGAGAAGAATGGAGAGATTAGAATTTGTGTGGATTTTTGAGATCTTAACAAAGTGTATTTCAAGGATCATTATCCACTACCTTCCATGGAATAAATTATACAAGTTGTTTTAGGTTCTCAACATTTCTCACTTCTTAGCGATTATTCAGGTTACAACCAAATATTAGTAAATGAGGATGACCAATTCAAGACAACCTTCACTACAAAGTGGGGAACTTTTGCTTTTAAGAAGATGCCTTTTGGTTTGAGTTGAGTTTAGGGAAGGTATAGAGAGGTGGGGTTTAGTTGTAGTTGTAGTTGTAGTTTAGTTTAGAGAGTAGAGGCACCCGGGACCGAAGGGAGCGTTTCACCCCGCCCGCCCCCCCCGCCCCCCCCGGGGGTAGGGGGTTATAATTCTCTATTCGTAGAGGGATTTTAAAGGTTTGATCAATAAGTTTCTACTTGTGTACCTAGATGATGTAACTATTTTTTCAAAAGATGTTGCTGATCATATGAAACATCTAAGGCAAATGTTTGAGAAATGCAAGGAGTATGGCATATCCCTTAATCCAAAAAAGTGCATCTTTGTTGTTCATGAAGGTAAACTCTTGGGGCACATTGTTTCAGAAGGAGGCTTGTCTATTGACCCTGAAAGGATTGAGGCTATCCTAGGCTTGTCCTTGCCTCAACATAAGAAGGGATTGCAAATCTTCTTAGGGAAATAAAATTTGTTAGAAGTTTTATTCTGGACTTTGTAGCTGTGGTAAATCCTATCACAACCATGCTAAAAAATAACCAAGTTTTTACTTGGATAAAGGAGGGAAATAACAGTTTTGAAACAATCAAGCAAGAAATTACAAAATCCCCTACTCTCTTAAACCCAAAATTTTCCAAGTATTTCATACTCTATACCTTTGCCAACCTTGATACAATCTCAGCCATGCTTATGTAAAATAATGATGAAGAGATAGAGAAACCAATTGCATTCTTTAGCTAAGGATTGGAGGATTATGAGGTCAGATATACATTTGTTAAAATGTAGAATTTAACAATGATAAGGGGATTGAAAAAATTTAGGCACATGGTCTCAAATAATAAGATACATGTCATGGTTTCTCATCCCAACACCAAAGAGTTTCTCCTAAACAAGGACCTCAATGAAAAGAGAGTTGGCTGGATCACAAAGGTGATGGAGTATAATGTGGACATCAAGGTGACAAACTTGGTGAGAAGACAAGGATTATGCAAGCATTTAGCTTCAGATCTACAAAATCCAAAAGAAGAGGTCTTGATCAACCAAGTTCACCCCCATCTAATTGATCACATACCAGTCCGAAGCTAGACACAAGACATCATCAATTTTTTGCAAAATGGTGAGTGTCTCAGTGGTTTGAGCAGAGATGCTTTAGATTGCAAACCATTCCCTATTGCCTTGTTGATAATGTTCTTTTTATAAAGGACACAAATGGTGTGTTGTTGAGATGTGTTGACAGTGGTCAATTTGACATGCTGCTAGAAAGTTTTCACAATGGTATAGATGGAGGTCATTTCTCTCCTAAAACTATAGATGAAAAGATAATGAGGGATGGTTACTAATGGCCTAGTCTTTTTAAAGACTATTATCATTGGGCTAAGGTGTGTCCTCAATGTGCCTTCTTTATAGGTAAATAAGAACTTGTAGGCCTTCCATTGAATCCTATCCAAGTAGACTAGCTTTTCATGCAATGGGGCCTTGATTTCATTGTTATGATCAACCCTCCATCAAATGTTGGACATAAATGGATATTGACTACTATTGACTACATCATAAGGTGGGTAGAAGCTATTGCATTGAAGGAGGCAAATGAAAACTCTATCTTGGAGTTCTATGAGATCATTATAACAAGGTTTGGAGTTCCTCATGTCATTATTTTTGATAATGCACTTGTTTTCATAAGTGCCAAAACTTTTGATTAGGTAGGTAGGAATGGAGTTCACTTGAGTACCTCATCCAATTATTACCCTTAAGGTAATGGATTGGTTGAGTCTACCAACAAGAACCTCATCAAGATCATTAAGAGAACATTAGAGAATAATCAAAGAGCATGGCACAACAAGTTGAAAATAGCTTTATGGGCAGACATGATTACTCCTAAGAAATTAATTAGTAACTTTCCCTTTGTATTTGTTTATGGGAGAGATTCTAGGTTGCCCATATCCCAAGAACTCCCTACCTTAGAACTTGTACAACAATTGGAATTACTTGAAAACACTTCAATGGAAATCAGGTTGATAGAACTAATGCAACTACAACAGGTAAAGGATGATGCACATAAGGCTATGGAGCACCATCAAGTACTCATGAAGAAGTCCTTTGACAAAAGAACAAGTGTAAGCGTGTTCAAAGAGGGTGACTTGGTCTTGAAATGGGATGAAGACAGAGCAAATCTAGGTAGACATAAAAAGTTTGACACTTTGTGGAGTGGTCCTTACATCATCAGCAAGTGTAAGCAAAGTAAATCCTTTTAGCTATCTAAGATGAATGGAGAAGAGTTGCCTATCCTTGTGAATGGGATACACTTGAAATTTTTCTATTAGTCCTTGCTTGTCTTTTTGTAAATACTAATTTAGATTTGTGTTTCCTTTTGGTTTGTTGTTGTGTTGCCTAAGTGCATTGTAGCACAAGTGTGTTTCCTTCTTTGTGCTGGTATGTGTCTCTACCCTCGTGCATGTGAATCATCCAGCTCATGTTTTGAGCCAAAGTTCTGCTCATGTTATTTTTGGGTGCTTATACGTGTGACTCCATACCCAATGGAAGGATTGAGGCAATTTGTCTTTGGTATAGCAGGCATGACACCCCTTAAAATCACCAAGAATGTTAGCCAAAATTCACTCCCAGGTTCTGCCTTTTCATTATTGCCAAGTACAACATTCAGAATGGTTTATCCCCACAAGAAAATGTCAAGTGTGGTTTCCTTCAGAGAATGATTTTGTTCAGTCTCCTTGCACACATTTTTTCCTTTTGCAAGGTTTTACTTTGGGTTTTTTGCCTTAGTCTCGAAGGAATTTGGTCCTTTTTACTTTGTCGAAGAGTCTCTTTCTCAAGGAATTGGTACACTTCAACCTTTTTGAAGGGAAATTCCATCTTTCTGAAGGGCAGTTTTACTTTTCCAAAGGCTCTCTTTGCCAAAGGAATTGGTCTTTTCAAAAGTTCCAAAGGATCTTCTCTCATAAAAATGTCCTTTACAACCCTTCTAAAGGGACATTTCCATTTTTTTTGAAGGGTATCTTCTCGAGAAATGTCCTTTACATCTTTCTAAAAGAATTGTCTATTGCAGGTTTTTTGAAGGATATTTTGCCAAGGAATTGGTACTTTTAATTTTTCTAAAGGAATTGATATTTTCAATTTTTTTGAAGGAATTATTTCAGACAATTTGTCTGAAATAATCTTTTTGAAAGGTCGTCTTCTCTCCAACTGGGCAATTTCATTCTATTGAAGGAATTCTTTTCAAGTTTTTGAAGGGCACTTTTCAGGCAGGTGGGCTGTTTCAAATTTTTTGAAGGGCAATTCCACCTTTTTGAAGGGTAGTTTCATTACTTCGAAGGGCAATTCCACTTTTCTGAAGGGTTTGTTCTTTGGGTTTGTTCTTTCTTTCAAACTTTTTGTCTAAAATAAAAAGTTTGAAAGAATTCTCCTTTGCAACTTTTTTTAAAGAATTCTCCTTTGTGACTTTTTTGAAAGAATTCTTCTTTGCAACTCTCTGAAGAAATTCTTTCAGCTTTTTATTTCAGACAAAAGGTCTGAAAGAATTGATATTTGCAACTTTTTTGAAGGAATTATTTTGGACTTTTTATCTGAAATAATCTTTTTGAAGGGTATATTACAAATTACCGAAGGGTCCTTTTCTTCAAAGTGTCATTTGAAAAAATTTCAAAAGGGAAATTCCGTTCTTTCGAAAGGCACTTCAAGTTTTGAGAAGATATTTTCACTTGCAAAGTGCCCTACACAAAATTTTAAGGGTCTTTTGTCTTGAAAAGTATCATTTGGAAAAGTGCAATTGGTCCACTTTCAAAGGTCTGAAGGGACACTTAAGAAAAGTCTGAAGGGTATAAAAGTCATGTAGAGTTTGTAGAAGGATTGTCAAAGGGCATGTTTGAGCAGTCCAAAGGGTATAAAAACTTGTGGAGAGTCTATAGAAAGATGGGTCCAAAGAGAATAGAAGGGAGTATGCAGAAAGATAGTTACATGAACGTCAAAATTCCACCTTAGAAATTAGCCATTGGTGTTCAAACAGAAGGACTCACAAGCAGATCCAAGGGCTCACATCCTTCAACTATCAAAATAATGAGAGAGCCCATATAACCATTGATCAATCAACATCCAAGTTGTTCCTTGAGGACCAATCAAAGAAGAAGGACAAAGTCAAACAAAATGAAAAGGATAAATCTACAACAAGTGTGTAACTACTTTGATGTTGTGACTCAGCCTAAGAATATCTTGATTCTACTAAGCGTGAACATTGGAGTATATTTGAGAGAGCAAGCCAAATGTGTAACTACTTGAGATGACATGGATCAATCAAATGGATGGAATGAGCATCATTGGCAAAGATGGTTGCAGTTGAAGACAATGACTCCTAACATATTGATTCCTCTCTTTGGTGCCCAAAGGTCTCTCCCTCTCTCACGTCTCTTGTGCTATATATATAGCCCTTGGGCTAAGTTAAAATCATCCACACAGTGTATGGCGAAGCCTTGTTAGAACGATATCACATTTTTCCTTTAAACATTAAGTACTAGCCTGTTTTTTTTCAAGATTTATTGAATTGTCTGAATGTGTAAGAGACGTATAGTGATAGGAAGTGATGATTTTCATCCTTTGTTCCTTTGTCCTTCATTCTTGAGCAAGAGTTTTGGATCTAACTGGTCATATAGAGTGTGTTTAAGTGTATTGAATTTATGCATGTGTATTACTATTTTGAAATGTTCAATGTTTGCCTTTCACCTCATTTGCCTTGTGTCATTTTAAACATCTTACCTTTATGTTGAAATACTTGTGTTAGAATCCTTACAGCTTGGGAATTTTCTGTGTGTTTTGTTGTATCGTGCACTAGGTTATGACATTCATGTGGAGGACAATTTTTGGTGCATCACCATTCTTAGAATAGGTTTCTTTCATGCAAATTCTAACTCTTTTCCTTTCAATCACCTGGTTTAAACAGAGATTGTCTTGTAGAATACATACAGGGAGCTATCCCTTTAAATCTAGAGGTTCATTTCCCCTATAGACACACCCATATGACTAGAAATGATCTAACATTTCTCAAATATGGAAGAGAACTGAACACCCCCTTCTAGGGTGCAAGATTTGGAGGCAACAGACACCAAATGGACCATTGGTCAATAATGGGTTCTTCAAAAATGAGTTCATCAAATATAGGTCCTTTGTTAGAAATGAGTCTTTGGTCAAAGGGTAACTCACCAAACTTTGACTCATCAAGGATGGGCGATTTGAAAAAAAACATCAAAAATGAGTTGATTATCTTGACCTTGACTTGGAAGTAGATGAATATGATTGTGCTTAGGAAGGGGATCATGATATATCCACATCAAGTGATTCTTAGACTTGGACATACTTGGGTTTTCAATAGATGATGGACCTTAGAGGAGCAATGACATAATATGGTTGGGTTATTGGATTTTTTGTGGCACTAGGGCAAAATTGGATTTTAGAATAGTGAATAGCTGGGAGAGTTGGTCTATCACATCTTGACTAATGAATGGCATTGTTAGACAAGTTTAGGATCATGAGATGCCATGACTCAGATTAATCTTGGACTAAAGCCCCCAAATAAGGATACGTGCATGGGGATTGGATTGAAAGTAATTGGACCTAAAGAGGGTCGAGTTTTTGATTGAAATGGGCCCAAAGAGGGTGGATTGGTCTAGATTGAAATGACTCTTAAGAGGGAGGATATGTTTGATTTAAATGGCCACAAATAGGGAGAATTTGCTTAGATTTGGTCAAATTCGACATGATTTGACTTGATTGGCTCAAAATAGGAATGGGGTCAAAAGCAACATAATGTACACAATTGATTTCAAATTAGATTTGGGTCAAAATAGGCTTGATTAAATTATTTTTAATTGGACAACGTAATGGTTAGAATGACCCAAAAGTTAGATAGTATAATGTTTTATTGTGTAAATGTGTAATGATAAATTGAGACTTAGGATAATGTTGATTGGTTTGAAGTGTAAATTATGTAACACATAACACTTGGGTATAACAATAATAAATAAATAACATATATACAATATAAGACTTATTTTTAATGCTAAGAGGGTGTGCAATGTGATCATAGTCCATGTAACTACCTTACTTGAAGGGGTGATAGATTAATATCAATTAACCCTCACTTCAAGTAGTACGTAGAGAAATATTGGGGTAAGTTGGTTTCTATTGCACTTCAAATAATTTATGATCGATGGTCTTAATCTAAATTTTTACAAAGCCATCTAAATGGTCCTTGATATACCATGCGGTATGTGGGGCTCAAAATTCATCGAAGAGGAAGGATCAACACACAACATAGGAGGGTTTAATACCTTCATACTCACTCCATCTTTGAGGGTTTTAGTAAAGTTCTAATAGGAAAAGTGGGCCTTAAGGGGTACTTTATGAGGTTTGTGTTGGAGAATTTAAGCCCCACCACTTCATATATGCACTTAAAACACATAGTCTCTTAACTAAAAATGACAAAATATAACCTCAATTCATATACCCCATCATATGTACAGGGTTGGTATATACATTGAGAAATTAAGTCCCAATCATTTCACTCTACAGACTTGAAATAAGGAGATGAAATCCATCCCATGTGATTAAAAATAAAATAGACTGTCCTTGTTTTTTATCCTCAGTACCCCACAAGTGGACAAGAAGAGAGCATACTTTAGTTCACTTCTAAAAAACAATCTATGTTTTTGGTCACCTAGGCTCCCTAAAGGGGGAAAGAGGAGAACATAGGCATGATAAATGATTCACAAACAAGTAATAAAAAAAACACGCAAGTAAATCAAAGACATAAGTAAATTTTTAAAACACCAAATGCAAATGCTATTTATTCTTAATTACACCAAAAGAAGTGTTCAAAAATGTGTTTGATTGAATTAAAATCACACCTTTGATTAACAGAACCTATAAGAAACACGTTAAGGTTTACAATTGTGGTTTTTGGCAAGCAAAGGAGGTCAAATAGTTATTTGTTTAGTTAGCAATAAAATTACACAGCATTCTTGTCGATATGCAGTGCATTCCTACCATTTTCTTGAAAAATACAGAGATATAGTGGTGGGGAGAAATGATACCTCCATTACCCACAACAATACCATCAATTATAGGAAGTTAATCTATCAATACATAGACGTAACTACCAATATGAAGGGGACAGAGAAATGGAAAGTTTAGAGGAAAAGAATGGAAATTGGGCTAAAAAATGAACTAACTTTTTAATTAAGGAATGATAGGAAGCCTCAAAGGAGGTTATGAGGTGTGTGTCCCACTAGGCATGCCAAATGTAATCATATGATTGCAAAGAAGGTTAGTTTCTTATTCAGATATAAAAAATATATTTGAAACTAGTATTCTAGGTGTATACCTCGAATTGGGTAAGATCTAGAAACAATAAACAGACTAGAAGATATATCAAAGTGATTACCTTCCTTAATGGATATCTATTTATAGTTAGCATACATACATGTTTAGCCTGTATATAGACCTTGATATCTTCATCAATGTCATGGAGCTAGTCCGTTAGGATTTCCCCCTGTGCTATTGGGATTTGTTGAACAAATAAAAGAAATAATTGATGTTTTCCTTGTATTTTGTCAAATTAAGTTTGCACAATTTTTTTTGCTAAGAGTAGAAGGTGATCCCTCTATTTATAGCTTTCTCAGATTGATTCCAACCATTAAATGTTAATCTATATGTGTGGTTTCCAATTTGGATGATAAATGCCTTCATATTTGGGATATATTTTGCATTAATTAAGCATGAGTTATATTTATGCAAATATTTACTCATATTTTACAAAGCTTAACTTTTGGGTCCATTTGAATACACTTTCCACATGATGTCATGATGACTATATTTCTTGATGTTATCATGATGAATATATTTGTTGAGAACGTCATGATGAAGATATTTTTTATGATGTCATGATAAAGATATTTGATCAACCATTTAAACACTTACCATGTGAGAGATAAATCAAATTTAATGAATTTAGAAAATGGGTATTTCCAAAATCTATGGAATTTCTCATTAGAAGAAGATTAAGTTAATTAACAAAGGTTAATTAACTTAATGCAAAGTGATGTGACTTTTGAAATTCGAATAAGGGTTTCACCTAATTAGTCCAAGATGTCACTTGAAAAGTGGTAATTTGACTCGAGATGAATTTGATGATTAGAAATGATGTATTTCCTCAATCAAGGATGGACGAATGTGTTTCAAAACATGCATGTAATGTGTGTGAATGAATTTGGATATTTTCATGATTTTTGACTTGATTTGTGTATTATTACTAGAAATCATTCTGATTGATATTGACACGAAAGTGACAAAAATAAAGTGTCTACAGTACATTTACTCCTTTTTTGTGATTCTTTTATCAATTAATTTTTTTTTTAAAATTTTTTCAATTTTCTTTCTATGTATTTATTTTCTTCAAATCCATAAGAACTTCTACATAAACAAAAAATTATTCTAAAATAAAATTAATTATTTTAATATACAAATTAGATGAACGATGTTCTTTTTTAATTTATATTTACTTTGATTAATTTTGTTTATGTATATTTTCCTACATGGGGGCTTGATTTTATTGGCCCGCAAGAAATACAAAATATTCAAAAGGTCACAAACTCAAAAGGGGAAGGGAAAATTCGTTATTCACTTGTGTATGCGGCATCTCTCCTTTATACTTGAAAGATAAAACTTTTAAAGACCCAACTATCTTCATCCATATGAATGGGTTTTATGCATGGACTTCATTTTGTTTCCACGCTATTTCATGCTTTTTTTCACACACTACATTTTTTATGCCTAATATTATTTATGATGCATGATTTCTCTGACACATGATTTTTGTACAATTTTTCTATGATACAATGTTAGATATTATGTTAATTCTAACAATTTTTTAGATGTTATAAGATTACCATTATAGATAATTTATATGTTATGTATATGATAATATTTATTATTTTAATATTATTTTTATTTTGAGATATTTTTTAATTGTGTCACTTGTATTTGGGACAAAATTATTTTCTTTTACATAATCTTCATTATTATATTTTTATGTAACATGACCTATTTTTATGACAAATTCAATGATATACTTTCTATAACTTCCATATTTTATTTTGCAATGACTCCAAAAACACGGGATTATTTTTTATTTATTGTATGTTTCTTTTAATAGTATGTCTTTGCACATGATATGATATGTCTATGTTTCAATGATACACCTATTTTTTTTGATGTGAGATTCATAAATTGAATCAAAATCTCAAAAAGAAGCATATATTACTCACTAAAATTTGTGGCCATGCTTTCTTTTATGGTATGATAAACTCAAGGGACTTTCATTGCATATCGAGGATAAAGGGATATGCGACTCATAAAATTTAGTATTATGGAATTGAAGGCTCATCAAATGATTACTATAAGGTTCCAACTTCAATACTCGACACTCGATGATTTAGTGGCTCAAATCCATTTTAGATATAGAAATAATCACTTTAAAAAACATAGGGCTTAAACTCTATTTTATCTTATACCTCCTTAGATTATATCCCCATATAAATGAGGTATCTCATTAACAACTAATTTAACATTTATAATTTTATTTTTATACATACCCATGTCAGTGTAGGAAAGGTAAGTATGGTTTTACAAATTTCAAGACTTAGCGACTTAGTACTTAGAGGCTCAAATTTATAATGGCATTTGTATCCATTTTATGTATATGTTATACCTCGAAGTGTGTGCTCATACCACCTACTTTTTGGTTAAGTACATACCTCAAAGTGTAAAAAATTATAGACATTAAAAAAATGGTCCCTTTGCATTTATTTGGCATTATCTTATATATAATTTGTGCATATTTGTCTATGTATGTGTGAATGGACATAACTTGTCATTATTAAATAGTTATGGCTACTTCTGAAACTTGAACATATTTTGCACATATAGATACTTCCAAAACTAGAACCACTTTCTCGATGCCCCTTGAAAGCCCTACATTAGCCTTGTGCTTATCATGTGCATTCTCCTATTACCTTTTAAAATGGCACTGACCCATTTGCCTTATTATTATAGGTCAATTAAATGCACACCAAGATCAACTACGTAAATTTTAATCATCATATGTAAATAGACATTTTTTTTTGCTTTTTTATTATCAACTAGAATACCATACTACTAACTTAAACACTTGATGTATGTGACCTTTGTGTTTTTAGTTGTATTTATTTTATATTTAGGAAAGCATATATGTTTGTTGGCTATGGTGAGCAGTTAAAAAGACTCCCCATTTGATTTCTTGCATTCCCTGAAGCTTACTTTGTCCACATTATTAAAAGAAGATAAAACCCTCTTGTAATGAGCTACTTTTGGAGGCACAACTTCTTCAGCTGCACACAACACTGTCGTTATTGCTATGGTAGAAGGCTTATACTCCACCAAATTTGCCTTTGCAAACACATTGAAGACAACTATAAGAGATCAATTTTAACCCAAATTTATTTATGTCTATAAGAGCTCTCAAAGTATATCTAGATTCTAACATATGTATTGTGCCTCTATTAAGTACACCTAATTCTACACAGGGAAATGCATCTTGGTGAACTATTTTGGAGAAAAACTGACACCCATAAACTAATAGTCACTCTATGTCTTATCCTTTCAAATATAAGAGTCACATCTTACTTACTCATGGTGAAGGAGGAGAGTTATCTTTCTGAATGCATCAGTTGAGCGGAGAAGGCAAGAGAGTCATAGTAGTGGGATGAGATTCAAACCTTGGCCTTGATGAAGAACACAATGCCTCCACAAGGGAATGAGGAGTGGAGCGAGGGTGGAATCGACATTTTTCATAGTGAGAATTAACATATAAAGTACCTTGTTGTATCCAACAATTAAGGAAAGTCATACACTATACATTTGTGTCTACAAGACATCAATGTAAATTACCCCATACTATTGTTATTGCATGTACCATAGACATTTTTCACACTATTGTTATTGCATGTACCATAGACATTTTTCACACCACTGCGGAACTACCTTTAAATTCATATAGTTGAATTTATTGATGCATTCAAAGCACATTGAATGATGGATGATAATGATTAAAAAACGAGTCAGGAGAGGAGAAAAGGTCGACGTCCGAGTGTGAACGGGTAGGGACAAGCAGCACGTTGTCCTTCCACTGTAGGAAGCGGGAGGTTATCGTTGCTCTGTGAAACCAGCCTCACGCGTTCCCCTCCTCTCTAGGCTGCAAGGCTTAGCCCCCGCCTTCGCAGGATGGCCTTGCAACAACTCTCTACTTGGAGCAGGGCGCGCCACGTTATATGCCACGCATCTCCTCTCCTCCCGTTCCCACGGCTCACCTGTCCGTTTACCTCATGCGCCCCGACTTGGATCACAGGCTCACGTCACTGAACTCGGTGCTATAAACACCTCTATGCGCACCTTTTCAAATCCTTGTTTTTATCTCCTGTATTGCGTGTGGGATAATTATTATATAGATGATGCACACAGCCGCAACCTGTGTTTTTCCTCTCTGCTGCGCTGCGCTGCTTTCAACATTTTCATAAAATTCACACACCACACCACACCTGCAGTTCTCCCGCAACGCAAATCAAAACTCCTCCTGCGTTTCCCAATCCATTTCCATTTTCTTACTGTTCCCCATCAACTACGGAGTTTAACACAAGTGGCACGGGAGGGAGGAGGGTCTCCCTCTCCGTCTCTCTCACAAAAACAAAAACAAACTTTCCTCCATTTCTATTTTTAGAGGCTTCTTCACCTCCGGAACGGAATGGAATGCCTGCAAACAAACAAACAAAGACCGCATTCAATCTTTAACAACGCCAAACCAAACCAAATACAGCAGCAAGAGAGGGCCTATTTTTCCACACTGCTAACCTCTTTCATTTCCGATTCCGAAATGCTCACAGATCATCAAATTTAACACACAACACTTCATTTAATTATGGATTTCCCACTCTCCAATTTCACCAATTTCAATTTCCGTGTCTTCTCTAAGATTTGACCCCCAAAAACACACCCATTTTCTTATATATTAATGCCTCGCCGTGTCTGTAAGCATATCAAATCTCACTATCAATATACCAATCTTTTCCATCACAAACGACATGCTCAACGCCCCCAGCCCCTCGTCCTCGCGAATGAATAGCAATCTCAGTTTCCAAACAACGCTCCAAAACTTTTAAAACCGATCCAAATTTCCTACGCCCATTGCTCAATAATAAATATGAACTTCCACTTGAAAACAAAATAAATTCATCCGCTTAACACACTTCTTCCTTCCAGTAAGACGTACCTTAGGATTCCATGTGATACACAATTGTTTGTCATCATTTTAAATTTAATAGCAAGTGGAAAGGTGCACCCCATTTGGGCGTTTATTAAACCATTATTTTTTTATGTACTCTCTCTTCTTCTTCTTTTTGATTGGCCATTTTCTATTGTCAAGGGTGGACGAAGACGTCATGAGAAATTATTTAATTGTGGTAGGGATCCATGTCTCATGTGCAATGTGAATCAATAATGCAATGCCATTGATCTGATAGGGTATTTCAGGGGATATCATACACCAAGGGGCTCATATCATACACCAAACCTACATTCAGTACAACTATTTACATTCACATGATTAGCACACATTCTAAAGGCGTATACAACTTGCAAGGTGGTGACGTCTTTGATTGACCATTTTCTATTATCAAGGGTGGATGAAGACATCATGAGAGATTATTTAATTGTGGTAGGGATCCATGTCTCATGTGCAATGTGAATCAATAATGCAATGCCACTGACCCTTGATCCAAATTTTGGATCATTAATGTTAGCCACATGGGTTAACTTATTATATATTCTCATTGTATGTTATTGTAACTTGAAACACTCTTTCTATTGCTCTTTGTTAGTTGTAACCATTGAGAAAGGTCAAAGAAGAAGTTGCGACACTCTACAACCTAAAATTGATAGGTTATGGTACAAAGGGTAAAACATTATAAAGATGTCATCAAAATTAATATTTTATTACATATTTGTGTTCCTCTCGAAAAAATTATGCAATTTAAAAAAAAAATGGCATGTCTGTTAGGAACCCCTCCAAGGAAGCACAATTGATTACCTTTCTTATAAGCAATTAAACACGTAATTGAACCAGAATGATTAAGTAACTAGAAACTTGAAACATCAAAGAATTTGAGAGACAATACACAATCTTGTTTAAATAATCTTCAGAAGAAAATACAATAAAGAAGATGCCACTTCTTCTTCCACCTCTAAGGCTTGCCACACCTCAAAGACTTCTTCCCTCTCTCTCTTGCTCAACCACAACCAACTCAACAACCTGAGTTGTTAACCCTTCATTGAATGCTTCAGCTGATCTCCTTGACCTTACACCTTGCAGATCTCCTTGACCTTGCTTTTTTGCTTCAATACTTTACTTGCCTTAATTACAATACATGCCTCATGGGTCTTTAAATAGGATCCCATGCATACAATAATTAGACCTCTAATTCAAATAATTAGAAATACAGACTCAAGACTTAAATTAGTCTTCAACATGCAAACACTCTCGGACCTCTTAAATTAGATGAGTCTAATTCTGGAAATGCGTTCTGGAAACACATGCAGAAGCATGCACATGCATAGGTGATCGACGTCAGTTGCTGTCAGTCTGCTCCTGACCGACATCGGCTGATCCCTGGTCCCTGCCTAACCGACGTCGACAATACTGCCGATGTCGGTTACTGGTTGCACTCAGTAACTCCCTGATTAGCCTCCTGGTGAAGATTTTAGCTCCACAACTTAACAATCTCTCACTTGGAGATAAACAGTTGCACCTGTACAACAACCTCCACTAACCATCTCAGGGACCTCCATCTTCAAACTCAATCTTGAAGACCAATCACCACACATCCTGTGATACTACCCCTGTCATCCAAGTACCCTGCCACATCCGAACCTACAACTCCATGTAGTGAAGACCTTGACCCTGCAGAGCATGTGCACCTACTGCTGGTCCCTCTCAAATACCTGTGCACCTGCTGCTGGTCCCTCTCAAATACCTGAGAATCCACTGAACTGCACTCTAATACTCCTTTTTCGAATTGGCTCCAAACTCTCTGACAACTCCCACTGCTTGGAAAAACCCAGGTCTACTAGACCTCATGTGATTTCGAACACTGTTCTAAGCTCAGCTTGAACTGTCCAGCTCTTAGTGTACTTACCGGTTCTGCACCTACACCTTCTTCATATCAGCTCCCACTGGAGACAAAATCAATCTGTGATCTTCAATGTCTCTCATGCCAAAAGAATTTTGTTGCTCCCAAATTCTTCATGACACACCTCTGAACTATCGTTACCTTTAGCTCAAAAACTCCCTGTATGTGTAACCCTGCAACAAGCACACAAAACAGTAACAAGATAATGTAGCTAATATTATCCAACCTGGTAAAAAAAAACACAATGGTTAAACCTCCATTGTCCTACAGCCTGCTCAAGACCATATACTCTGGCCTTCTGTCTCACCTGTCCATCCACTCTCTTCTCTAACCTGGGAATCCATTTCTCTATCAGTGCTTTCTTCCAGCTGACAACTCCACCAACAAACTCCTGTTTGGTTCTTCTCCAAGGACTCACACTCCTCATCCATGCCTAGCTTCCACTGTTTTCTGGATTCTACCCACATTGCCTCTTCACATCTTCTTGGTTCTTGACCATCAGTAAGCAACAAGTAATATAAAGAAGGTGAACAATGAATATGAGGTTCACTTACCCTTTCTGACCTCCATATGGGCGTTTGAGACTCCTTGATAGTGTGTTGTCTGCCCAACATCCGTTTCAGTGACCGATCTCGGCCATCTCTCAGTCTGCACCCGACCGATGTCGATTCCCTACACTGACCCTGACTGCCGATGTCGTTTCCCTGGGCGACGCCGGTGTCCCTTCTATCGACATTAGTTCCTGTCTGACTGACGTCGGTCTTCTCATGCCCGACACTATCGACCCTGCTGGTCTGCACATGACCGATGTTGGTACCTGCCTGACCGACGTCGGTTCCATGTGACCGACGTCGGTAACTGTGTGTTCCTGTAAGTGATGAGTTCTTTATCTGCGAGCTCATCTTGGATCAAAACTCTGTCCATACTGCCCTGCTCAGAATTATTCAGCCCCTGTGACTGATCTCTGTCCATCATCTCCTCCATAAACACCAAGGCTTCCCTGTTCTTGTCAAAAGCATCAAATTTCCTTTTCTTGTAATGAACTCGATCTATGCCTTCCGAATCTGAACTCATACCTTTTGACTCAAGAACGTCCATTCCCTTCTTATTCATGTGACCAAGCCTATTAAGCCACATTTTTGAATCTACAACTGAAGTAGATAAACCAGAAGTAGAATCAGTAATACAAGTAGATAGATAAAGAGTGCCTACTTTTTAACCTCTTGCTAAAACAAGTGCACCCTTGGTAACCTTCCAAGAATCTGCTGTGAGGGTTACTGTGCATCCCTCATCACCCAACCTTCCTACAGAAACCAAACTCTACTTCAGAACTGGGACATGCATAACCTCCTTCAACACCCATGTGTTGCCTGTCTGCAATTCCAGCTACACTTTCCCTTTGCCAACCATTTGACAGGGCGTACCATCCCCTAAATAAAGCTCTCCAAAGTCTCCCTGGACATACTCATGAAACAAATCTCTGTTTGGAGATGCATGAAAAGAAGAACCAGAAGCTAAAACCCATGATTCTATTTGACTATCCAAAGAAAGTATGAGAGCATCTTGTGCCACAATACCTGCATCCTTTGCTTCTCCATTACCTTCATGTTGATTTTCTTTATCCCTCAACCAACACTCTTTCTTTGTGTGTCCTTTCTTTCCACAAAACCAGTAGGTGATACTTCCATTTTTGGATTTGGATCTCCTTCCCATCTTTGACCTTGATTTCCCTTGCTCAACCTTCTCTCTTTGCCTTCCCCTGCTTTCTGCACTTAGAGCAATCCCTGATGATGATTCACCTATGTTTTTCCTACGTATTTCTTCATTCAAGATTACACCAACCACATCATCAACTTTTAATATTTTAGAAGCAGACACAGTATTACTTACTGCCATTACCAAACTATCTCAACTTTCAGGTAAAGAGCATAAAATTAAGAGAGCCTTTACTTCATCATCAAAAACAATATTGACTGAAGCTAACTGGTTTACCAAACCATGGAAATCACTAAGATGAGTATGTACCGATCCACCTTCTTGCATTTGCAAAGTAAATGACTGCTTCATAAGAAATACCTTATTTGAAGCTGAGGGCTTTTCATATAAATTTCCCAAAGATTTTATCAACTCTTCCGTTGTTTTACACTGTGATAAGTTGGAAATCACAGACGATGCATGGCTCAACCTTATGGATCCCAGAGCTTTTCGATCAAGAACCTCCCATTCTTCATCCTTCATATCTATGGGCTTGCATGCAGCCCCACCCAACGGTAAGTACAAATCTTTCTAATACAGATAATCTTCTATCTGCATCCTCCACAGTTGATAATTCTTGCCGTTAAACTTCTCCATTCGTAGCTTACTTTCTTCTGCCATTGCTATACTCCCACTCAATCTGAAACCCCTGAGAATAACCTGTAATTAAACAATAACTTGCTCCCTGCAACCGTAGCTCTGATACCAACTATTAGGAACCCCTCCAAGGAAGCACAATTGATTACCTTTCTTATAAGCAATTAAACACAGAATTGAACCAGAATGATTAAGTAACTAGAAACTTGAAACAACAAAGAATTTGAGAGACAATACACAATCTTGTATTAAATAATCTTAAAAAAAAAATACAATAAAGAAGATGCCACTTCTTCTTCCACCTCTAAGGCTTGCCACACCTCAAGGACTTCTTCCCTCTCTCTCTTGCTCAACCACAACCAACTCAACAACCTGAGTTGTTAACCCTTCCTTGAATGCTTCAGCTGATTTCCTTGACCTTACACCTTGCAGATCTCCTTGACCTTGCTTTCTTGCTTCAATACTTTACTTGCCTTAATTACAATACATGCCTCATGGGTCTTTAAATAGGATCCCATGCATACAATAATTAGACCTCTAATTACAATAATTATAAATACAGACTCAAGACTTAAATTAGTCTTCAAAATGCAAACACTCTCAGACCTCTTAAATTAGACGAGTCTAATTTTTAAAATGCGTTCTGGAAACACATGCAGAAGCATGCACATGCACAGGTGATCGATGTCGGTTGCTATCGGTCTGCTCCTGACCGACGTCGGCATATCCCTTGTCCCTGCTTGATCGACGTCGGCAATACTGCCGATGCCGGTTACTGGTTGCACTCAGTAACTCCCTGATTAGCCTCCTGGTGAAGGTTTTAGCTTTACAACTTAACAATGTCAATCCGAGTTCTTATATGGAATTTATGGCCTCCAGAATAAGGTTCATTTTGCATGGTGAAAACTGCCTTGACGATTCTTTAAGCTCACTAGTGGTTACTTAACTTCCCCCTGTAGATTTTGACAGTTGTGTCACTATGCAAAGAATAGTACAAGAAATGGTTGAAAATGCGTCCTCTTCATCTTTTGGGAATTGGTTGAAAACAGTTG
Organism: Torreya grandis; assembly: GCA_037957365.1. Taxonomy (NCBI): domain Eukaryota; kingdom Viridiplantae; phylum Streptophyta; class Pinopsida; order Cupressales; family Taxaceae; genus Torreya; species Torreya grandis. The sequence continues at coordinate 1,583,486 of JARHVA010003415.1, read as the reverse complement.
AAGTTTATTTTTTCTTTTTTATTATCAACTAGAATACCATACTACTAACTTAAGCACTTGATGTGACATTTGTGTTTTTAGTTGTATTTATTTTATATTTAGGAAAACATATGTATTTGTTGGCTATGATGAGTAGTCTAAGACATACAGGTTATTAGATGTCTCTACAAACAAAAATGTGGTAAGTAGAGATGATGTCATAGATGAGACAATACCATTATTTTTTGATAATGATAAACCTAAAAATAATATTGTATGGATACTTGCTGATGATATTTTTGGAACATGTTCTAATGCTAAAATTGAACATGACCTAAAGAGGTAAACAACATATGATTCAAGTTATATGGAGGGATATAGTGAAAAAAGGGATGACTCACAATCAAATCACATAAGTTAATGCAACATACCAAAGTGGTACTACACCACAATGAAAGATGTTTGAGAAGGTGAATTGCCTAAGATAATGGAAGGTCAATCTACAAGACTAAGAAGGGAAATTTTACAAGGTGATGATTAAGTAGATTTTTCTCTTACTTTTGTTTCACAAGTAGTTGAGTCTTGCACATTTACAGAGGCCACAATGAAACTTGAATGGAAGGCTTGAATGAATGTTGGTGTAGGTGGTAAGGATATGTAAATAGGGCACAATAATGTTGTGTGCAATTTGTGTTCCAAAATTCTTCATTGGCGGAGAGTATTAGGTGTCAAACATTTAAGAGATTGGCATAAGAATATATTATGTTGTTTAGTCTTGGATATAGATTTTAGTTTGAGTCAAAATCGATCACTCTAGCAATAAAAAGTAAAATATGGAACATTCAAGACAATATAACATTTCAAGATACAATAAAAAAACTCTAGTAAACTCAACCAATTACAATAACTAATTACCCATATACTTCAATAAGATGGATTAATAACTATAAAAACACTTGATAATATTTATTACATTTAAAATATGATTATATTGTAGTTAAGTTTATATCTAACCTTAATCAAAATCACATTATTATAATGACTAAATAATTTAAATTATATCTAATTTAATTATTAAAAAATAATATTAAAATAAATTAATTATACAATTAAATTAAATTAATTCTATTTAATAAAACCTAATATCAATTTAATAGTTATTATTATATTTAGATAAATGCATGTACCACTGATAACACATAGTTGATAAGCTTGCTTCTTAAATTATAAATTCCAACATGAATATATATTCAACAATTGCTATTTAAAATGCTCACGATTGAAATTAAATTTCATATAGCTTATTTAATCATCCAAATACATGGATATACATCTAGCACATAAAATTCAAGTGTCAAATTATGTACTATTTGGCACCATCATTTAAGGTTCAGAGCTGATAATTAAATTTGATAGTTTATATTAATGATATTATAATAAAATATTGTATAGGAAAAGTTTTTCTTTTAATTTAAAAAAAAATTAAGATAATAATAAATTTAAATTAAATTTATGAGAAAAAAATGTAAAGAAGAAAATGAAATTTTTTATTTATATTTTTAAATTAATTATATTTTTAAATAAGATTTTTGAATTTTTTACAATTTACAAAATTGAAAATGAGATTTTCTAGAATAAATTATGTATCAAATTTTAGATCATTCGTTTCTAATCATCATTAGTAATTTAAGATTAAGCAAATCATATTATTTCATATATATTTTTATCATGTAAATATGCGTGTTAAAGTTGATGGTGTGTTATGATAAAGTATATATCAAATGTAAAATAAATAATGTGAAATTAATATTTTTCAAAAAAATATATTTTAAAAAATGATAAAATAATAAATTATAACAATAATTTTAAAAAAATAAAAATAAAAATACAAAATTCTTCATTAGAACATCAAAAATGCTACACAATTTTTGTCACAAAAACTTCTTATAATAATATGGACCATAAAAGCTTAAACTCTTTTAACTTATAAAACTTTTTACATAATGAAAGAAATATCATTCAAAGTACAGTTGCACCAGAGACAATCTCATACCAAACCTTTTTACATAATGAAAGAAATATCATTCAAAGTACAGTTGCACCAGAGACAATCTCATACCAAGAAAAAAATCCTTGATAATACGTCAAATTCACTTATATCCAGGGACCCCACAAGCATATATTTTCTTTACACTTCCCATTACTAGACAATAAAACGTTTGAAGGAAATGACAAAAAGTGCTTAATTTGTATACCAAGAAATAATGGCCCTTCCTCTCCAGTCAATAAAAGCGTGGGATTCGTTGAAAGGTAGCGGGGGCACGTCAAATCATGTCATAATTTACAGCTTTTGCACAGAAAAATCAGCAGCAGGGGTGGAGTGGCGGCCAGTTTGTGCAAAGAGAATCACCCTTCTTCGCAGCTCCTCTGTGTTGGCTCCCACGATTTTGTCCACCACCTGATCTTCGTTCCTCATAAATAAGAAGGTCGGCATGGCCTTCACATCCAGTTTTTCTGCAACGCTCTGCAAAACACCGATCATAACAACAACAAAATTAAAAACACCCATTAACACCAGACTTCGACACACGGGTTTCAGGACAGGAGAGAGATATATACTTTCACTTCATCCACGTCAACTGACAGAAACAGAATATCCGGATACTTGAGGGCGAGCTCCGCGAAGAAGCCTTCCATGAATTTCGAGGGCGCGCACCAGGCTGCAGTGAAATGGATTACTATCTGCAGCCATCGAAGCCAATCAGAAAAAATAAATTCCTACCGAAACAAATTACATATAAGCAAAGCACAGCAAAAATAACGAATTGGGTTTAACAGATACCGGGCATCCTTGGATTTGGGCCTGGGCCATAACGTAATCCCACGATTTGGGCGAATCGACCGTCAACACTCTCGAACCCCCGACCTGTTGATTCTCCATTGAATGATGATATGCAGAAATTTTTAGGGTATCGTGTGTACAATGAGTTGCAATTTTATAGAAGCTTCCGAAATCTTTTATATTATTTTAAATAAAGTTAGGTTCGTCACTGTAATAATTAGGTTATGATCGACTCTCAAAAATTCTGGATAAGTGTGAAACGTGTACTGTGGCGACCGCCGACTAAATTAGAAGGTCGACACGGCCTGTCGTTATTTTTTGAAGACGTTTATTTATTCAACCTCCACTTTAAATATTCGTATAGTTTTATAGTTTTTAGATATAATGTCTCTTTTTTTTAATAATGAGAATCGATTACAATCTTTTATTATGTTTGTTAGGTTTGAAGTTCATTTTCATAACTAACTCATGTTTTTTATTGCTTCATAATTAGGTTTTGATTTAGGGTCTCATTTATTATAGTAGAAAAAATTGGAAATTATGGTTATTCCGTAGTTAAAAATTGTGATTCGTATTTGGGATTCGACAGTTATTTTAGAATTATTCGATACTTCTATTATTACTTTAAAAAAATATATAAATTCATAAAATACATAAGAAAATGAAATGAGTGTAGATAAACGATTATAAAGATTCAAAGGACACATCACTTAAAGTCATAAACATATTTTATATTAGATTTTAAACAAATAACATTGCACTTTTGTTAAATTATTTAAGTTGTCGGTTTTCGTCGGTTATTAGGCCAAAAATCATTGTTTTTGGAGGGTAATTGCTCTCAGAGAATCGCAGTTTCTGCCTTGGTAACCAAACTCTTTCTACAAGCTCTCAGAAAACCATTGTTTTTGGCTTGGTAGCCAGCGAATAGTTACCCCACTGTCTACCCTTTCTGTAAAAAAAAAGGGCACTGGGAAGGTCCCTGCATTTTTATATTACAGTGGTATCTATTATAATCCATTCTTATCTCAATGAAGTCTAGTAAAAATGAGTTAGACCTCCGAGACGCAAATTTTAAACTGTTAATTTCAAATTGATAACCACTCAACCGTATACCAAACGTACTACCAATCACGCACATTTTTGAAGTTCAAATTTTTATTAATAACAATTACCCAAAAATAAATTATCTTTTATGTAAATATGATCATACGACCATCAAATTTAATCCCCTGTATCATCCACCCCTAACTTGGGTGGCCCCTGGGCGGTTGTGGGGTAATAATGTCCGCGTCATCTTTGCAAATCTAGGGAAGTACAACTTATTTTTCTGCCATATCTTCCTTCTTTTTTTATTCACTTTACAAGGATTTTAGCGCCCATAGTTTTATCCTAATCCTCATGAGATAGGCTTGAAATCTGAATCCACGTGGATTTTCTAAAATAACATATTTGGGACTTTCCCAACCCATGGAGAGATATTTTTGCAAAAATTGAATATATTTTATTTGTTTTTATGTTTGATTCTAAATAACACAAATAAAATTTATATTTTTAAAAAAATATTTTTTTCATGAAGGTTGTGTAGTTGTTAGTTATTGTTTTTTAATTCTAATAAAATTTGTAATATTAATATTAACTAAATCTAAATAATTAGATTATATAATATAAAAATAAAAATTGAATATATATATATAAATAATATAATAAAAAGTGAAGATTATTCAATTTTATATGTGTAAAATTTATTTTTGTTTATTTTCATCAATTTTGATAATTAAATAATAATCAAAGTGATTTTAAAGAATACTCTATTTCTATTTAAATTTTATTTTCATCGTACACTTCATATGCTTTTTTTATATATATGCATGCCCTCCAATCTTTATCTTGGTGGTCTGAGTGCATAATAATTTATTAAATAAAAATAAATTAATAGAAAGTTGTATTTAAACTATAGTATAATTATAGACTACATTTGCTTTTTTTATATATCTATATGCTCTCCAATTCTTATGTGGTGCTTTGGGTGCATGAAAATAATAATTTGTTAAATAAAAATAATTAATAGAAAATTTGTTAAATAAAAATAATTAATAGAAAATTGAATTGGGAGTCATTTTTTTTTTAAATTTTTTTTAACCTACAGGTATCCCTGATTTCAATTGGAATATTGCGACTCCAGTTAGCGACTTTCATTGGGGTGAGCAGAGGCGAGACTAATCTTCTGGGGGCTGCCAATGGCACCCACACACACCGAACAATATTTTTATTCATATAAAATTAATTAATAATTATTTTTTTAGATAATATGAATGATGTACAATTCATTTTTTTTTGGTTATGCACTTTAATTATAAATAAATTATGTTAATGCTTTTATGAACTAGTTTGTTTTAGAAAGTTAAATTTCTACTAATTAATTTAGAGTTTTGGGTTGGAAAGTTGTTAAATTTTAATAAATATAAAGTTGAGTTGTCACTACCAATAATAATAAGCGGTGGCAATAAACATGAGTGCAATTTACGAAGTATATAGATTTTAATTATATTAAAAAAAATCTAATTATTAATAGGTAAATAGAATATTCCCTGATATCATCCTAGAGAATATTCTAAAATATTGCACATATTACTATAGTATTGACATAATATGTTAATTTTTGTGATTTGATTGGCTCGAAGGAAGAAATTATTACTTTCAATGAAAGCTATAATACCCTACTTTGGTAGGGACTAATAATTTGTTATTATTAGATTGTGCCAGTGAAAATATTGATTTATTTCTCGCAAGCTAGAAGAATGAAGTTTTTGAATGTTCACCTGAGCTATGAATTCGCAATGACCAGTCTAGAGGAGAAGGTGGCTTTAGCAACAACCATATTAGAAGAGCAATATTATTTCTACAATCCATGTTGAATGTAAGAGAATGCCTACTGAATGATCCAAAAACATGAGCATAATGATTCTAGAAGCATTCTCTTACATATTAGAGTAGTCAACTTAAATGGACAACATAATAGTCTATGCAGATAAGGACATAATTGGCAGATGAACAAATAAGGATATGTTCAAAGAGACTTTTGTTTCACATGAGTATGAACTTGAAAATGTACAATGAAAAATACAAGGTAGAGGCATAAAATCATATCTGGAGGTGTAATTATTGTTGATGCAACAAACGATAATAATCAACCCTCATGATACCTTTGTCCACCCTTGATAATAGAAAACAACCAATCAAAGATGCCGACTCTATGTAAGCTATGGACCCCTCTACAATGGTTGAAGGACATGTAAAGTCTTGAATTTGTTTATTATGACTAAGATTCATGCACTTACAAAAGGTTTTATTTTATGATTTAGTTTTGTCAAATAAAGAAAAAGTCGAGTATTAATGAACATGAATGAATCTAAGATGTAAATGATAATGATAGAAAAATTGTACCTAAGAACATGGGAGATTGCAAAAGGGTTTTTAAGTCCTAGGTCTACCAATATGTCATTAATTAGTCTCATAGATGACATATGAAATGATTTATATGTGATTTGAGAGTAGCTTATTGGTACTTGAATCGTGTTGTAAGTCATTTGGATCAGACAATAAAACCTAGATCTAAACACAAGTTAAAAAGACTACCCAGTTGATTTCTTGCATTGCTTGAAGCTTACTTTATCCACATTGCTGAAAGAAGATAAAACCCTATTGTAATGAGCTACTTTTGGAGGCAAAACTTCATTAGCTACATACAACATTATTGCTATTGCTATGGTAGAAGGCTTGTACTCTACCAAATCTGCCTCTACAAACACATTGTAGACAATTATAAGAGATACATTTTAATCCAAATTTGTTTGTGTCTATAAGAGCTCTTAAAGCATATCTAGATTCTAACATGAGTGTGTATTGTGCCTCTATTAAGTACGCCTAATTCTGCATAGGAAAATACATCTTGGTAAACTATTTTGGAGAAAAATTGACACCCATAAACTAATAGTCACTCTATGTCTTATCCTTTAAAAAATAAGAGTCATAACTTACTTGCTTAATCATGGTGAAAGAGGAAAATTGTCCTTCTAAATGCATCAATTGAGTGGAGAAGGTGAGGGAGTCATAGGAGTGGGAGGATATTCAAACCCTAGGCCTGATGAAGAACATAATGCTTCCACAAGAGAATGAGGAGTGGGGCAGAGGTGGAATTGACATTTTCTTAGTAAGAATTGGCAGATACAGTACCTTATTTTATCTGATAATTAAAGAGAGTGATACACTTTGCATTCATGTCCACAAAACATCGATGGAAATTCCCACACATCATTGTTGTTGCATGTACCATAGACATTTTTCACACCATTGCAAAACTACCTTTAAATCCATATATATATATATAATACGTAATATTATATAATTAATTTTAATTATAATATAAATAACAATACATACCATTATGACATATATTAATAAATATCTAATCTTAATATATAATTATTTAATATATTTTTTGGCATCACTCCACATAGTTAGCATTATGGGGGGGGGGTGTGGTGTAGATCCTACTTTTTAGGTGTTGAACATCCCTTACACATGCAATAATCTTTTATACTTTCAACAATGCTAACCTTCTTCTTGATTAGAGCTATTTTGGTGAAACCCAATGTCAGTTACTTTTGTGGTCGAGTAGTAGATTCAGACCACTCATACAGATTGAGTTCCTTTATGACTTGTGAGTACTTAGAGTATGGACTACTTCAACATCACCTTTGGGGGGCTTTCTATCTCTCTCTTCTTCTTTTCTCTCTTTTGGGGGGAGTTTTTTGTATGGGTTTTCTCATTTTCTCTACTTTATGAGAGTTCTATGTATATTTTGTAATTTTTTGAGTGTTTTCTAGATTCATTTTTTGTACATGGGTATCTTATTCAAGCACTTTGTTTGATGGAACCCATATGCACATTTTTTACTTATCTCCATGGCCTTATTGATGATTCCTATAGTGACACCAGTGTGGTATCCCCATTAGTGACACCAGTTTGGCAACCCCACTAGTCTTTGTGTTCACTTCTCACCATTTTGTTGGAGAGTATTCAAGGAATACTTCCTTGAGTTCATCATTCTACCCAGTATTCTAGAGTGAAGTATTCATATTCAATGATTCTCGTATTCAACACCATTCCTACTTCCACTTGGTAGTTTCAATGACTCGACATCCATATATTCTAGCAAGATGGATTGGTGTCCATAGGGACACATGGCTTCACACTAGATTCTTTATTGTGCATGAATACCTCATCAGATTTTGTTGACGGAACCCATTTTGTTTTTATTTTTCTCTCTCTAATCATAGATTAAGGGAGGGTGTTGGAGTTAATCTATGCTTAGGTATATTTATATACATTGGGAAAATTATTCACATGTGTATGGATATGTTGGGATTAATCTACCTTCCTCCTATAATTATGCCTTTGTATCTAAGGCTAATACATGGAGAACAAGTTCAACATTATATAATCTATTTCTGTCAATAGATAATTTTTTTTATGTGTAATGCATTAGCTTCATGGTTGTGATAATGAATTATTGGAGAGATCTTGGTTGAACAATCTTCTTAAATCTTTCATGTGCCATAGATATTTTTCACACCACTATAGAACTATATTTAAATCCATATATATATATATATATATAATATTTAATGTATACACATAACATTTTAAAACTTTTATCAATTACTGACACTCTCTATCTTGCAGGAACCTGTCAAGTTTCAATCTCTCTGAGTGCATGCCTTAAAAAATGCACCAAAAAATGGGTGGACAGACCATTGGTGCTTCATAGGATTGTTATTCATTTTTCTACGTGTTATCTACACACTTATGTCTTAAAAACCATTTCTCTAAGCTTGTTCTCCTCTCTTGTATACTCCTCCAATCATTTCCCATGTTTTATCCCCCTTTTCCTAACCTAAAACCCCTTTTGATAGTTTACAGTACTAGGTTGATTGGGTTGATCTTGTACTCTTATTGGTGAATCTCATTTAGGGTCTAGGTCGGCTCTTAGCTAACCTAGCCCATGACCTAGTGAGTTTTTGTCAATAATGATACTAGGTCGATTGGGTAGACTTTATCAGCCAAAACTTTTAGAAGGGCTTAGAGTTAAATCTGCTTATATATATAAGATAATTTCACCATTATTTAGAGAAGAGTATAAGAATTAAAAGTTATTGAGCATCTAATTATCTACCATTCTACTTGAGGAACAAGATTAGGGTTTCATACTCTCTTTGAAAATACAAATCTTATCTTGTGGATAAGTCTTTTGGATGCATTGATAGGTTGTGTAACCTATAACTGATTTATACTTGTTATCCTTACATGACAAAACAACCTCTTGCAAATCACCTTGGCTAAGGGAGAGATTGAGGCTCGATGGGTTCATCTTCAAAGGTAAGTATTCCTAACTTTGTTCCTCTTTTGTAAGGGTAGATAGATATGCATTTGTACTTCTCTTCCATGCATTAGGATTATGTATACATTGAAATGAGTATGTCTTCTATGAATGTTTACTTTTGTTGTTTATTACCCCCATTTTATGCTACAAGCTTTGGTGAACACTAGATTAGACTTTTGATTTACTTGTTATCAATATAGTGAATATGAAAACATTGGACTTAGTTAGGGTTATTGCATAGTTTTGCTTGACTGGAGGCTTTGGAACCCTCCCTAATATTATTTTTATGATAAGAGATCCCATAATTGGGTCTAATAGATCCATATATTGGTCATGTTTTTGATTATCTAATGTATCCCCAATCAGAAGTATAAGTAGGATCTATCTTCTCTGAATTAAGATTGATTTATAGATGTGATGCATTTTTTTATTACATATATTCTGGTGAACCTGATGTGAATCTAACCCTTGTAAGTTTTATTTCACATTTTTTTCTATCATTTTATTTATTATTTTTATATATTTGTGATACTAGATCGATAGTGTTGGTATAATTTCTAACTTCTATGTGCAGGTTTGACACATAGTCACATCAAGATGAATCTATTATTTTTGTACAAGTCTTCATCAGATACATACTACTAGGTCGAACAAGTCAACACAGTACTCTTATAGACTTCTAAAAAACATACTAGGTCAACCAGGCTAGTATAGTATTTTGACAGGCCTCCAAAAAATAGACTAGATTGACCAGGCTAGTATAGTATTCTAGATATAATCTAGAAAACATACTAGGTCAACCAGAATGGTATAGTCATCTTAACAGGTTTTAAAAAACATAGAACTATAGAACTAGGTCGACCCAGTCGACATAGTTAAAAAAAATTTCAAGTAACATTCAAGGCACTCCAATAAAAATCTCACATTCTTTAGCATCTTTCAACCCACCAAGGTTCCTTTCTCTCTTTCTCTTTCATTGTAGTTTTTATTTATTGTTCTATTTTGCATAGTTTACAGTCTTTAAAACTACCCTCATATAGCAAACTAGGTCAACCTGGTCGACCTAGTTTTATATTCTATCTTCTATCTAAAAGACTAGGTTACCCTTATCAACATAGTTCATATAGAGTCTTGATTCAACAATATAGTGGTGACACTATTGACTTTATTCTATAATATTTGCATACACTGTCATTGAAACTGACATTGTACTATGTTTCACTTTGACAATTAACAATTATATTCTAATAATTACTTCACACTTTCACTTTCAGTTATTTATATGCTTAGAATAGATCACATAGTCTAATTAGGTGGTTTTTCAATATACCATTTAGTTGCACTATTTTTCTCTTTCTTGCACACACTACCAAATTACATAATTTAAAAATGCATTTAAATAATTGTCTATCCAAGGCCTACCTACTTGTATTTGATCACCAAGTGGGAATCCAACTTAGTTTTTTGATCAATTATAAACATGTGGTTAATGGTATTGTTGACCAATTTTTGACCCTGCAGGTCAAAATTGGGCATCCCTATATGAAAAGTTGGCCTTTAGATATTTTAGGGGTAAATATCATGTCATAGAGTGATCTCAAGTTTATTCAATGTAATATGAATGCCATTAGCTTTGATCAGTTGGTTATCTAGGTCCTTTGATTTTCTTTGAGTCATTCTAAGAGGTTTGAGCAGAGTTTAAAAGAGCATTTTCAAAGCACCAGATCTTGCATGCATAGTAGTTATAGAGGAAGCTAATCATGTGGGTTTGTTCATCTTGGTTCAAAGTTGTTGTGTACTAAATCTGAAGTCCTTCACCGAAGCTCAAACAAAGTTGTTCAACTTCAAATAATGGTTTCAAAAATATTTTTGAACTTAGTCATTCTAGCTTGACCATCTAAGTTACACCTTTTGGCTAAGTCTAGTATGTAGAATTCCTTCAGAAGAGGTGTTCCACTCAAAACCCACAGTAAAAAGTGCAAGGTTTCTTTCTTTTAACAATAATTATTTTGGGTTTTTATGTTCAAGTGTCAAGAATTATTTTAGACATTTTATCGAAAATAATTTCCTTGAAGGACCTTTTTAGAGCTAAGGGGCTATTTCAGAAAGCCGAAGGGGTCATTTTCATTTTTTCAAAGGGCAATTTTGGATCAGTTCAAAGTTTGCAAAGGGTATTTTTGTGGTAAAGTGTCCTTCCTAAATTGTCTATTTTAGAAAGTTGAAGGGGTCATCTTCATATTTTTTGAAGGACACTCTTCAATCCTTTCGATGGGTACTTTTTCAGAAAAATGGTCCTTTGCAAAGTTTATAAAGGGTACCCATTCACAATGAAGTGAACCAAACACAAAGCTGAAAGGACACTTTCAAGATTTTTGAAGGACCAAACAAAAACCCTGAAGGAATTTTTTGAAAAAATTGTCCACAAAATTTGTTTGTAAAAATTATCTGCATTGAAAAATAACTAAGGCGTAATTCTTTTAGACTTTTTGTAACAATAAATTCTAAGCTGTGAGTCTTGTGTGAGAAACATTTAATTTGTCTTTAAGTAGTGTTTTTCAGTCAATTGAAAGGACATTAAATATTGGTGCATCACCGTTTGGTTTCTTAGTTATTTTTTTTACCCCTTTTCATACACAAATTGTTAAGTTAGAGAGAGCTTTAAAGGTGCATCAAGGGGAGTTAGCCCCTTATCTAGAGATTCATCTCAGTGAAATTATCACCCAAAAAAAAAGAGATGTTTAAATTGTGCCACTTAGATGAGGACAACTGAGCATCTCCTCAAGGGTGTGAATCCAAGTGACAATAGTTTTTGGCATGCTCAATGGGACCTCCAAGTCCTAATTTTTTTTTCAAGGTTGGTTCTGGTCTCTGGCATAGTTGAAGAGGAAATAAGCATCTACATTCAGTACCTAATGACTCCATTGAAGAATTCAAGTCTTTGGTTGATGATCAGTACGTCTTTCCATGCTAAAGGTAACCACCAGGTCTACTGCTAAAGGTGTACCTTTTGAATTTGTGTAACTACCTCCATATTCTAATAAAAGGTTTAGGTTTGTCAACACTCATCCTTACAAAAGATATTTTGTGTTAAAATCTTCTAAGTTTGTGTTACATTCTATTCCTAACATCCACAGTGATCATTCCAAGATGGATAAAAGATAACCTTTTATGTGTTTCATTGGGGCATTTCCCTTGCATCTTGCCCAATACGATCAAATTCTAGGAATAGCCCTCAAAAGTGTCCCATATTTTAGTGGGGATGGTCCTATTATTGCTATTGAACACATTAGGAATATAGAAAACTTTGTTAATATCCACAACATCACCGAAGAAAATGTAGCTATTAGGTTGTTGGCCTTTTATTTTAAAGGAAAAGTTTTGGATTGGTATGGGACCCTACTTGTAAATTCTATTGGCTCATGGGATGATTTGGGGGATCTATTGACTAATAGGTTTGGAGAAAAGAGTGATCACCTATATCTAGCTAAGCAATTGACCAAAATCAAGAGGGCACAACATGAATTCATGCAAGACTTTAATATTAGGTTTCAAAAAACTTGGGATAGGATCCCAACTCTTGTGAGGCCTACACCAAACTATGCATTTTTGTATTACCTAAAGGCATTAAATAGTGATGTTGCCATGATGATTCAATCTATGGGGTAAAATACACTCCCTGTTGCCTATGAGATAGCTATCAATGCTGAAAATTTTCTTAGTCAAGTAGGGAATATTACTCCTAGACCTCCAATGCATTTATTCCCTAAATTTTAGCCTCTTATGCAAGCTCTGCCTCCTCCATTGACTCCTTTTCCTGGTCAAGAAAAATCTACCATTGCCCCTACCAATGAAATGTATAAATTCAAAAGTTTGCTCCAAAGTGTTACTAATGAATTGGTTGCTCTCAAAAGGAAACAAGCCCAAGGTTATAGGCTATATGAATCCTACAATCAATTTGGATAAACAAGTAGACCTCCTTTTCAAGGCAATAGTCAAGGACAAGGTCAAATCACCCAAACTAGGCCTTATCAAAGCTACAATCCTAATGCCCCGTCATATTTTAAATCCCTTGTCCCTACTCAAAATAATTTTTTCAAGAGAAACCATTCTATCCTTCCTATGACAAAAATATAGACCAAGTTGTTTATGCCAATGGGATGCAAAATCAAGGCATGACTACACAAGGTGATCAAACATCTCAATTTTCAAATTTTGAGATGATAATGTAATTCAATATGGAGAGAATATAGGTTCAATCTGATTCCACTCTCATGAATCACTTGTAAGGAGAATTTTATGTTATTAATCACTTGGGAAATGTGACCAACGTGAACACTGGTGTGTCTTATAACACTAGATCCAAAGGGAGGGTTGTTGAAGAGGCTTAAAGAGATAATCAAGGACATCATCTCCAATGGTGGTTGGGTCTAATTTATTTCCTAAAGTGCAAGAAAATTAGAGGTTTCAAAACATAAGACTAGCCCCTACACCTCCACCTCCATAAGCTACATCACAAGGTACTAGTGCTTCCAAAGAACTTTCCAAGATGAGTATTCCTTCCATCAATATCATGGATCAGATGAAGAAGTTGCATATGAATATTAGATTTTGGGATTCATTGGAAATACCTGGACAAAAGGATATACTTCAAAAGGAATTACAGGGAGTAAGTAAGCTGGTCAAGCTAGGAATGAAAACATTGTCTTGATAAATGGAGCTCAATCCATGGATGATCAAGCTAAGAAGGCTGATAAGAGTCCTCATTTATACTTATCTATGATAATTGGTGATTATTTTGTTCATAATTTCATCATAGATAGTGAAATAAGTACTTCAGTCATGCCTAAAGCAATAGCTAATAAGCTAGGCCTCAAATATGAACCAATGAAAAGGGAGTTCTACAATTGGATGGGTCACCCGTAAAGACTTTGGGAGTAGTCAAAGATTTGGATATGATTTTACATGCTTGTCCCAATTTTTATATCACTCATGATATAGTTGTGGTAGACCTTCCTCCATACTTTTCTCTTTGTTTGTGAAGAGAATTTATAGCTAGGATTGGTGGATACTTGGCAGCTAATTGGTCCTACATGGTGTTTAGGACAAAGTATGGCACTAGAGTGAGGATTGAATCAGAACCTATTCATCATAATCACTTGGAACCTTATATGCCTAAGGTGGCAAATGTCAATTATGCCATCATTGATGAAGATGAGCTCCATATATACCAATCTCCAACTTCTTCTCTTGAAGGAGTTTCTGATTTGTATTTGGATGAATGGGGAAATGAACATTATGAGCATGAGCCTTTCAAATTCATAGAAAAATCTAGTTCTGGGGTATATTGTATGCATGAAGAGGATGATTTCATACCAAAATTAGTGAAGTCAAGTGAGGATGCGAATGGCTTATGGTAGCTTTTCTTTTATGGGTCAAGAAGCAAGATTGGGGCAGGTGGTGGAGCAATGTTGGTTTCACCATCCAAAGAAAGGTATTACTCTACTTATAGATTTCAATTCTCTTGTACTTGCAATGTAACAAAATATGAGGCCCTCATTCATGGCCTTGAGTGGGAAAGGAAAAGAGGTGTCAATTAATTGCAAGTGTTTGGTGATAGCGAGCTTGTTGTCAATCAGGTTAGGGAGCAAAATTTGATTAAAAATTCCTTGATTAAGTCCTATAAGCATAGAGTGTGGGATCTTGTGAAATATTTCAAAGCCTTCAACATCACTTCTATTTCAAGAGAAGATAACAAGCATGCTGATAGGTTGGTAGTAATTGGTATATTTGAGTGGAATATGAAGTACTCCTATCATGTGTTAATTTTGAAAGTGTTTCAAGAAGATCAAAGGGTAACATGTTGTTAAGAAGGCCTATTAGGTCTTCATAAGGCCTAAAAGAGGAGAAAGGGATAATTGAGCTATGACCAACCAATGTGTGATAAAATTATGATTTAAGTGTGTTATTAAGGTGTCATAAGACCTATTATATGTCTAACCTAAGAGGTTTAATGTGTGTGGCCAACCAAGTGATGTATGAACAAGAGACTTATTAAGTCTATTTGTGTGAGTTAAAGGGAAGGTGAGGGCAAGAAAATGGAATATCACATTATTGAGTATAAGGAGGTATTATAGACAATAATATAGGTGTGAATAAACTGTAATGAATATATAATAGAGGTGATGTAGAGGAATATCAAGGTCATATGACCTAATCTATCTTAAAGAGACCTAGATGAGCCAAGAAGCCTATAAGGCAGTTTGAGAAGGATAAAAGAATGAGAAGAGATGAATAAGGATATCATCACATATTGTATGAGAAATAATATATTATAAAGATTATCAAGTGTAGACACCTAAATCTGGTCACCGATAACCTCGAATCAAGCTTTTGGCTAATTTCCACTTAAAATGCATAATTTGGCCTAAAAACACTAAAACATGCTAAATGAGTTTAAATTAACATATTCAAGTGCCTATTTTGGTTAGGGTATCTTTAAATGGGGTAATGAAATTTATGGGCCAACTAACTTTGATTATATTATTCTCAGTTAAAATGCTAATTTTGCACCTAGGTGCTCTGGATTGCTCTTTCCTATCAAATCTCTTGCACAAGACATATGCCTTTGTTACTTTTTGTCAGTAACATCCTAAATGTGATAAAAGATCCAATGCATCTAAAATTTCCTTCTAATTCCAATCCAATTGAATTTTGGACCAATAACAAGGCATTCTGATTAATTTGAGTAATTTGTGCACAAAGTACTTAAACATGCTTAAGAGATAATTAAACCAAATTACAACCTAATCAAGAAATCCATGGAAACTTGTTGAATAATTTGTTTTGAAAATGAATATTGAATATATGTATCATCAGGTGACCTCATTTCTTGGAAAGACATCCCTAGGCCATAAATGCCACAAACATCAGGATTCAGGCCCTCCATGCCTCATCAATGCCTTCCATGATGCCCTCCATGCTTCTTAATTGCCCTTTCTTCCAATGTCATGATGAGGATAATTATAAAATTAATTATAAAAATTGAATTCATCCTCAACCACACATCTCAATCCTGAGATGGATGGTTCAGGGTGATTCTAGACATTCTCAAAAATCTATAAATAGAGAGGCCATGAACATCATTTCTAATATATTTTGGTGCAAAGTTATAATGTATAAATATCTTCAAGAAGCCATTGAAATTAGTGTTACCATGCCAAATTGATTCTAAGCCAAGCCAAGCCATAAGCCAAAGGTGCTAAGGAGAGATGGAGGTAGCCAAGCTTCTATTGCCAAGGACTTTATGAGCACAAATCGAGCAAGCCACAACAACAAGCATTTTGGAGCATCCAAGGGAGGTAAAAGAAGGTTTATTTTGCATTTTAGTTGTGTGTTTTATTCATGTTTGTTAACTAAGCTCTATCTAGTGTCTAAGCCTAGAGATATTATGCTAGTTAGTGTGTTTCTTTCATTTTAGAACTAACATGATACTAACCATCCTCTGTTGAGTCAAATTCCTAGGTCATAATAAAGTGTTTTAGGTGGCTAAGTTGGTGTTGAGTAATCTAGGGGGTTGGTGCCTCCTTGCAAGTTGGTGCTTACTAAAGCTTAATTGAGTTGGTACTTAGCTAGTTGGGGTTGGTGCTCCATGTGAAGTGGATGATTCACTAAAATTTGTGTTTGTTTTATAGGACTATAGTCCATTTTCATCATCAATGGGTTTTCTTCCCCTTGAGGGTTTCCCACATATATATTGTGTTTATGTGTTTCATGCTCTTATGGATTGGTGCATGTGCTTGTTAAAATGCACATGCTTGTTAAATCATCTATGATTGCTTTAGTAAGATTGTTAAATAAAGTTGTTGAAGATTGATTAACCCTCGCTCTCAGTCATTTCTTTTCTTAAAACATTTCACAGGTCATGGTTTTGGAAGTGGAGGTTGTCATTTTCCTCCTAAAACTTACTTTAAGTGTGGTTATCCAGATCACTACCAACATGATTAACTAGTTTATATGACATGTGTTTTTTTTAAAAATAAACATCATTTAGAGGAGTGCCTAGAAATATATGCTACCATCACAAAGGAGATAAATGAAAAGGGTGTTGAAATGATATGAATTGAAAAGACTTAAAGGAGACCATGCCTTGATACTCTGACTGGTCCTAAGGTCAACATTACTACACAAAGTGGTACTCAGTACAAGTCCATGTCAAACCAACCCACTAAAAAGGTTCAATGGGAGGAGCCTCATGTGACTCATTATCTTGATGCTCATTAGTAGAAAGAAGTGTTACATAACATAATGAATTTGGTGAGGGAGATGCAAGTAGAGATCCAATTCCTCAAGGATAGAGATGATGCTACATGCATAGACATGCAAAAATCTATGGATCTTCATGACTTGGCATGTGATGAGTTCCATGAGTTATGAAAACAAATCCTTGATAAAGATATTACGCCACTTTTATGAAATTAGCTTTGTCATCATACACTTAGGCCTATATAGGATCATCGATTAAACTATGCACATTGATAAGAGACTCATATCTAGCCTAGTATGAAGGGGGATAAAAAGGTATTGATCAATTCCATTATTGATGGATATATAATTCAAGATATCTTAGTTTTAGACACCTAAAACTAGCCATTGATAACTCCCAATCAGGATTTTGACCAATTTCCACCGAAAATGCATAATTTGGATTAAAAACACTAAAACATGTTAAATGATGTGAAAATGACATATTCAAGTGCTGATTTTGTCTAAGGTATCCCTAAATGGGGTAATGCAATTTATGGGCCAACTAACTTTAATTAGACCATTCTGAGTTAAAATGCTAATTTTGCACCTAGGTGCTCTGGATTGCTCTTTCTTATAAAATATCCTAAACAAGACATGTGCCTTTGTTATTTGATATTGGTAACATCCTAAATGGGAATATGATTCTAATGCATCTGACATCACCTTTAAATTCCAATCCAATCAAATTTTGGACCAATAACAAAGCATTCTGATCAATTTGAGTAATTTGTGCAGAAAGTGTTTACACATGCTTAAGAGATAATTAACCCAAATCAAGGAATAATTAATAATTCCATGGAAACTTGTTGAATACTTATTTTTAGAAATGAATATTGAATATCTGCATCATCAAGTGACCTCATTTCTTAGGAAGACATTCTTAGGCAATAAATACCATAAATATCAAGATTCATGCCCTCCATGCCTCATCAATGCCTTCCATGATGCCCTCCATGCCTCGTAATTGCACCTTATTCCAATGTCATGATGAGGATAATTAAAAACTTAATTTTAAAAATTAAATTAATCATCAACCACACATCTCAATCCTGAGATGGATGGTTCAAGTTGATTCTAGACATTTGCAAAAATCTATAAATAAAGAGGCCAATAACATCATTTATAAGCTATGATTATGCAAAGTTATAATGCCAAATTGGTTCCAAAATATTCAAGAAACTAGTGTTATCATGACAAATTGATTTCAAGCCAAGCCAAGCCACAAGCCAAAGGTGCCAAGGAGACATGGAGGTAACCAAGCTTCCATTGCCAAGGACCTCATGAACATAAGCTGAGAAAGAAACTACAATAAAAATTTTAGAGCATCCAAAGAAGGTAAAAGAGGGTTTATGCCAGGATCTTGCTCCACCAATAGAGCACATATGATTACTTCTTGTATTAGCAACTAAACATGGAATTTAACCAGAATCAATAAGTAACTAGAAATATGAAACAACACAGGAATATGAGAGACAATACACAATTGTATTAATAATCACTTAGAAGAATATACAATAAAGAAGATGCCACTTTTTCCACCTCAAAGGCTTGCCACACCTCAAGACATTCTTCCCTCTCTCTCTCGGTCCCAACAATCAACTCCAATACAGAATTGATGTTCACCTCTCCAATCAGTCAGTAACACGCTGCCAGTACACCAAGTACACAATCGTACTCCAAGTAGATCTCCTGCTCTCTGCTGCTACCTGCAAATCACTAGACCTTACTCACCAATGTAGATCTCTGATAGAAGCCATGCTCACCTGCTGACCAAGATCATACATATACGAAGAACCCTTCTGATTCTCCAAATCAGTACCCACCTTGGTACTGTGGCACTAGGAGGAACACACCATTGCTCTCCTCTCTCAGAAGGAGCTTATTTGCTCTCTTACTCTCTAGCTACCAGTTTACAATACAACCCATGAGTCCATATATAGATCTCATGCTTACAATAATTAGACTATCTAAATTACAATAATTAGACGTGCAACTCAAGACTACAACTAGCCTTTAACATGCAAACTAACAGTCCAAGAATAGACTCTCCAGAATCAACATGCAAATTGCATGTTCACGCATAGGCTGCCGACGCTGGCACCTCCCTGACCGATGTCGACCGACTGGTAATTGACACCGATTGCTACTTCACTGCTATTTGACTGACGTCGGTTGATCAGACTGACATCGGTTGCTTGGCAACTCATTTTTCCACTCTCTGCAACCTTCGTAACCTTCGTAACTCCTGTTCACATCTTGGTGAAGATTTTAGCTCCACAACCTAACAATCTCCCACTTGGAGATAAATAGCTACACCTATACTTGTCTCTGTACACCATCTAAATTATTCCCTGGCTTGTATCCCTCTTCAAGATCAATCCTGAAGACCAACCACCACACATCATGTGATGCTACACCTGTCATCCAAGTAACCTGCCACATCCGAACCTACAACTCCATGTAGTGAAGACCTTGACCCTGCATAACAAGAATCCCTACTGCTAGTCCATCTCAGATACCTGAGAATCCATTGAACTGCCCTCCAATACTCCTTCCCCGAATTGGCTCCAAAATTTCTGATAACTCCCACTGATTAGGAAAACTCAGGTCTACACTAGACCTCATGTGATTTCGAACTCTGTTCTAAGCTAAGCTTGAACTGTCCAGCCCTTGGTGTGCTTTTTGATTCTGCATCCTGCATCATGAACCCCACCAACACCGTCTTCACATCAGCTCCCACTAGAGACCAAATCTCCATGTCTCTTATGCCAAAGAATTTCATTACTCCAAATTCTTCATGACATACCTCTGAACTAACCTTACCCTTAGCTCAACAAATCCCTGTATGTACAAACCTGCTAGCAAATCACCCACATATAGTAACTGATAATGTTGCGACCATCATCCACTTGGTAAGATAAACACAATGGTTATACTGACATTGACAAAAGCACTGCTTTGTCATCCACCTGGTACCACCTGTCAGCCCTATACCACTGTCCTGCAGCTTCCTCAAGACCTTATACCTTGGCCTTCCATCTCATGTATCCATCCAATCTCTTATTTAACTTGGGAATTCGTCTGTCTCTCAGTGCTTTCTTCCAGCTGACAACTCCACCAACAAATACCTATTTGATTCTTCTCCAAGGACTCACACTCCTCATCCATGCCAAGCTCCCACTGTATCTGGATTCTACCTGCATTGCCTCTTCATGTCTACCTGGTTCTTGACCATCAATAAGAAATATAAAGAAGGTGAACAACAAATATAAAGTTCACTTACCCTTTCTAACCTCCATATGAGCATTTGAGACTTATTGACAGACTGCTATCCGCCCACCATCTGTTCTAGTGACCGATCTCGGCCATCTCCCAGTCTGCTCCCGACCGATGTCGGTTTCCTGCACTGACCCTGACTGCCGATGTCATCTCCCTGGCTGATGCTGGTATCCTTCCTGCCGACGTCGGTTCCTGCATGACCGACGTCGATCTTCTTGTTGCCGATGTTGGTTACTATCTGACCGACGTCGGTACCTGTGTTCCTGTGAGTGATAACTTTTTACTCGCGAGCTCTCTATGGATCAAAATCCTATTCAAATCAACACAGCTCTGCTCAGAATTAATCAGTACACTACACTGATTTTTGTCTATCATCTCCTCCATGAACACTAAGGCTTTCCAATTCTTTAGCTTGTCAAAAACATCTATCTTCCGCTTAAGAACATGCATTTCCCTCCTACATATGTGACCAAGCCTACAAAGCCACATCTCTATAACAAAAGGTGAATCAGTAATATAAGTAGATAGATAAATGATACCTACTTTTTTACCACTATCTAATTCAAGTGCATCCCCTGTGAGAGTTACAGTGCATCTCCCATCACCCAAATTTCCTAAAAAAATTAGACTCATCTCCAAGACTGGTACCTGCATGACCTCCTTCAACACTAGTGTGTTATTTGTCTGTAATTTCAGCTTCACTTCCCCTTCGTCAATCATCTGACAAGGCTCTCCAACCCCTAAATAAATCTCTCCAAAGTCTCCAAAGACATACCCATGAAAAGATGCTCTATTTCGGGCTGCATGGAAAAAGGCAAAAGAATTTGTAAACAAAGATTCTACTTTATCCAGAGCAACCTGTGCAATGTCACCTGCAACATCTGCTTTTACACGCTGATCTTCTATCGACCAACAATCTCTCTTTACCTACTCTTTCTTTCCATCAATCAAACCATTCGTGCTATTCAGTTTCTCTATTTGTAGCTTACTTTTTTCTGCCATTGCTATACTCCCATTCAATCTGAAACTCCTGTGAGTGACATGTAATCAAAAACACTACCAGATTTGAAACCACCTGTTAGTAACCCAATCGAAAGTTTTGATACCACTTGATGGTATCAGCTCTTGAACCTACAACTAGGCTCTGAGACCACTTGTCAGGATCTTGCTCCACCAATAGAGCACATATGATTACTTCTTGTATTATCAACTAAACACAAAATTTAACCAAAATCAATAAGTAACTAGAAATATGAAACAACACAGGAATATGAGAGACAATACACAATTGTATTAATAATCACTCAGAAGAATATACAATAAAGAAGATGCCACTTCTTCTTCCACCTCAAAGGCTTGCCACACCTCAAGACCTTCTTTCCTCTCTCTCTCGGTCCCAACAATCAACTCCGATACATAATTGATGTTCACCTCTCCAACTAGTCAGTAACACGCTGCCAGTACACCAAGTACACAACTGTACTCCAAGTAGATCTCCTGCTCTTTGTTGCTACCTGCAAATCACTAGACCTTACTCACCAATGTAGATCTCCGATAGAAGCCATGCTCACTTGCTGACCAAGATCATACATATATGAAGAACCCTTCTGATTCTCCAAACCAATACCCACCTTGGTACTGTGGCACTAGGAGGAACACACCATTGCTCTCCTCTCTCAAAAGGAGCTTATTTGCTCTCTTACTCTCCAGCTACCAGTTTATAATACAACCCATGAGTCCATATATAGATCTCATGCTTACAATAATTAGACTATCTTAATTACAATAATTAGATGCGCAACTCAATACTACAACTAGCCTTTAACATGCAAACTGATAGTCTAAGAATAGACTCTCCAGAATCAACATGCAAACTGCATGTTCACGCACAGGCTACCGACGCTGCCACCTCCCTGACAGATGTCGACCGACTGGTAACTGACACCGGTTGCTACTTCACTGCTATCTAACTGACGTCGGTTGATCAGACTGACATCGGTTGCCCTGTAACTCATTCTGCAACTCTCTGCAACCTCTGTAACCTCTGTAACTCCTCCTGTTCGCATCCTGGTGAAGATTTTAGCTCCACAACTTAACAGTTTATTTTGTATTTTAGTTTTATGTTTTAATTTTATTTGTTAACTAAGCTCTCCCTAGTGTTTATGCCTAGAGATGTTATGCTAGTTAGTGTGTTTCTTTCATTTTGTTTTCATTTTGGAACTAACACCATACTAGCCATCCTCTCTTGAGCCAAATTCCTAGATCACATAATGGCACACCTAATGGGACTAGATGCATGCCACACATAAAGAAGATCATTTTGTAGATTTAAAATATTCATTTGGACCCTTAAAGCTCTTGCAAATAGATTTTCTAACTTTATTTTGCCATTTTTATTTTCCATAAATTTACACAGTATCTGACATTGGCTAGTAAGATTAATATCGATTAGATAACTTAACTGACATTGATTAGAAAAACTAACATCGATTGTATACTTGTCATTGGTCACATTGGTATCACCAATGCCAGTTAGATAACCATAACTGGTTAGAAAATGTAGCCATCATCGGTTATATAAACTGATGTCGGTCACTATGTTTTTCTTAAAACATAGACTCGAGAGCTCTTTTTCTAAAGTTCATTATTTCAAACCTAAAATAGATTCAAGGCTAAAGGACGTGCTAACATTTTTTCTATAGGACCAAGCTTGACATTTTCTAAAAACATGTTTTAGATCACCTTTTACATGCTTAAAAATCAATTAGGAACCTTGTTTTGGTGTTTAACAAAAAATTTAGATGTTTATGGTGAATGTTTTAAAAGTTTTCAACTAAGACCAAGGGGTCAAATGAACACCACCTCATTTTCCTTTTGGGATTAAAAATGAAATCACCTTTTCAAAGCTTTTTGTATTTACTTAGTTGTTTAGATTAAATTTTTGTTTGGCAAAAAGAGAGATGTTGCGTGTATGCTCTTCCATTTATCCCCTTTAAGGAACCCTTGGAATCAAAAGCACCATTCCTATTGAAAATAGCCTAGTCTAAGGCTTAGAAAGAAAATTATTTTAATTACTCCCTAAAAACTCATCAAAGTTTGGGTGACCTTGAAAATGACCCTAAAGTCTTTCTAATTTCATGCTTTCTTTGTTTTTATGCAATCTTGGCTTGTGAGGGTGATGTCATTGCCTCCTACGAGTTATTTAAGAAAGTTTTGACCTGAGGTTTCATCTCCCAACATTGACTTCACTTACTCCTTTAGAGTTGAAAATGAGATGTATTTGCATTTGGACATTGCACTACACTGAGTGAATAACAGGATGCAGTGGTTATAAAAAGGACTAGACCTTTTTACAACTAGCCAATGGTGAAATCACCCAATTTATATGCTTGTATTTTGCATCATTTGATATTAAAGTGATTATGCAATTGATTCCCCTAGAAATGTTTAAAAGCTTGCTAGTTTAGTCAACCCCACATTGACATATCTTTGCTAGGATTTGGATGATTATACTTAGTGTATTTTGGTCATTTATCTTACTTGATGTTTTTGAGACTAAAAATTGTTTACTTGTTCGTAAGCCATGTCAAAACCAATTTGTCTATACATCACTCTTTTGTTTAAAGAGGCATTATGCTGGCCATTTTACACCACACTTGTGCCTTAAATTTTTTGCTAATCTTATTTGTGTGTGTGTCATTTGAGTTGTAGAGGTTAGCATTATGTAGACCAAATCATGTCAAAACATTTTGAGCCTTTTTGAGTCTTTGAAACATAACATAAATAAGATAATTCAAGCATGATTACACCATTAGGCTGCTTAATTTATTTTAAGACTCGTTTCACCTTGTATCATTTTTTTATTTATTTCAAACCATTTTGTGTATACCATTTATACTGTCTTGTGCCATCATGCTATCTAATTTTGTCTAATTTGTTTAGTCAAATCCTAGTTTTCAACATTGTGTTTTCAACTAGCCTTGTTAATTTTGGATCCAAACATTGATTGATTTCTATTTAGGCCTCAATTCATGGAGCTAATACATAGATCTTTCTCTTTTGGATTGCATAACTTCAGTTAATCGATTACCCAAATTTGAAAAGTATTGATGGTTTATTTGTTTAAAGCCTATCCTCATCATTGTTTGTGCCTTTATTTGGGAGAGCATAAATTTTTTCAAAGAGCCTTTTGTCTTATGCCTTATGCCAACTAATCATGTTTATGTTTGATTTTGTGTGTTAGATCTATGTCAAAGTTGTTTTCAAAGTTGTTAGATTAAATTAAATCATATCAGCCTTTATTTCAAGTCTAGATTTTGACACTATTTGGCCAAAAGTCCTATCGTATGCCTATTTGTTTGAGCTTAGCTTTTGATTCCGCGTTTGGACAAAAGACCTGGCAACTCAACTTTTCTATTTCCTAATTTAGACCTTGTTTGGACCAATTTGACCTAGACCTTTGACATGCCAATTTTTATTTAGATGCTTGACCTTTTATGCATATGACATTTGGCATTAGACATTTGATGCTAGGATGTTTTATGCCAAGTCTTAGCACAAATCATTTTGGAAAGACAACTCCACTTTCAAACCATATTGGATATATAGCTCCACATTTTAACCATGTTAGACCAAGCTTGAACCATTTGTCCTTTGGACAAAGTTTTTAGAGTTTGTGGAACTCTAAGCCTTTTTATTTCAAAGCTTTCATCATTTACATAGATATGCCTAGATAAACTATGGATTCACTTAAAATCCAAATTATGATAGAATGGCCACACAAAATGACTTTTATGGCTTTATTCAAGACCCCAATGATGATAATATGGTTTGTGAGATATATTTCTATCTACCTCATATTAATCATTCATGGGAACAAAGTCATGAAACAACTTATGATCCAATTTGAGACCTTGATTGGTATGAAAAGGCTTGTGAGGAGAACTTTGAAGACCCAACTATAGATAATGTTGTTTGGGATATGGATTTGTACCCTCTTTACAATAATTAGTACATAGAACATAGTCAAGAACCAACTTATGAGCCAACTCACAACTGGGATGATATGGTTTATGAGGAAGACTTGGATGCTTTAGCTTATGAGAGTAATCAAGCTCCACCACATCATACCATTTCTATTCTTAGACCATAATGTCAAACCATTCTTATATAAATACCTCATCCTTTAGTTTGTGTGAGCAATCAAGCTTCACAATGCCCAACCATTTCTATACTAGGACATCATCCTTTAGTTTGTGAAAGCAATCAAGCTCCACAACGCCCCTTCATCATTCTAGGACCTAGTCCTTTGGCTTGTGTGAGAAATTAATCCCCATAATTCCCTATCATTACCATCTAAAGACTTTGTCCTTTGGCTCATGTGAGCAATCATACTCCCCAAGGCCCTACATTATCCAACCACAAGTCATCCCTTCCAAAACTCAACCCATCCAATCATTCAAAAACCAACCTGTGTTCAAAATTGGTATTTTCCAATTCATTGGAAACTAAGGACTAGAGAACCAACCAATCCAAGATGTTTTTATTAAACCAACCATTTATGATAAGTCAACCTATGATGAATCACCTATTGATCCTATACTAGTTGTCAAGGAATCTCACACTTATGAGCTAATCTTTGTCAAGTCACTTCTTAATGATTATAATCACCTTTGGGTAAATCATTACCTCGACCATGTGCCAATTTTTCAAGAGCCTCCTATTGACAAGCCAATATTTAAGGAGTTGTCTCTTGACCTATTTCCCATCCTAGAGGAGTCTCACTTTGACAAACCAATTTTTTTGGAGCCCATTATGCCATCATAGGCTATTACTTATCCAATACCAAATATTCAGCAAGACATCATTATAATAGAGTACCCATCAGATGAACAATACAAATTAGAGTCAAGTTCTATTCTTGAACCAACATCAGATTTAGCATCAGAATCAAAATCAAAATCAGTCTCAACATTGGATTCAGAGTCCCTTGAGTTAGAATCAGATTTAGAAGAAGAATATATTCATGGCTGTTACAAGATTGGTTATGCATGCCTTACAGATCAATTTGAATATATTTGTGATCCTTCTATAGTTTTTGAGGATGAGTACTTTATCTTTGACATAAGTTATCCTAGTATCTTCTATAAGGATTTTGCAACCTCTCCCCATTCCATTACCATTTCATAGGCCATTACCATCAACCAAAATATCCATATCATTAACATTCCATCTCCCACAAATGTTGATTGAGATTGATAGAATCACACTTTGTTGAAATACATCCATGGTGACATAGTAGTTGAAGAAGTGCAAGGAGGCCAAGACCACATTCATATAGTAAAAGAACACTCTCTTAGTGAAACCTTTTCAGAGGCACTAAGGGATGATCAGAGTCAAAACTCAACATCTTCTACTGAATTTTTTTTAAAAGCACTAGAAGATAATCAAAGTCAAAAGTCAACATTATTTAGTGAAACTTTCTTAGAGGTGCTACGAAAAAATCACGATAACTTCATTGGTGAAAACCTCTTTGAGGCACTAGTAGCTAAGCACAAAATTTCTTCAGTACTTGATGAAGATAATATCAAAGATCAACTCAAAATAGCTTCCAATCTACAACCTAATCATATGGTAGCTACTCTCAAGATAAAACAACATACAAATCTAGTGGTATTATTGAGAGAACAAGTCTTTAGACCCATCACAACCAAAGTTATGTTGAATTTGGCATCAACAACATTACGTGTGACTAAAAGTCCTGATTTTCATTTATTTCCCTACCATTACCCTTTCTATTATCATCTACCATTCCAATTCAAAATAAAACCTACCATCCATTATTTTTCCTTATTTACCATCCATGACCACACTTTCCTTTACAGAGGCTACAAAGATACCTTGTCTCAAAATTTGAAGGAATTAGAATTAATGACCAATGAAGATCATACAAGCATTCTTGATAACCAAATCTATAGGCCATTTTTGAAAGAGCAACTATTCAGATGAGGTGTGGACTAGAAATTAACATGATCAAGTATTCTATTTATATTATTTGTTGATTAGGACATGCATCTCCATCTCAATAGGAAAAAGAGAATCATATGTCATTTACGACACCCAAGCCAAAAACATGTACCATGCCATTGCCATTGTTACATATGCCTATTTACCATTATTGTAGATTTTTTCCAATCACCCCATCACTTGAGGGTAACCCTCCTAAAATTTTAACCTAATTATAAAATCATCATTATTCTAAGCAAGACCATACCATCCTATTATTCCATTCCTATCTAGACTGAAGCCTATTTTTAGTCATCCTACCCAATCCTATTTTGCTCTTGGTTCCTTTGGTTCTTCCTACGCTTTTTGTGAGAGGATTCCAATAAAGTTTAAATAATCAATCCAATCCATGTTTCAATGATAGTCTATGAAATTAGTGTGACAGTTGATCTATCAAGATATATTTCATCTTATTAAGTTTGTTTATGTGAGCCTGATTATAACTACCTATGGGCAAATTAGTGTTTCGCCAGTCTTACTACTAATTATAACCACTTATGGTAAGATTAGTATCATTGACCTATGATGTTGTATCCTAGTTATAACCACCTATGGGCAAACTAGGTTCAACACTTGTTTATCATGCATTACCACATCACCTTACCATTACTATTTTCATTTGATTGGCCATTTGCCAGATTTGAGAACTTGTTGGGACCTAGTTGGTTTTTCCTTGCCTTTTGTGTGGATGAAATTACTATGAATTGAGATAATTTTAGGACTATATAGGTCATGCTTAATTCATGTTGAGGTCACTTCAGTCTGTCTTTCCATACGCTCTCACCATTTTGTGAGCAACCTAAGCCAAATACTCTTGCCATTTTGTGAGTAGGTATCTTATCATTCTCTAACAAGTTAAGATACCTCAAATTTCCAAAAACATTCATAACATTTGAAAAATCTAAAAACATATATCTTGTCTAAGCCTAGTTAGTTATCCTTGATCTACCTTACTGGGGCATTGCCATTATTAGGATGCTTTCTTTTGATTTTGTTTTCAAGATTTCTATTTATTTATTTTTCTTCAAGTTGTTTATTTATCTGTTTGTTTGTTTGTTTGCTTACCTATTTGTTTACTTTCAACACTGTTGCCTTGACTACGTCTATATGCATTCATTAGGTGATTATTTGAGCACATTATTCTTGAGTGTCAGGGAAACCTAGAACAATAAACATGCTCTGATCCCTACTTAGTTAGGATCTTGCTCTACCAATTAGAACACATATGATTACTTCTTGTATTAGCAACTAATCACAGAATTTAACCAAAAATATAAAGTAACTAAAAATATGAAACAACACAGGAATTGAGAGACAATACACAATTGTATTAATAATCACTCAGAAGAATATACAATAAAGAAGATGCCACTTCTTCTTCCACCTCAAAGGTTTTCCACACCTCAAGACCTTCTTCTCTCTCTCTCTTGGTCACAACAATCAATTCCAATATAGAATTGATGTTCACCTCTCCAACCAGTTAGTAACACGCTGCCAGTTCACCAAGTACACAACTGTACTCCAAGTAGATCACCTGCTCTCTGCTGCTACCTGCAAATCACTAGACCTTACTCACCATTGTAGATCTCCTATAGAAAGTCATGCCCACATGATGACCAAGATCATACACACACGAAGAACCCTTCTGATTCTCCAATCCAGTACCCACCTTGGTACTGTGGCACTAGGAGGAATGCACCATTACTCTCTTCTCTCTGAAGGAGCTTATTGCTCTCTTACTCACTAGCTACAAGTTCACAATACAGCCCATGAATCCATATATAGATCTCATGCTTACAATAATTAGACTAACCTAATTACAATAATTATACACGTAAATCAAGACCAAAAATAGCCTTTACATGTAAACACTTGGTTCAACAAACTAACTGTCTGTGGAACAAGCAGTTCTAGAACTGCCATAGGTGATCGATGCCAGTCCCTGTCTGCCTGGAGGTGATCGTCATCGATCGACATCCTACCGATGTCGGTTGCCTTCCTGTCCACCCTACCGTCATCGGTTTCCCTGTGCACTACACCCTGCCGATGCTGGTCTCCCTAGAACTTAGCAACCTCCTCCCTATTTGCACCAGTTGAAGCTTTTAGCTCCACAACCTAATAATCTCCCACTTGGAGATAAATAGCTGTAATTGTACCTGTACCTATACTCTGTCTAATTTGTACTTTGGCTTGTATCCCTCTTCAAGATCAATCCTGAAGACTAACCACCACACCCTGTGATGCTCTAACCTTTATGCCTTTGTCATCCAAGTAACCTGCCAAATCTGCATCTACAAACCTATGTAGAAAATAACTTGACCCTGCATAGCATGTCGACCTACCGTTGATCCCTGTAAGAATCCACTGAACTACCCTTCAGTACCTCTTCCTTGAATTGGCTCCATACTTTCTGACAACCCCTACTACTTGGGAAAACTCAGGTCTACACTAGATCTCATGTGATTTCGAACCCTATTTCAAGCTAAGCTTGAACTGTCCAGCCCTTGGTGTGCTTTTTGATTTTGCATCCTGCATCATGAACCCCGCCAACACCGTCTTCACATCAGCTTCCACTAGAGATAAAATCTCCATGTCTCTTATGCCAAAGAATTTCGCTGCTCCAAATTATTTTTGACACACCTCTGAACTAACCTTACCCTTAGCTCAACAAATCCCTGTATGTACAAAACCTGCTAGCAAATTACCCACATACAATAGCTGGATAATGTCGCGACTCATCATCCACCTGGTAAGACAAAACCACAATAGTTACACTGACATTAACTGAAGCCATGCTTAGTCATCCACCTGTCAAACATGTACCACTATCCTGCAGCTTCCTCAAGACCATATGCCTTGGCCTTCTGTCTCATGTATCCATCCACTCTCTTCTTTAACTCGAGAATCCATTCCATCTCTCAGTGCTTACTTCCAGCTGACAACTCTACCAACAAATCCTGTTTGGTTCTTTTCCAAGGACTCACACTCCTCATCCATGCCAAGCTCCCACTGTATCTAGATTCTACCTGCATTGCTTCTTCCATCTTTTTGGTTCTTTACCATCAATAAGCAATATAAATAAGGTGAACAACGAATATGAGGTGCACTTACCCTTTTTGACCTCGACATGAGCGTTTGAGACTTGTTGTCTGCCCACTATCCGTACCAGTGACCGATCTCGACCATCTCCCAGTCTGTTCTCGACTGATGTCGGCTCCCTATACTGACCCTGACTGCCGATGTCATTTCCCTGGCCAACACCAGCGTCCCTCCTGTCGACGTCAGTTCCTTCATGACCGGCGTCGGTCTTCTTATTGCTGACGTCGGTTAATGTCTGACCAATGCCGGTACCTATGTTCATCTGTGAGTGATAACTTTTTACCCACGAGCTCTCCATGGATAAAAATCCTAATCAAATCAACCTTGCTCTACTCAGAATAATTCAGCTTCCTCACCTGATCTCTATCTGTCAACTCCTCCATGAACACCAAGGCTTTCCAGTTCTTTAGCTTGTCAAAGACATCTGACTTCCGCTTCAAAACCTGCATTCCCCTCCTACATATGTGGCCAAGCCTATAAAGCCACATATCTGCAATAGAAGGTGAATCATCAATATAAGTAGATAGATAAAGGATACCTACTTTCTTACCACCATCTAATTCAAGTGTATCCACTGTGAGAGTTACAGTGCATCTCTCATCACCCAAATTTCTTGAAGAAATTAGACTCATCTCCAAGATTGGTACCTGCATGACTTCCTTCAACCACTGTGTGTCATCCGCCTGTAATTTCAGCTTCACTTCCCCTTCGTCAATAATCTGACAAGGCTCTCCAACCCCTAAATATATCTCTCTAAAGTCTCCAAAGACATACCCATGAAAAGATGCTCTATTTTAGGCTGCATGGAAAGAGGCAAAAGAATCTGTAAACAAAGATTCCACTTTATCCAAAATATCCTGTGCAATATTACCTGAAACATATGCTTCCACAAACTGATCTTCTACCGACCAACAATCTCTTTTTACCTGCTCCTTCTTTCCATCAATCAGACCATTCGTGCTATTCAGTTTCTCCATTCGTAGCTTACTTTCTTCTGCGATTGCTATACTCCCACTCAATCTGAAACACCTGTGAGTGACCTGTAATCAAAAAACACTACCAGATCTAAAACCACCTGTTAGTCAACCCAACCAAAAGCTTTGATACCACTTGTTGGTATCAGCTCTTGAACCTACAACCAAGGCTCTGATACCACTTGTCAGGGAAACCTAGAACAATAAACATGCTCTGATCCCTACTTAGTCAGGATCTTGCTCTACCAATTAGAGCACATATGATTACTTCTTATATTAGCAACTAATCACGAAATTTAACCAGAAATATAAAGTAACTAGAAATATGAAACAACACAAGAATTGAGAGACAATACACAATTGTATTAATAATCACTTAAAAGAATATAAAATAAAGAAGATGCCACTTCTTCTTCCACCTCAAAGGTTTGCCACACCTCAAGACCTTCTTCTCTCTCTCTCTTGGTCACAACAATCAATTCCAATACAAAATTGATGTTCACCTCTCCAACCAGTTAGTAACACGCTGCCAGTTCACCAAGTACACAACCGTACTCCAAGTAGATCACCTGCTCTCTGTTGCTACCTGCAAATCACTAGACCTTACTCACCATTGTAGATCTCCTATAGAAAGTCATGCCCACATGCTAACCAAGATCATACACACATGAAGAACCCTTCTGATTTTCCAATCTAGTACCCACCTTGGTACTGTGGCACTAGGAGGAACGCACCATTACTCTCTTCTCTCTGAAGGAGCTTATTGCTCTCTTACTCACTAGCTACAAGTTCACAATACAGCCCATGAGTCCATATATAGATCTCATGCTTACAATAATTAGACTAACCTAATTAAAATAATTATACATGCAACTCAAGACCAAAAATAGCCTTTGCATGCAAACACTCGGTTCAACGAACTAACTATCCGTGGAACAAGCAGTTTTGGAACTGCCACATGCAACCGACGTCGGTCCCTATCTGCCTGGAGGTGACCGTCATCGGCTAACATCTTGTCGATGTCAGTTGCCTTCCTGTCCACCCTGCCATCGTCGGTTTCCCTGTGCACTGCACCCTGCCGACGCCGGTCTCCCTGGAACTCAGCAACCTCCTCCCTGTTTGCACCAGTTGAAGCTTTTAGCTCCACAACCTAACATTGAGTCTATCCATATTCATACATAAACATTATCATCATGGTTTTTATCATTGGTGAATTATTTTCAAGTGTTTATTGGATATCAGGAGTCAGTCCTTATATATATTTTGGCCAAGTCTTCATGGTGTTCTATCATGATGCCTACCGTCACATGCTATGCAAAAGTTAGCTTCAAGAAGGTCTAAAATCAATGGAGCTGTAGAAGTTTCTCCTTGGTACCTTAGTAAAATACTTCCATCCCACCCTTGATGAAATCAACCCAATGACCATTTTAGTTGTATCATTGCTAATCAAGACGAGCATCTCCTCATTGATAGGTACAACTGAATCATTTACACTAATCAATCTTATTCTTCTATTCATCTATTTTCATCACTTTGCAACCACTCATCTTTAATCTATATTCTAGGTTATATCCTTGAGTTATGCTTATTAATCAGCCCTAATTGGGGCACAACCATTAATTTTATCCAATCCAGGTCATCTTCATGATTATAAGCACCTATGAGAAAATCATTATTTTGATTTTTATTCTTGATTATAACCACCTTTAGGCAAATCAACATCCTTTTTTACATTAATGCATGAAATCATTTTATTATTTGGATTAATCTCAACCATAGATTAATTCCATCTTTCTTCTTGTTTTTTTTTGAGGGACCATCCATCAACAAATATGACAATCACTCCCTCAAGGGGGCATCATCATAGGCTTCCCAAAACCATTTGGAGCTTTGCTCTTCAACCATCATCTTTTTTTGGCATATAAGTCATTTCTCATTATTTGAGAAGATGTTATTATGCTTATATCTTGTAACGCCTTCCCAAATAGGGGCAAATTGTAGATAACTAAAACTGGCCAGTGATAACCCCCAATTAGGCTTTTGACCAATTTCCACCCAAAATGCACAATTTGACCTAAAAACACTAAAACATGCTAAATAATGTGAAATCGACATATTCAAGTGCCAATTTTGGCTAGGGTATCCCTAAATGGGGTAATGTAATTTATGGGCCAACTAACTTTGATCAAACCATTCCGAGTCAAAATGCTAATTTTGCACCTAGGTGCTCTGGATTGGTCTTTCCTATAAAATCTCTTACATGAGACATGTGCATTTGTTGTTTACTATTGGTAACATTCTAAATGTGAATATGGTTCCAATGCATCTAACATCACCTTCCAATTCTAATCCACTCAAATTTTAGACCAATAACAAGGCATTCTGATCAATTTGAGTAATTTGTGCACAAAGTGCTTAAACATGCTTAAGAGATAATTAACCCAAATCAAGGTATAATTAATAATTCCATGAAAAATTGTGAAATGAATATTGAATAGCTGCATCATCAAGAGACTTTATTTCTTGTAAAGACACCCTAGGCCATAAATGCCACAAATATCAAGATTCATGCCCTCCATGCCTCATCAATGCCTTCCATGATGCCCTCCATGCCTCTTATTTGCCCCTTATTACAATGTCATGATGAGGATAATTAAAAAATTAATTCTAAAAATTGAATTAATCCTCAACCACACATCTCAATCTTGAGATGGGCGGTTTAGGTTGATTCTAGACATTTGCAAAAATCTATAAATAGAGAGGCCAAGAACATCATTTCTAAGCTATGATTATGTAAAGTTATAATGAAAAATTGGTTCTAAAAGCTTTATTCAACTAGTGTTATCATGCCAAATTGATTTTAAACCAAGTGAAGCCACAAGACAAAGGTCCCAAGGAGAGATGGGGGTAGCCAAGTTTCCATTGCCAAGGACTTCATGAACACAAGCTAAAAAAACCACTACAATAAGCATTTTAGAGCATCCAAGGAAGGTAAAAGAGGGTTTATTTTGCATTTTAGTTGTGTGTTTTATTCATATTTGTTCACTAAGCTCTTCTTAGTGTCTAGGCCTAGAGATGTTATGCTAGTTAGTGTGTTTCTTTCATTTTATTTTCATTTTGGAACTAACACCATACTAACCATCCTCTCTTGAGTCAAATTCCTAGATCACACTAGTTGATATTAACACTAAAGTAAATGTCCTTATTAAGGAAGCTTAGAGGAAGATGGCAAGCTCTACTTTACAACTATCTCCTCATGTGTTGTTTATGGCCAATAAGACTTGTGCCTTACCTATCAATGTCCTTAAAGATGCCATCATGGATATTTTAGGTTTCACCTTCAAATTTGAATTGGAAGTGATTGAGTTAGCCAAAGGTGATGACTTTCTAGCTCTTTTGGGTTGCCCTTAGTGTTATGCAAACAATGTTGACTAAAGTTTCAAAAAGTTCTACATCAACATTGAAAATGATGAGAAATACATTATAATACCCTTAGACCATGCTCAAGGACTTATTTATGTTGAGCCAATTAACACTGATAAGGACATCAACCATATCAACCATGTCGCAGCTTAGGGTACTAAATGCCTTGATCCTAGTCTAGATGGCATATTACATTAGGCAAACACAGTCTATAACTGACACTACATTAATGCTTGTGACTATTAGGATCATGGTGAGTATGATATTATTGTAAGAATCTATGGTACTATAGGTAGTCAAGAGGACATTCCATGAAAGCACTATAAACATCACAAGTTTGTTTATCTTCCTCATAGACGTATTATGGTTGCACCACCCATGTGGTTAGATAAAGCTCCTAAATTTCATGGTCAAATAGAAATCTAAGATTTTATGTAATATTTATAGACTTTATATGTATTTAAATATTGTAGATATGTTTGGTTATCCATACTTTTGATGGTAAGCTACTTGGTGGTGGATAAATCACCATCATAACTTGCTCACTTGGAATCAAGTTTATTCTACTCTGCACTATCAGTTTCATCATGATAAATGTGTTTGAAAAACCTTAAGTTATGATGGAATTACTGCTTTATAATCTCATCTTCAAGTCTATAAAAACATGTGGAAGGTGGATGGGACATTTTTGCCTGAGTATTTATGGGTTCATACATTCTATAGTACTCTACACACTTGGGTTAGACCATGGTATATACATGAAGAGCCTCACATGGAGACAAATTATTGGAATTTCCTTAAGAGTAATATGATTTAAATACTATCTTAATCATCTCCTCGAATGGATTTATGCCTCATCTTGCAAGCCAAATGTTAGGTTATTATAGGTGACCAAGTGTTGATTAAAGATTACATTAGACATATACATGACATGCAGGAGGAGAGCTTGAATATTTTATAAGAACCTAATACAAAAGAATCATCTCCATCAGCTAAACTTGAACTAGACCATGCATTAATAAAACCATTCTAGAAAGGTAAATAAAAGTTCATGTACTAAGTTGATGATGGTATCAGTTCTAATTCGCCGAATCCATCCATTGATCACTTGGCTATGCATACTGATAATGTCACATGTAATATCTAAGACACCATATATAATGAATAACATCCTTATTTATATCCACTTTAGATGATCTATAATAATATTGGCAT
This sequence comes from Torreya grandis, assembly GCA_037957365.1. Classification (NCBI taxonomy): domain Eukaryota; kingdom Viridiplantae; phylum Streptophyta; class Pinopsida; order Cupressales; family Taxaceae; genus Torreya; species Torreya grandis. The sequence goes on along the minus strand of JARHVA010003415.1, from coordinate 1,546,864 downwards.
AAAGTAAATACCAAAAATGGATATTATGGGAAACTATTAGTCTGATACAAATATCTCTAAGGTTTTTAAACTATTAAATAAGTATCAAGACATTTTTATATAAAATTACATTGAGATAAAAGGAGTGCACTCTTCATTAGGAAAGATACATATCAAGTTGGTAGAGGATTTTACCTATTTGAAAGAGGGCCTATTGTATGAATCTCAACTTGTGCATTTGGGTCAAGGAGGAGATTGATAACATGCTGCATACCAAAGTCATCACTCTTATAGATGAGTCTGAATGGGTGATCCCCATGGTCATTAGTATAGAGAAGGATGGCCATATTCATTTTTTTGTGGACTATCATGTACTCAATGTTTCTTACATAATTGACCCCTTTTTGACGCCCTTTACTGAGGAGATTTTAAGAGTTGTTGGGTGCAATATTTATACTTTCAATGATGGCTTCTCTAAAGATCATGAAGTCTAAATCATGAAAGAGGATAAACCAAAGCCCACCTTTGTAATTAAGTGGGGTTCATTCATTTATAATGTGATTCTTTTGGGTTGAAGAATGCTCCTTATGTGTTTTCACATATTATGATCAACTTTCAAATATTTTTTATATAAATTTCTTTAAGTCTATCTAGATGATTAGACTATCTAGGAGTTAGTTTGAAACTACTATGCTAATCTTTGCGTTATGCTTGAGCACTTTCAAAATATTTATATTTATTTAAATCTAAAGTAATGTGTTTTTTCTACCCCATTTTGCATTTTTATAGGTCATGTTATTTGCCATGATGGATTCTTAGTGGATCTAGCCAAGATTGTAATTATTCTTCACCTTATATCACTAATAACCTAATGAGAGGTTCACACCTTCTTAATACATTCATGATACTATAGGAATTTCATTCAAGGTTATGCTAAGATCATTATGCAATTGGAAGAATTTCTAAAATAGAATGGTCAATTTTTTTAGACAAATGTTCACTAGTAAACATTCATTGCAATCAAGGATAATTTCATCACTACTCATATTCTCTAGTTTTTGGACTAGATGAAGCCCTTTCATGTGCATGTTGATGCTTAAGGCATGGTAGTAGGAACTATCCTTGCTCAACCCGATGAGGTAAACCTTTATCATCTTATTTATTTTGATAATCTAAAGCTCGCTCCAGTTAAATGAAATTATTCAATTATAGAATGCAAAGCCTTGTCTTGGTTTACGCACTTCAAAAGTTTTGTTAGTATTTTTTAGCCACCCTATTCATTTTATTTATGTACCATGAAGAATTAAAACACCTAGTGAATAAGTTAGTATTACATGGATGCATTTACTAGTGCATTATGATTTTATAAGAGTTCTAGTTCTTGATGAGGGTAAAACCTGCTAAGGCTAATGGTGGCCCTAATCATTTATCATTCATTGAATATAGTGAACTAACACACATAATTGAGGATGAATTATCTGACATGTAAATTTTCTAAGTCATGCACATCCTTGAAGAGTTAGAGGATATCATAGATTTTTTAAATATGGTGTCAGGGGGGGGTGGAGGTAAATCCCAAGAACAAACACACCTGTTCTAATTCCACCTGTTAGGATCTTGCTCCTCAGAAAGAGCACAGTATGATTACCAAATATAAGCAATTGAATATGCGGAAATAACCAGAAACACAAGTAACTAGAATTCACCAATAGCATAGAATATGAGAAACAATACACTATCTTGTATTAACACTATACAGAAAAGAATACAATCAAAGAGCCACCACACTCTTTCACCTTACAGAGATTCGCCACACCTCAAGTGTACAGTAATTCTTCTCACACACACTCTCCTACACAAAAAAATGGTCCCAACAACCAACTCACACACAGAATTGGTGTTCACCTCACCAACCAGTCAGTAATAACCCTACCGGTACACCAAGCACTCTATAGCACTTCAAGCTGATCTCTCATGAACCTGCAACCTGCAATTCAAAGACCAAACTTACATGTAGATCCCCAATGAGCTTGCAACAACCTGCAACTCACAGATCTTACAACTAGAAGGAACTCTTCCTTTCTATCTCATGCATTAACAATACATGCCAATGGGTCTATAAATAGATCCCTAACTCAAACAATAACTTAGACTCTTAATTTAGACAATTATCCTCGCAGCCCAAGACTCTAACTGGTCTCAACATGCAAACTCTTCGTTCACTTAACTAACTATCCGTGAAACGAGCAGTTCTGGAACACACAAGCGACCGACGTTGGTCCCTGCTTATCTGGTTCTACCAACATCGGCTGACTTACTGCCGTCACCGGTGGCCTTCTGCACTGGTCTCTACCGACGTCGGTCCTACTACCGACGCCGATTCTCCTGGATCTCAGCAACCTTCTGTTCCATAGTTTGCAAAGGGTTGAAGCTTTTAGCTCCACAACCTAATAATCTCCCACTTGGAGATAAATAGCTGCAACCTGTACCTGTACCTGTACACCGTCTAGTTTGTTCCCTTGGCTTTGTATCCCTCCTCAAGATCACTCTTGAAGACCAACCACCACAAAATCTGTGGTGCAAAACCTGTCATCCAAATTACCTGCCACATCCGCATCTACAACCATGTAGATAAAGAACTTGACCCTGCATAGCATGTGCACCTGCTGCTGGTCCCACTGAATTGCCCTTCAGTATTACTCTCCCGGATTGACTCCAAACTTGTGACAACTCCCACTGCTTGGGAAAACTCAGGTTTAGTACATACCATGCACTCAACCTCATTATGTGAATCAAGACACCTGTACTATGAACTGTCTAACCATTGGCGTGCTAACCGGCTTCACACAATCATCCTGAAACAAAGTCAACAAGACCTCCATGTCTCTAGATCACACTCATGCCAAAGAATCTTGCTGCTCCCAGATTTTCCATGACATACACCTGAACTAGCTTTACCTTTAGTTCAGCAATACCTGTATATGTAACCCTGCAACAAGCACATCATACAGAAAATAGGATAATGTAGCTAATATTATCCAACCTGGTAAAGAGAAACACAATGATCAAACCTCCATTGCCCTGCAGCTAAAACAAGATCATATACCCTGATCTTCCATCTCACGTATCCATTTCCGCTCTTCTTCATCCTTAACATCCATTCGTCTCTCAGTGCTTACTTCCAGCTGGCAACACTACCCAAAACACCTGTTTGGTTCTCCTCTAAGGAATCACATCCTCATCCATGCCAAGCTCCCACTATTTCCTGGATCTACCTGTTCTGCTTCTTCAACAACTTCCTGGTTCTATATCGTAAGTGAGCAACAAGTAGTGTAAAGAAGGGAAATGATGAATTTAAGAACTTACTTACACCTTCAGTCCTTCATATGGGCGCTTGAGACTCCATGACAACTAGCTGTCCACCCAAAATTCATCTCAGTAACCGATGCCGGTCACATCTCAGTCTACAGCTGACCGATGTCAGTTCCCTGCGACTGCCTCCTTGTCGACATCGATTTCCCCTGGCCGACGCTGGTCTCTGTCTGCCCTGAGTCACTGATGTGGGGCTGCACATAGCCGACGTCGGTCTCTGTGTTTTTCTTGTGAGACCTGACTTTTTTCCGCGAGCTCTTTTTGGATCAAACCCTTGTCCAAATCACCTTTGCTCTGCTCAGAATTCCTCTGCACCTTGTGCTGAACTCTGTCCGTCACTTTCTCCTTGAAAACCAAGGCTTTCCTGTTCTTGTCACTAACATCAGATTCCTCAAGAAACCTCACCTTCTTCTTCTGCATATAGAAACCACGATCCATGCCTTCCAAATTCGAAAGCATATTCTTTGACTCAAGAACAAGCATCTCCTTCTTATCTATGTGACCAAGCCTATTAAGCCACATCTCCGAATCTACAGCTGAAGTAGATAACCCAAAAAGAGAATCAGTAAGACAAGTAGATAGATAAAGCGTACCTACTTTCTTACCTCTAGCAACAATAAGTGTACCCTTGGTAACCTTCCAAGAGTCTGCTGTGAGAGTCACTGTGCAACCCTCTTCACCCAAACTTCTAATAGAAATCAGATTCCGCTTCAGAACTGGGACATGCATGACCTCCTTTAACACCCATGTGTCACCTGTCTGCAATTTCAGCTTCACTTTACCTTTGCCAACAATCTGACAAGGCTTTCCATCCCCTACACAAATTTCTCCAAAGTCTCCCTGGACATACTCATGAAAAAATTCCCTATGTGGGGATGCATGAAAAGAGGCACCTGAATCTAATACCCAAGATTCTACTTTATCCAAAGAACATACCAGAGCATCCTGTGCAACGTAACTTGCAACATCTGCTTCTTCTCCATGTCCTTCATGTTGATCTTCACCTGATCTGCAATCTCTCTTTAAGTGCCCCTGCTTTCCACATTTCCAGCAGGTTATTCTGCCATACTTGGACTTGGATCTTTTGCCTATTTTCGACCTTGATTTCCCACGCTCTGTCTTCTCTCTTGGCCTTCCTCTTCCTTCAACACTCAAAGCATCTCCAGATGATTCACCTATGCTTTTCCTACGTATCTCTTCATTCAAGATCACACTCACAACATCATCCACTTTTAATACTTTTGAAGGAGACACAGTATTAGAAACTGCCATTACCAAACCTTCCCAACTTTCAGGTAATGAACACAAGATTAAGAGAGCTCTAATTTCATCATCAAATACAATATTGACAGAACTTAACTGGTTTACCAAACCATGGAAATCACTAAGATGGCTATGAACAGATCCACCTTCCAACATTTGCAAATTAAATAAACGCTTCATAAGAAATACCTTATTAGAAGCCGAGGGTTTTTCATACAAATTTGCCAAAGATTTCATCAACTCCACCATTGTCTTACACTATGATAAGCTAGAAATCACAGATGATTCAAGACTCAATCTAATAGATCCCATAGCCTTCCGATCAAGAACCTCCCATTCTTCATCTTTCATATCTGAGGGTTTGCTAGCAACCCCACCCAACGGTAAGTACAAATCTTTCTGATACAGATAGTCCTCAATCTGCATCCTCCATAATTGGTAGTTCTTGCCATTAAACTTTTCCATTCATAGTTGACTGTTTTTTGCCATTGCTCAACTCCCACTCAAACAGAAACCCTGTGAGTAACCTGTAATCAAAACACACTACCCAGATCTACACCAATCTGTTAGTATCCCAACCAAAAGCTTTGATACCACTTGTCAGGGGGGGTGGAGGTAAATCCCAAGAACAAACACACCTGTTCTAATTCCACCTGTTAGGATCTTGCTCCTCAGAAAGAGCACAGTATGATTACCAAATATAAGCAATTGAATATGCGGAAATAACCAGAAACAGAAGTAACTAGAATTTACCAATAGCACAGAATATGAGAGACAATACACTATCTTGTATTAACACTATACAGAAAAGAATACAATCAAAGAGCCACCACACTCTTTCACCTTACAGAGATTCGCCACACCTCAAGTGTACAGTAATTCTTCTCACACACACTCTCCTACACAAAAAAATGGTCCCAACAACCAACTCACACACATAATTGGTGTTCACCTCACCAACCAGTCAGTAATAACCCTGCCGGTACACCAAGCACTCTATAACACTTCAAGCTGATCTCTCATGAACCTGCAACCTGCAATTCAAAGACCAAACTTACATGTAGATCCCCAATGAGCTTGCAACAACCTGCAACTCACAGATCTTACAACTAGAAGGAACTCTTCCTTTCTATCTCATGCATTAACAATACATGCCAATGGGTCTATAAATAGATCCCTAACTCAAACAATAACTTAGACTCTTAATTTAGACAATTATCCTCGTAGCCCAAGACTCTAACTGGTCTCAACATGCAAACTCTTCGTTCACTTAACTAACTGTCCGTGAAACAAGCAGTTCTGGAACACACAGGCGATCGACGTCGGTCCCTGCTTATCTGGTTCTGCCAATGTCGGCCGACTTACTGCCGTCACCGGTGGCCTTCTGCACTGGTCTCTGTCGACGTCGGTCCTACTGCCGATGCCGGTTCTCCTGGATCTCAGCAACCTTCTGTTCCACAGTTTGCAAAGGGTTGAAGCTTTTAGCTCCACAACCTAACATATGGGTTCAATACCAGCCCACCTTAGCACTCAATAAAAGAAGTAGCTAATTTTTCATTCAACTCCCTTCTAGTTCATTGAGGTGACCTTTATAAGCTTAGGTGGGATGAAGTGTTACACCGCTCCATCATGAAACATGAGTGTATTAAGGTTATTCAAGAGGTTCATGAAGGTGTTATTAGAAGACATTATGTTGGTGATGCTACAAAATAAAATGTTCTTTTGGATAGCTTGTGGTGGCCTAATTTGTTTAAGGATGTTAAAATTTATGTCTACCAATATGATATCTATCAACACATGGGTAAGTTGAACATAAAGGATGCCATTCCCTTTCATTTGATCCTGGAACATGAACCTTTTGAAAAGTGGGATATTGATTTTTTTGGCCCCATTAATCCCACAAGGAAGCATACTAGAGCACATTATGTCATTATTGCCATTGATTACCTCACTCATTGGGATGAAATAATACCAACCTAAGATTGTACTACTACCAATACTATTAGGTTTCTATGGGAGAATATTATTACATGGTATAGATGTCCATTAATTTTGATTAGTGATCAAGGAACTCATTTCCTTAATGAGACCATCCACATCCTCTTCGCTGAATTCATGATCATGCACCACAATACTACACCTTACCATCCTCAGGCCAATGGTACAACTGAAGGGTTCAATAAGATCTTCGGTAAAACATTAACTAGGATTTGTAATATTAGATGAAATAATTGGTATGATCATGTTTTTGTGGTATTATGGTTGTATCAGACTACATACAAATAATTAAAAAAGAGTACACCCTTTAATCTTGTGTTTGGTACCATAGCCATTCTTCCAGTTAAGTTTTTTGTCCCCTCTCTATGTATTACATATATTGGTCAATTGGATGATGAAGAATCCTTGAAAGCATTTTTGGATGCTCTACTTTAGTTAGATGAAACTCATTTTGTAGTGCATTAGAGTCAAGAAGTGGAGAAGTGGAAACAAAAGGCCTAACATGATCATCATCTAAAGAACAAGACTTTTTCTATAGGTATGTAGGTTTTAGTTTATCAATCCAAGTTTATGTGCCATTCATGAAAAATTGAGATGGTCTATTTATTTTTCATAGTATTCATCCCACTTGTATGAGCAAATTGAAGCGGTTAGATGGCTAATTCCTTCCCAACCATTTTAATGGTAATTAGTTTTGCCCCAATATTTTTCCTTTTTTAGTAATAAGGTTATGACACTAGTTTAGTGGAGGATTTTGGTTTATTTTTCAATAAGGCATGGAATTGGTTGTGTGCTCTTGTTTAGTTTTAGGTTAACACTTAGTTCTTTGTATGTATATTTTTTTTTGCCATCGTGGAGGACCACAGACAAATTTTAGTGTGGAATAAGGGTGAAAGTAGTAAAAACTATAGAGTGCCAAAGAAATGGTGAATGGGAATGCACATAGGAAAAAGGAGCACATAAGTGGAAGTGTATAAGGATAAATGGGTATGCAAGATATGACATGTAACCACTATAATGAGTCAAGGTAAATAAGTGAGGTTCCCACCTTGGTAATAATTTTTTTTGAAATTCATGATAGCTGTCATGCACTTTGGGAAAATCATGGTATGGGATAGATGTGTTAAATGTGGTAAGAGAAATTATAATGGCAAGTGTGCCAAATGCAATTCATGGTAATACCATTAGGAGGATTAATTGCATGAAGTGATAGATGAGGTAATGGGGAAATAAATGCAAATTGCCCCTTCAAGGCTATAAAAGTTTAAACATATATCATTTTACATTTTAATATTATTAATTCATAAATTTATAGAGCCATAGAAGCATTTTAAAGCTACCAAGAGAGCATTTTTAAGCTTCCAAAAGAGTGTAGATTGACTATTTGTGACTAATTTGAGTATTTTGGAGTGAAGTGATTGTGGTGAATAGGAAAAGTGATGAAATAGTGATTGAGGAATTACAAGTTTAAGGAATTACTTATTTTAGGGGTCAATGTCCACCAATGGAGGATATTTAAGCAAGAGAGCCGAGCAAGTTAGAGAAGTAACCACGTATTCATTTCAGAGGGTCAAAAAACTGCACCTCAACCCTTGGGCTCCTTAGAGGGTGATGCAACCAAAGAAATAGGCCCAACATAATGAGCCCTTACCTATGATCCATGAGGAAGAGGAATTTGAGAGCGTAGGTGTTCAATTAGTTTTGATAAGGGATGAGGTACCTGATGAGGCCAATGAAATAGAAAGAATATGATCTATGATAGTGTGCAAAGCATAGAAGAAACTAAGATACCACCTCCACCCTCAATGTTAATTAAAGAAATGTAATATCCAGATAAAGTGTTGTATGATAAGAAATGGGAGTCCAATGTGCCAACCTATCATATTTTTAACTATATCATCACCATCTAGGGAATGAGGTAGAGTTACAACATGAATATTGGGTAGAGCACTAGAATACCTGAAATGAGCTTGTATATGAGTTAAGTAATTTTGATAATCTTATTGATACAACAGGACTCTTTTAATTATTTAATTTACCATATTTCAAGAAGCCTGTGTAAGTAGTAAAGTTTCTTATTTCACGCGTGTATGAGGATTATTTATATTTTGTTGGCCACCAGATGAGGATCATGTCCCAAAGGGTGAGAAAATTTACAAGTTTATAATGTTTAGGTGTTGACCTCACTTCAAACATGGAAGACCAAGAGGATATTGAGAAGACTACCATGATGCTTGAGTATAAAAAAACAAGTCCATGTAATGTACACAACAAATCTTTAGGATCCCACCCTAAGAGTGGACACACACTTGATAATGACCAATGTTAGAGGTGTGGATAGGTGGAAAGAGGTGGACATGGCACATTTATATATCAATCATTAGGTTACCATTGTATTTTAAGTATAACTAGTCATAATATTTTGTTGAGAAGATCACTGCTTATGTAGAAAAGGCCCATTACTTACCAAACTATAAATTTTCATGGGGCACTATTATTTTATTATTGATTTTTGATGGAATTGGTGTACTAGAGTAAATAAATGGTGATTTGAAATGGGTTTACCCCCCTGAGTATAAAGTTATTACAGAAAAGGTTTAAAGTTTTCACTTGTCATAGTGTGATAATTCCTTCCCATAAAGTTAAGGTGAAGAATTGGTAAAATGGCATGAAAGAAGCCTTTAGAAATAAGTGACACATTTCCAAAGGCTTGAATTCATAAATTAGAGACCCAACCCAATTTGTGGTTAAAAAAACTTCTCTCTATCATGCATCCAAATGGTTCCCTTCATAGATTTGTATGGATGGATTAAGTTACCATATGTTTTCAATGTTATATATTTTATGAACATTATAAATAAGATCTACAACGTGCATCCTATACACATTGATGTTGAGAAAATTTATGTTGAGACTCACACTCTTCATCAAATGTATATCTACCTAGGGAAGAAGGCATACATGTATAAGTTGGAGTCAAATAATACCAAAATTAAGGTCCAATAGATTTTAGTTGGTGATTCCATTCATTCTTTATTTTATATGTTAAAATTATGAAAGAAAACATCGAAAGAAGGAAAAAATTACACTCGCCTTGGAGATAGGAAGGAATAATAAGTAGAATATGTAAGGGTATAATGCTAGCACTAACACTCAGCTAAAAAAAACTAAGTGACAAAAGACTACCCCTTCACTACCTAGGAATATTATGCTTATAGGTCGACTAGAAATCCTTGACCTAGTGACGTAATCTATTCCTTGAGAACACAAAACTTTAACACATAAGGATGGTGAATTAGAACAAAAGATAGAAACCCCCAAGGTAATAACTGAAAGAGAAACCTTAAAATAACAGGAGGAACAAGTCACCCTAGAATAAGAGAAGACACCATCACCAATGTGGCATGAAGAAACCACCCTTGAGGAAGCAAGGTGGAAATTGAAAGTACCACTAGTGAAGAGAGGGATGGTTTAGATATGGCCTTAGGAATGAGTGTTCTTGATATTAGGCCCAATCACCATAATAAAGACATGGATGTTGAGATACATGAGTGAGATCCCTCTAAGGGGAAGGAGTCAGTTGATGATTCCATCTAGAAAAGGATTTAGACTATCGATATAGTCATGACCCTTTACACTTAGTACCAAAAGGGAGTGTTGGACAAGCTCTTTTTTATGTGGGAGAATTTTCCACAAGAGGATTTGATCAATCAGACTTGGTGAGGGTTGTCATTTTATAATTATATTTATAATGAAGAACATAATTTTGATTTGCTATCAAAAAGCCTAATTTTGATACCAAGAGAGATATGACTTCTTGATACACTTTGGGTAGATTTATGAATGTGCACCTTGACACAGACAAGTGTGACACTCTTAAAGTTTACTCATGAAGTGACTAAGTAGAATAGCTCAGTTGAATTTGATGTGAGGCAAATCCATAAGAAGCATTAAGAAATGGTTACTCTATATTACAAAAAGTGCACCGTAAGAATAACATTTGAAAAGGAGTTGGATGAGCTCAAATTCCAATTGGAGATAAAAATGGCTTGAGTAAATTCATTAATCCTATGAGAGATAATTTTAAACTAAGATATGGTGCTTGTAGATGGGGTATCCCTTACTGGTGAAATAATTGATAAATTAAAAACCCTATTAGAACTTTTGTTGAAGAAATGCATGGACCAAACCAACCCTCAACATGATCAAACATGGGCAATGAAATAATTTACTGAAGCCATGGAAGTCTGTAAAATATTTTTGAATAGGGTTGGTGATATAATTCCTATCACGGATGCAATTTTTGCTAAACTGGGATGGCCTAAAAAAATTTTAGAAGAAAGGCTACAAGTAGAGGATCTTTAGTGCCAACAATTGGATGATAATGCCTTAGTAATAAAAGATCAATTTGAGTGTGCCAAAGCATTTAAAAATGTGGAGGCTATAAATAAAATAATAAGCACTTCTTGCCAGGATATTAATGCCAATTTCACAAAACTCTAAAGATAGGTTATAATAGAGGTCACCTGACTCAAAGACGTTTATAAGGATGATTATACATCCCTTGAGTGTTTGGTCATTCAATTAGGTGATTTCCTTTAGTAGCCTAAGGAGAAAATAAACTTAAGGAGGTGGTTGAAGAAATCACATCCTAGTTTCAAAATGCTTTAAACCATTGGGAGGGCATGAATATACATATTAAATAGTCAGGACCTAAATTTTTTAGAGGGACATAAAAAAGATGTATAGTCTTGGAAGGACTATTGGGTTATTGTGGGGTGATGTTAGGCCCCCAATTTTGAAGATTATTTTGGCTAAGTACTTTTGGTAATAAGCAGTGCAGAGAGAGACAACTTGAAAGACCATGGTGTATAAAATAATGGTACACCATGGAATGGAAGAATCAAGTCTTATGGAGTCAAAAAACATGATACATAGAGAACTTGAGAACATAGGACTTAGATATTAGCGGAAGACTTAGGGAAAGCACAAAAAGTGGAGATGGTTATGGAATGGTTTGCAAGAATGTTGGAAAATACTAAGTCAAGAGTGAATCCAACACTAACCTGTAGTAAGATAGGTTCACAGCGATGAGGATCCAATATTGAGAGAGAATACAGGGGTAGTTAGGGTAGAGTCCATAGTAATTTATTGTAAATAGATTGCCATGAATCAATACTATTGATGATCATTATAGAGTCATCTTGATTTTATTTACTTTTATAATTGATTAGTCTGGGTAAACTAAGTATAAATACCCCTTGATTTACTTTGTATTATTGTTGATGAGTTGGTTATCATTATAACTTTGGAATCACGATACTATTTTGATATCACTTATGAATATAATGCAAAGAAGCCTATGTTGATGTAATGATTGTGTTCATTTATCTACATTTATAATGGAGATGATATTATCTATTTTAATTTTATGCCAATTTCTTTTTATTTTGATAGTTAAGTGATCAACAAGTAAGTTAAGTAAGATATAGAACTAAGGATGAGTTTACTACTATGTACTTGTTTGAGCACCTTTGTCAAAGAAATTAGAAAAATACACCCTCATATGATAAAATTAATGGGAACTAGGCTTAAGCTACGTGCTTTAGGTGAGTGTGTGAGAATCTGTTCTTGCATGAAATTCCAATGTGCTAGTATGTTGGAACTCTTAATTACTTAAGCATTCAACTAGGGAAAACATATGCTAGTTTAAAGGAAAATATCCCAATAGAAACCCTCCCTCAATGTTGAATTAGGATAAGATGACAATGAAAGTATCTGAATAAGTGGACTAAAAATGGCAAAAACTGAGCACAAAGACTGGTAGGGATACCACATTGGCATCACTAAACAAAGTCACCAGGAATGCCATCAAGACATAACAATCCTCATATGGGTTTTGACAAATAGAGTGCCTAAATAAGACACCCATGGAGAAGAGAGGAATCTAAAAAATTCTAAAAAAGGTGTAAATTGTATAAGTGTATAAAAACACATAACTGTTAAACAAGGAGCTCAAAACAACAAATGATCATAAAAAATGAATGTGCAGTCAATGATTGTACTATATGAGTTATAAAACCATCACCAAGTATGTGCAAGGGATGCTCAATAACCAAAAAAGTAATATCTATACACCCCCTAATGCTAAATGGGTGGATTGGATGAAAAATCTATATGATTGGGTTACATCCGCTACTCAAAAACTGACAAGATGATGATATGTGCACCATAATAGCTCTATAACAAGTTGAAGGAGAGTATCAACATGTCAAAGAAGATAAGATGACATTGAGATTCACCAGGATACCTACACTTCAAGTTGGAGGGGACTGTCAACTACCAAGAAAGGGATGTCAAAAAAAAATAAAAAAATCTCTCAATAAGATGGCCCTAGTGGTGATAGAAGAGACTAAAAATTGAAATAATAAAGAGTGCACAAATAAAGGTACACATGCATGAAGGTATATTAGGATGTAAAATTAAACCCTCCATGACACTTTATAATTTAGTGTGATTATAATAGATCCTAAAAAACATCAAATGCAAACAAGGAGGACATTGTATATACCAAAATAACTCCAAACAAGGAGATTGTTAACCTATTAAAGAATTCATCACAAATCATGATAGTTGCTCCAAAAAATAAGGGAGTGAAAAGCATATGAAGAAGCAAATCCACACATACACATTAAGGTAGACAAGGCTAAAATAACAAATCCCCCTAGGGATGTTCTATTAGACCCACTTAAATCTAGAACTTTATAATTTAGTGTGTTTTACAAATAAATAACACTAATAGATCAAAAATTAAAAAATATACACTTTTGAAAAAAAATAGCACTCAATTTCAAGTTACCAATCAAAAGATATATTTTTTACAAGTTTTTTGGTCATAAATGGGCCAAAAAATAAAATTGCACCAAAAAAATATTAGATGCTTGGAAAACATTAAATTCTTAGAGGGATAAAAATATTTTTTAAGGGCTGAAATTCAAGCCACCACTAATATTAATCTAAAGTTAATCCCCACCATGTGACCACATCATATGACTAAAGGGCCAAGGGTGAAGATTCAACATGTCACAGAGTCCAAGCAAGGGAATCCACTTGTGGGAAAGGCAAACATGTCACTCATAAAATCTAGAAGGGAAAAACACATTTCTAAAATGATGATAATGTTTATGAACTTGCTTGAACCCATTGTTTATCGCTAGTTGCATGTAATTTCACCTCTTCACCAAAATGGAAGACCCTATCTCTATAGAGAGGAATGAAAAAATACAACTCCACATATCCACATATATCTAAAAGATGCAAAGCTAGGCACATAGATCTACATATATTTTAAAGACATAAAGTTGAAGGTGTAGGTAGAAAATTGAGGGTGTAGACCAAATAATGGTGTAGCCAGTTAAGGGTTCCTTCCACAAATAGGTACATTTTGAATTGAAAGAATGTAGAAATAAAAAAAACTACAAAGATAAAACTAATCTAAGGTTTTCATAGTTGAATGCAACCAAATCATGCCTCCAAAATAACCAAAAAAGGTCTAAATACAAAATGTTACAAATAAAAAATTTATAATAAATCAAACTAGATCAGGGATCTATTTTCAACGGAGTGTGGCCATGAAGCTATGGGAAATGGATTCCAAGAACTTAGACTCTAAAGCTATGATATTATGAATAAATTTAGAAAACACTCACCTAGGGTCAAATCTACAAACCATTACCATAATAAAATCCATTGATGTAATTATCAAATGATATCTCAGCCTATTATACACAAATAGATCATACAATGTGAAATGATATATTTCCTATATGAATAGGTCACCTTACTTTTAGATGACTAGGTGAATAGGTACATATATAGGTGAATCCCAACCATACCATTCATATGGGACTAACTTCCATAAAATAGGTGGAACGAAGGCATCAATCCAACATCCTCATACATGTGGGATAAAGTTTCTCAATGCACACAAAAATAGCCTAAACAAGCTACCAACAAATATGTATGAAAAATCATGAAAGAAAAAATCCTACACTAATAGGATCAACCTAGGATGACTATGAATTTATTAGGGTGGTTTCTAATGATAATGTTGATGCATAATCTAATGTTGAAGGAGGCAATTGTTTACACATAATATTTCTAAACTTTATTATTTACTGATGATTTATCTCTTGCAATAACTTGTTGAATCCCAATCTCTCTGAGTGCACACATTAAAGGATGCATAGGGAAAGGGGTATACATACCATTGATGATTCTCAAGATTGTTGTTTATCTATCATACCTATATCCACTACATTTCTTTCCAAACTTGATCCCTTAAGCAATCTTCCTCCCAATAGCCCCTAACTAAAAAAAGACCGATATTTTCTAACTATATCAACCTAGGTTGATGTAGTATATTCTATTTCCTATCAAAATTCAAACTAGGTTATCCTGAGTTGATGTAGTCTAAAAGTCATGATGCACCCTTCATAACTAAGTCAACCCAATATGACCTAGTTTGAAGGTAAATGATAACTTTTAAAACTAAATCATGGAAGGTTGATATTGTTATCTTAAATTTTGTAAGGGTTTAAGATAATCTATCACAATAGATACAAGTCCCATTTTAATCCAATAAAGATGAACATTTATATTTCAAACTATTGTTTCTCACAATTATGCTTAAATCTACATTTGGAGAAGCCATTGCTTAGATTTAGCCTTGTAGGGAAATAACTTGTCTTGTGGAGTCTTAGATAAAACTAGAATAAGTATTTTAGCTTAGTGTTGAATTCAACCATTATTATCCTTACAACCACAATAATATCTTGCAAAGCACCATTGGCCAAGAGGGAGATTGAGTTTCAACAGGTATTATTCAACGTGAGTAATTCTAACCTTATCTCTTTCATTCGATATATATATATATATATATTACATAATTGATAGTTTGAATTTATAAATCCTATCTGAATCTCCTCTATAAATAAACTTAGTGTGGCCATAGGGTTATTAAAACTTTTCATTTTCCACCCTAGGTATTCTAGGCCTTTATTTGCCTACCATGGTTCCTTACCCCTTTTAGTTATGGTTTAACTATCCCCATTATTTATGCTGAAAGATTTGGTAATAATATATTATATTAAATTCATTACTATATATTTACTTAAGGTTATTGCATTATGTTGGTTTCCTAGAGGCCTTAAAACCTTCACCATTGATGTTATGTGATAAGTGTTCCTCTAGCTAGGTTTAGAGGATCCAAATTGGTCATGGCCTAATATAACCAAGTATCTAATGGGTTTTAGTTGATATACATTCTATAAGTTTGGATCTATTAGGTAGGATAAGTTTCAAGTCTATCTTAATCCATTTCATATATTCTAGAAAACCCAATGTGAACTAACCATTGATTTTTATCCTTTACCGAACTATATTAGCACAGGTCGATACAATTATATTTCTCTATATTTTTTAGTAGACTACATCAATGTAGGTTGATTTAGTCTAAATTATATGTATTTTTAGGTGAAATTAAATCAATGCAAGTTGATAGCATTCTGATTCTTAATGTTTCTAAACAAACTATATAGACATGGGTCGATCTAGTTTGCTTTTCTATATTTTTTATTCAACAAACTATATCAACCAGGCCTGATCTAGTTTTATTTATCTAATTTATTTTTAGTATTTTCTATGAAATACATTGAACCATGTGAATCTAGTCTAATTATTATGTGTTTTATATGAAACTACTTTGATGTAGGTTGATACCGTGTTAATTCTATGTGTTTCCAAAACATTTCTCTAACACAGGATGATCAAGTTTTTGCTCTCAGATCTACATTATCTTTAGTCAACCAGCCACATCATCACACATTGATCTAGTTCCATCTTCTAGATAATTCTCTAACATACTATATCGACATATTTCAATATAATTTTATTTTTCAGTCAACTTAATTAAACAAATTTTCTATTATGTAGTTAATTGTTCATAGAAAACTATATCGATGCAGGACAATATAGGTACAAATTTATTTTCTTCTTTGTAAAATTGTATCAACCCTTATTGATATAGTTTAATGTTTGTATTTGTTTTTAGTAAACTATATCAACCATGTTCGATCTAATTTTACTATGTTTATACTATCTGAACAAAGTACATCGGTCTGCACTGATATATTTATGTTTTTTTATTTTCAACACAAGGAAAACTTTCCTTTTTAATAATTAATCAAACATTTAATTTCAATTTTACTACCTATTTATTTCCATTCATTAAATGTTGCAAATTGATTTTTAACATTGATTTTCACCTTTTATTTTCTCTTTATTTGACTTTCCCTATAAATTGTGTTCTAGTAGTTTTCAAACTACTTAGTTATTATTGTGAAGGGCTATGTGGTGCTCTATTTTCAATCCTTATCTATTATTTATAGACATCATGGTGTGAGGGGATTTACCCAATACAAGATATAATACAAAGCTAAAAATTGACTTTAGTTTCCACATACCTCTCAACATTTAGGAAACACCTAGGATTCCCCTTTTCATTGAACCTTAGGAACCCAACCATCCATCTAATTATGTAGTGCATTAGTTAGCAATTAGTGCCAGGTAGTTAATACTAGCTTACCCTTGAAACGGGGTTTAGTGGGAAATGAGAATGTTACTTCCTCTATATTTAGTGTTCTAAAATATTGAGTTAAAACTATCTAATGTAAAAACAAGTATCTATGAGATCCTAAAAGAAAGTCACATCCTTTTAACACATCTACCTAATCTTCATTTCAAAAAAAAAGTCAGTAAAAATAGTTAAAATTCTAATTTTTTACTTGATATTGTATTATGTATTGTAGACTATATCATCCAACACCGATACATTTTTGTGTTTTGTGTTCCAACTACATCAACCAACACTGATATAGTTATCTATGTGAACATATTACATTAATTAGGCTTCATATAGTCTATTGAGTTTGCTTTCCCTTTGCCTTTGTTTATTATACTATATCAACTAAGACCGACATAGGATTTTTCCCAGATATGACTACATCGAGGTTAAATTTTCATAGACTTAACTACATCAACTAGGCTTAATATATGCTATCTTTTCACACTTTTGTCTATGTAACTACATCAACTAGGCTTGATATATTTATTTTATGCCACTACTATGTGTGTGTGTGTAACTACATTGACCAAGTTCAATATAATTATTTTTTTCCACTTCTACCTATGTAAATACATCAACCATGCCTGATATAGTATATTTTATATTTCCATAAGTTGGTCGATAACATTTATTTCATGTAATTAATCACATACCATTAGGATATTACCCATTAGAATATTTCTTACTAATCTTAACCCATTTATATTTTACATGGGTTACTCTTTCCTACCTACTTTATCCACTAATGGTAACCACACTTCATGGTGAAATTACTCTCAACAACCATCTAGATCTATAGAATGTAACATAGTGAAAATCACTTGTAATGATGATCTATATGATTCTCATATATTCAAAAACCTACATGAAAATACCATTTATACTCCTAATATAAAAAATGCTTTATCCAAACTTCCCTACTTCACCATTGGAGTTATAGATATCAATTTGGGAAATCCCCCTTAGGAATATTCCTATCACAACTCTAGGAAATGTTCCTTTTGATAATATAGGGAATCCATCCCCTTCTAATAATCAAAATCCACTTATTAATACAACCTAAGTTATTGCACAAATGATTCAACAAATGAATGTTATGCAAAAAACTATCAGCTCTTGAATGCTCCAAATGTAAATTCATATCTTAAAAATGGCAAGTCAACCTTCAATCATCTTATCTCAACATAATTAAATTTTTTCTCCTCATCCTCTCTGAGATGCCAATGGGAAAATCATTCCTCAACCTCTTCTGCATAACAAAATGAATTAGAATCTTCAAAATGAACCTTTATCTCGCTTTATCATATCTATAGTTATTGGAAACATTTATCCATTTATTACATATGATGGGACTAAGGATTCATCTATTTTAATTAAATATTTTGGTAATATTTACAAAGAATGGGTCTAAAACAATACAAGTGCTACTGCTAAACTTCTTATCAAAACATTTATGGGAGATGCTCTATAATGGTATAAACAACTCCCTCAACATTCCATTCTACAAATATAAGACTTAATCATTGCTTTAGCTATGTGATTTCAACACATTGGCCTTTCTAAAAAATAGCATTAACCATTTCATTAATGCTAAACAATTATTTAACGAATCTGCTCATACCTTTATCAAATGATGGAAATCATTAGCTCAAAAATCAAATCATAACATGAGTGATGGTAATATTTTCAAAATCTTCATCACTACTTTAAAATATTCTCTTCAACATAAGGTGTATATTTTCTCTCCTCAAACTCTGGAAGATGCTTTTGATCAATCCAAAAGACAAGATTTTCTCATGACTCAATTTGAACCTCCTCATAGTATCATCAAGGATTATTGTTAAACTTCAACCAATGCAATCATCATTACCAATTATAATATTAAGCATTCTCAAACCAAAACATGAGAAAAATAATCATATATTCAAACTCCCTCCCACACACCCTTAACTGTGTCATAATGAGAAGGCCATTACTTCCATCCAAAAATTTTAGTCACACTCTCAAGGTTTCTCCCTCATTATATGATCCTAACAAATTTTTTTAGTTCCATAATGATATTAATCACTCTCATAAAACATATCGTGATCTTTCAAAATTTTTAGTGTCGCTCATGTTGAGAGATGTTTTTGATTATGATACTATGATCAAGACTCATCATAATGAATATCTTATAGATTCTCAAAAGATAAAATTTTCCATATCTACCAATCAGAGACCTTAAAAATTTCTTTTCGATCTAAATACACAAAATCCAAATGAAAATGTTTTTCTTATTGATGATAACTATGGTTAATGTTATACTAATTCTTAATATGTGAATGTGACTAAAGTAAATTATTGCCATAATCTTGCTGTTTCTATGCTATTTTCACTTTCTACATTCAAAGAGAGAATTAAGAAACTGAGAAGAAATGGTCAAGGCTTGTATGTACCTTGATGTAGTCGTGCGCACTGTAATCTAGATGCTGTGAGAACTCCTCTTTGGTTGTGGAGGATGACACCTACAAAGGAGAGAGACTAAGACAAAAAGGGCATTAGATGAGTAGATGGTGGGTTGTCAAGCAAAAGCTTGATCCCAGAAGTACGAAGACTTCCTTAAGGGATATCAACCCACTAGTCGATAAAAGGGATGTCTGATAAATAGCAGAATGTTAAAATACTGAAATGATAAAAGACTGAAAAGGAAAAAATGGAAGCAAAGGCTTACCTGAAAGATGCTGTCGGACTGATCACAGTCACTGGTGTTGGTGATCCTATCGGCATCGGTTGTTGAGGTCTGCCGACGTCGGTTATTCTACCGATGTCGGTTGAGGCAGTGGCCAGCGTCGGTCGGGGCAGTAGTCTGTGGACAAGGTCTGGATGAGTTTTGGTCTATGGATGGGTTTGAGACAGAGTTTGAGCCGGGTTGAATGGTTTGGGGGTCTAGGTCTGAGAGTCTGGTTTTGGTTAATGGTCTGTGGGTCTATGCAGAGATACAGGGGAGTCAAATGGACAAAATATCAAATGGACAGAAGGGTAGAGGAGGCCAATAGGGAGACAGGGAAATAAGGATTCGGGTCTAGTTTGGTCTGGGGATAGGAAGTGCTGAATCTAGTTCATAATACTTAGAAGCAAATGACTAGAAAACACAATGAAAGTACAAACAAAATACTTACCTGTGACCGATTGAAGGAGTGTTGTAGACTGGTGTACCTATTATTGGTGCTACTGGTGTGAAAGCCCTATTACTGATGGAGTTGCTGAAGGCATAATTCCTATTGCTGCACCTGAGAGAGAGAGAGTGAGAGGCTTGGTTTGAAGATTGGTAGAGTAGCGGAGTAAAGGAATGGATTGATTCAGTCGGATGGAAAGATACCAGAGTCTGATGAAGAGCTGAGATGAAGAGATGGATAATGGATGCAAAAAGCCATTAAGAAGGCCACCGATGTCGACAATATCACCGATGTTGGTCGACAGTTGACCGATGTCGGCGGCTGGAAAGCAAGAAAAAGGCTAAAAATAGCCTTTCATCTATTTTCCCAACTGTCGGGTCAGCGAGTCCGAGGAAGAAACGATGGAAGAGGATTAAAATGGGCGAGAGGTTAAAGGGGAGAAGTTCGAATGGGAGTCTAGGCATTAATATTGGCCATGTGGGGAATGAAGGGAATCTAAGAAGGGTATCCAAGGGTGGTGAGGTGGCAAGGAGAGGGAATTATTAATTTGAAATAAGATAATTATTTCAAATTAACAAGACATAGGTTAGGAGTGGTTAAGTGGACCAAAGGGGACTAAGGAGGGAGAAAGGACCAAGGGGTAGACACGATTTCGGTGTCTACATTTGCCCCTTTTTGTCTTGTTAGTTGTTCTGGATGAACTGCAAGACAAAAATAGGATTTGATTGCCCCAGGTGTGGGATAAGGTTGATTTTATCTTGTTGGTTGTTCAAGTGAACTGCAAGACAAAAATAGGAGGGTTGGTTGCCCCAATTATGGATGAGGTATTCCCCCTCAAAGCAAGAGTCGAGGGAAGGGAACCTAGAATCAGGTGCTGATTTGACAAAGAGTGGATGAAGAAGAGTGAGGGTGAACACTGCAAAAGTCATGATTGCATGTATACCACTTCACAGGATGGTCAGGTCAAATTGTCATAGGTCGATGGTCGAGGAGTGCCAAAATTGAAATAACCAAGCCCCAACATTTAGTCGTCTACTGATTGGGTTATTCAATCTAAGCTGAAGCTCCAAATGGTCATCGTGTTCCAGGTATTCTGGGCTCAGGAAGTGCTCCCAGAAACACGAAAATGTCACAAGTAGTGCGGATTAACCAGCTTGCGATCCTATACTTATGAAGGTCAAAAATAGTCTGTGCACAATGTTGCTAACCAGTCGTGAGGTAGCATACATGTAAAAAACAACCAAGGCAACGTGGCTTTGGAAGTGGTCAAGGTCGGAGGAGATCGGCATGATCTCCAATGGTCATTAGTCGAGGTGGATGGATGGATGAAAGGATGTGGTCGAGCTAACCTCAGAAGATGTTATGTGATCTGAGTGCTGCCTACATAGCCCTTGTGTGAAGGGCCTCAGGCCAATGTAGTTCTCCCTAAAAGGGAGGAAGGGTCAAAGGGATGGAATTGATCTTGGTCGATGGCAAGGTCATGGTCAAAAAGAGGAAAGAAGGTTTGTCCATCAGAGAGATGAACAAATGAGGGTGGTCGAGCTAACCCCAAAAGATGTCGTGTCATCTGAGTGCTGCCTACATAGCCTCAGTCTTAGGGCATCAGACCAATGTCGTTCGAATTAGTTGAGAAGATTGGTCGATGATTGGTTTGGTCATGTGTCGAAATGATGAGGAGAAAAAGATGTTACAGCCTTTTCCAAATGGTGTATTCTGCAACATTGGTTGAGGGGTCTTTCATTTTCCTAGCAATTGTCCATAGTCGTGATGGACGTATGCTAAAAATGAATTGAGGTCTATTTATGCTTCAGCAAGTATTGGTTTATGTTTAACATAAATTGTGTCTGGTCGATAGTTTCCATGTGTATTGGTGTCCATAAAAACTAGTGTGAATAGGCTATGGGAGTGGCCTGAAAAAAGAGTTGAGTTGAGTTGATTAGGTTTGAAAAGTGATGAAGTTGAATGTGACCAAAGTGTAGAAAAAGTGAAAGGCATATTGCTCTTTCATTGACAAGGACTAGAATGACAGCATAGATAGGGGTTGTTAGAACCAAGAGCCCCATTCATGCATGACGTCGTTGACCATATGTTGTGTTAGAGAGGTAATCGAATCACTTTGACATTAAAGTGAGCTCGAAGTCCCTTGAGCAAGTGATAGGAGGAGGATAGGGTAACCCGTTTTAGAGCAGAGATAACTTTGCCTCTTTTTATAGGAGACCCTGAGACAACTACAAGCCAAGTCCATGATTTTTGATTTTTTGTTTTTTTGTTTTTCTTTTTGGTGCAGACTGATCAATGCGGGAAGTCTACATAGAAATGTCATTTTCTTGGTGGTCATTTGTGAAGCTGATCAATGCAGGAAGCTTCTAAGAAAGATTGCTATTTGTAGCAAGAGTTAATCATAGCCATCCTTCGAGGGAGTGGTCTATATTTTGCTTTATATATAAGGGCTTTGAATAACTGTCCTTCGAGGGAGCAGTCTATTAGCTACAACAATGATATTACAGCTGTCCTTCGAGGGAATAGTCTGCCTTTTGATTCTAATTTGGTGACTTTGGATATTTTGACATCTTGATTTGTTTTGATAGAAATGTGAGTCATGGACAAGATTATAGAAGGTCAAGGTCTCCCTTTTATTAGGACAAAGCATCCATACTGTATAAAAGGGGTATATAGGATTTGTTAAGGGGAGTAGGGTTGAAAGGAATGAGGACTAAGAGGACGGGGATTGCTCAAGGGATGAGCTCAAGGTAAATGTCAAGTGGACGAGTATTCGACTAACAGTAGAATGGTCGCAGATGCAATGCATTAAGAGGCTCAGGTTCTGGCCGTTCATCGAGAGAAGACAAATGATACGTCCTTGATCCATACTTGTGCATGATAATGAAAGGTTCGAGCAGATTAGGGGTAAACTTGCCTCATTTACTTTGCTCCATATTGGTCACGTGCTGATTGATGATGGCTTGAAGAAGTGATAGGTGCTTGGTTGGTTGATGTTTGATGATTGAAGTTTGGTCGAGGTTTGGTTGCTGCTGGTCAGGGTCATGATAGGAAGGTTGATTGATGATTGGACATGTGTGGTCGAGGTCTAGTCGAAGTTATGATAGGAAGGTTGATCAATGGTTGGACGAGACTTGGTCGAGGTTTGGTCAAATGTCTAGTCAAAGTTGGTCGAATGTTTGGTTGAGGTCTTGGATTGATTATTGATTGATGTCTGGTTGATATTTGTTGATATTTGGTTGATGGTTGGGTTGAAATTGGTATTGGGTCGATGATTGGTCAAATTTGGTCGAGACTGGTTGAAGCTTGGTTGATTGATTGGGTGAAAAGGTTGGTTGATTGATTCGATTGAGACTGGTCGAGGCTGGGTTGAATGTGTAGTCAAGGTTTGGAATTAAAAGAGTGATTGATATTTGGTCGAGATTGGGTTGAAAGGTTAGTGAAGGCTTGGATGAAATTTGAATTCCCCCAGTGGCTAGGGGGAAGGTTTGACAGATTGGTCAAGGTCGGTTGAGGCTTGGTGGTCAGATTGATTGTGTTGATGTCGAATAATGGGGTCAAAGGCGGCAAAGGGACCATAATTTGGCATGGAGATCTCGATTTAGGTGATGAGGTTTGAGAATCATGGGTCGGTGTTGATGATTTGTCGAAGAGGTGGTCAAGAGGGTCCTTGATGAGAAGGGAATCCTTTTTCCATTGTTGATGAATGAAAGCTTTGAGAGTGCAACAATGCTCAGTGTCATGTCTCGGAGTGTGATGATAGTGGCAAAATTTAGAGTTGTCGAACCAAGATGGCCTTGATCTGAGAGTTGATGAGTGGGGTGGTGTTGAAGGTTTATTGATGATGTGGTCGAGAAGAAGGGTGTCATTCCCCAGACATTGGCAAATGGCAACCTTGAGGGCACAACAATGC
Source organism: Torreya grandis (assembly GCA_037957365.1). Lineage (NCBI taxonomy): Eukaryota > Viridiplantae > Streptophyta > Pinopsida > Cupressales > Taxaceae > Torreya > Torreya grandis. Next base: position 1,522,500 of record JARHVA010003415.1, on the reverse strand, counting down.
TCAGTGTCATGCCTAGGTGTGCGATGATACACACAAATGTGAGTGTCATCGAACCAGGGTGGTTTTGGTCTGAGAGATTGATATGGTTTAAGCAGTAGAAGATTGATGCGAGAGGACTGCAACAATTGCCGTAACAGCAAGGCATAAGAACTTGCTAATGGGTCTGGATGTTTTGTTATAATGGGGGTTGATGACTTTGGTTTGAGAGGCATAAGAGGCATAGGTCGATGGTTTGGAGGAGATATATGTCTGATGGGTTGAGGGAGTAATGGAGGTGACTTGCCTCTGTGAAGTATGGGACTAGGAAGAACTCTTATTAAAGTGGACAGATGCGGGCCCAACATTGAAGGTAATGAGGAAGGTGGGGGAGGAGTTCTCCGATGTGGTCTAGTGGCCTTCTTTGGTTTGGGTTGAGGGCCACCTTTGTGCGAGGCGAAGTTAGATGCGGGTTTGAGTTCAGATATGAATGGAGGTGAGTGAGATGTAGCAATCTCAGGCAAAAGGCAAGAGGAAACCGTGACTGTGTCTTCCTCGATCGAAATGGGTGAAGAGACTGGTTCTTCTCCTGGTGGAGAAGAAATAAGAGAGTGTGGCTCCTCAAGAGGGTAGAAGGCAGGGATGATGGTGCCTTCTATTTGTGCTTGAGGAGTAGGCAAGGTAGGGTCTTCAGATGAAGTTAGGGCTAATGGCATTGGCATGGTCAAGGCATCCTCCAGTATAAGAGAGGTAGATGGAGGACTAATAAGAGAAGAAAGTTCTTCATCCTGTGATGGAGGAGGTTGGTCAGGGACAAGAGGCAAGATAGTGTTGATTGTGTGAATATCATGCTCATGGGAGCTATCGGCCATGGTCTAGACATTGTTTTGAGTAGGTGGATGGTTTGGAAATGGTTGTTTGAAGATGTCGATGTGTTGGTTGGGTGGGGCATTAGGGTTGTCCAAAACAAGATCTCCCTTGTCGATCATGTCTTGGACTATGTTCTTGAAGGTTCGGCAATTATCGATGTCATGGCCGTGGATGCGGTGAAAGTGACATAAGTTGGCCTCCCTATACTATCTAGGGATGGCTTTTGAAGGGTTGAATTGAGGTGGTTGGATTGGAGGGAGATTGAGGACCCCCTGCTTGACAAGTTTTTCCAAAATGGAAGCGTATGATTCTCCAAGTGGAGTGTATGAACACTGGATGTATCGTTGTTAGAATTATTTGGTGATGCTTGGAGATGTAGAAGGTTGAGAGTAATTAGTTATTGTCGAGGATGGTGATCTAATGACCATAGTGTTGGCCACTCCTTTGGGTTTGGAGTTGGCGGAAGAAGAGGGTCTCGAAGAAGAAGGGTCATTGGTTTTTGCGTTGGTATTATGCAATTTGACCTTATCCAATGGCACGGAGTTCAAGCTTTCGAGCCATGGTGAAAGCTTCGTTGAAAGTGTGGAATGTCTGAATCCACAAGGTAGAAGAGATGTGCCTGGCACATGCTTGAGAAAAGAACTTGATGAGCTCAGGTTGAGGCAAGGAGAAGGAGAGCTGGTTAAACAAGCCTCTCCAACGGGCGATAAAATCGACTATTGATTCATCGTCGAATTGCCTAATGGAGTAGAGGTCTGTGATTGAGACTTGTTTGGTGATGTTGATAGAAAAATGGTTGAGAAATAATTGGGCAAGTTGAATGAATGAAAAGATATAATGTCTGGCAAGAGAGCTATACCAGTCAAGGGCAGGGCCAGCAAGTGACATGGGGAATGTGCGTAAAAGTAACGCATCGTCATGCGCTATAAGATAGCAGGCATGTCTGAATGCCCATAGATGTTGTTGTGTGTCCTCTTTACTCTAAAAATGAGTGAATTTAGGAAGCTCCCATTGGTTGGGGTATGGTCGGATAGGGACGGAAGGATGGATGGGCTCGTTGTAAATTTGGTCATACGAGAGAGCATTGCGTGAACCAGAGATAGAGGTCTCAAGACTGGACATTTTATCCATCAGCATTTTGATGACATCTACTAATGGATTGGTAGACAAGGTGCCCCCTAGGTTGTAGGGTGCTTGAAAGAGGCTAGAGGAGGCATACGACATAGTCGGTTACAGTTGTAGGGGCGCAACGTATGGATGACTAGTCGCAGGGATAGATGTAGAGGCCAAGTGTGGTTGGGTTATGGAAGTAGAAGGTATAAGTTGACTGGATACCGCCAAAGGTGGTTACATGATGGCACTGGTAGAAAGGGAGGTAGACACTCCTACTTTTATGGGCACAAGAGTGTGAGCGGTCGAGACAATTAAGTTCTGGTATGATGTAGAACTTGGTTGAATTGCATGTGGTTGAGGGGGTAATGGAACCCCGATGGAGGTTGGTCTAAAAATAGATGGGAAGGCCAAACTTTGCGTATTGGCCATGGTCGGGTTAATGGTTGAGGCAAAAGGCTGGGTCATAAAAGGTTGGATAGCGAATGGTGTCGTTGTCACCGCCGCTTCACCCGAAAGGTCTCGCGTTGGGTTTCTCGCAAGATAGTTTTGGAGGGCTTTGACATTGAGGTCCAAGAATCTTTCAAAATCTTGGTCCCCTTTAGGGATGATGGGGGTCTGAGTTGGGGTAGAAGTTCTTTCGATCTCTGAGTGGAACTCCATTATAGGACTAGTTAGGGACGAGGGAGCGTGGTCAAGAAGAGCCTTGGTTTGACTGTGCGTCAAAACCATTCAAGGCATGAAGAGGGTCAGGTTCCAGAAACTGTGTTTTTTCAATTTCAAAAACTCAGAATGAGGTTTTGGCAGAAAAAAGGGTTGGGTTTTAGGCTACTATTTTGGAAAAAATGACTGTGATAGTGACCGACATCAGTTGAAAAACCGATGTCGGTGAGAAAAGATGGCCGACGTCGGTGGTAAAACCGATGTTGGTGGAGGGATATGATCGACGTCAATGGAGGGATATGACCGACGTCGGTGGTAAAGCCGATGCCGGTGACTGTGGTTTTTAGAAACTTAGAAAACTTGAAAATTCTTGGAAAAAAGGAAGAAGAACGTCTTCACTAGCTCAAAAAACCAAATAGGAATAGAAAAATAGAGATGGAGACAGATAGGCCCTAAGTGTTAAATCCTAAGAATCAACTTTTTAGAATCCTGTGGCTTATCCCTTAAAGTGATGTTTGGGAGGTTGGCTGTTAGAGGGGGCCTAGAAGAGGTAGTCTATGGATGGTTTCAAGTTTTGTTTAGGTGCTGAAGAAGTCTGGGTCAGGTTCCGTACATGGCCTGGTGCTAAGGAGCAAGCTCCCCTCACTTCGCGAGTCCAGTGATAAGCTAGTCTCGCTTAGCCAAAATATAGTTTTCCTAGAGATTAGACTCTGCCAGAGAATAGAGTGGGCTTTCCCCTTTGTGATGAAATCCAAGTAGGATCGTCGGGAGAGGTAAGGTATCCGCTGGGGGATGAAATCCCAGTCGGGCCTTGTCTCAAGTAAGTTTGATGTTTGATTTAGTGCAAGTGGTTTAGGTTGTGTAACATCAAGTGATCTACGATTAATTCAATATGCGGTTTGTTAATTACTAAGTGTGGACTAAGAAATGCAATCAAGCAGAAACGCAATGCAACGTGTTTTAAGCCCCAAGTCGAAATGTTAAGTTCGGATGAAAACAAGTTGAGAAAGGGTTGAATGATATGATTTTTGACTAGTCTAGAAATGCAAAAAAATAAAAGAAAAGTTCTTTTTATTCCTGCTTATGATGTCATTTAGAGGAGAAGAAAGAGGTGAAAAGGGAGGATCCTGATGCACCCTATATGAATGAAAGAAAGAAAGAACCCAAAGAAGGCCCTAGGGTCCCACTGGGCGTGCCAAAATGTTTCTATGCTATTTTCGCTTTCTACATTCAAAGAGAGAATTAAGAAACTGAGAAAAAATGGTCAAGGCTTGTATGTACCTGGATGTAGTCGTGCACACTGTAATCCAGACGCTGTGAGAACTCCTCTTTGGTTATGGAGGATGACACCTGCAAAGGAGAGAGACTAAGACAAAAAGGGCGTTAGATGAGTAGATGGTGGGTTGTCAAGCAAAAGTTTGATCCCGGAAGTACGAAGACTTCCTTAAGGGATATCAACCCACTAGTCGATAAAAGGGATGTCTGATAAATAGCAGAATGTTAAAATACTAAAATGATAAAAGACTGAAAAGGAAAAAATGGAAGCAAAGGCTTACCTGAAAGATGCTGTCAGACTGGTCACAGTTGCCGGCATCGGTGATCCTACTGGCATCGGTTGTTGAGGTCTGCCGACGTCGGTTATTATACTGACATCGATTGAGGCAGTGGCCGGCATTGGTCAGGGTAGTAGTCTGTGGACAAGGTCTGGATGAGTTTTGGTCTGTGGACGGGTCTAAAATAGAGTTTGAACCCGGTAGAATGGTTTGGGGGTCTGGGTCTGAGAGTCTGGTTTTGGTTAATGGTCTGTGGGTCTGTGCAGAGATACAGGGGAGTCAAATGGATAGAATGTCAAATGAACAGAAGGGTAGAGGAGGCCAATAGGGAGATAGGAAAATAAGGATTCGGGTCTGGTTTAGTCTGGGAATAGGAAGTGCTGAATCTAGTTCATAATACTTAGAAGCAAATGACTGGAAAACACAATGAAAGTACAAATAGAATACTTACCTATGGCTGGCTGAAGGAGTGTTGCAAACTAGTGTACCTATTGTTGGTGCTGATGGTGTGAAAGCCCTATTGCTGATGGAGTTGCTAAAGGCAGAATTCCTATTGCTGTACCTGAGAGAGAGAGTGAGAGGCTTGGTTTGAAGATTGGCAAAGTAGCGGAGTAAAGGAACGGATTGATTCAGTCGGATGCAAAGATACCAGAGTCTGATGAAGAGCTGAGATGAAGAGATGGATAACGGATGCAAAAATCTGTTAAGAAGGGCGTCGACGCTGGCACTATCGCCGACGTCGGTCGATAGTTGACAGACGTCGGCGGCTGGAAAACAGGAAAAAGGCTAAAAATAGCCTTTCGTCCATTTTCCCAACTGCCGGGTCAGCGAGTCTGAGGAAGAAACAATCGAAGAGGATTAAAATGGGCGAGAGGTTAAAGGGGAGAAGTTGGAATGGGAGTCTAGGCATTAATATTGGCCATGTGGGGAATGAAGGGAATCCAAGAAGGGTATCCAAGGGTGGTGAGGTGGCAAGGAGAGGGAATTATTAATTTGAAATAAGATAATTATTTCAAATTAACAAGACATAGGTTAGGAGTGGTTAAGTGGACCAAAGGGGACTAAGGGGGGAGAAAGGACCAAGGGGTAGACACGATTTCAGTGTCTACACTTGCTCACAAAGATACTATCACAAAATCAAAGAAACCTTCCACTAAAGAATAAATTATTACAGATACTATAAATACTCCTCCATCATCTTTAGACCCAACCACTAGGATGAGTAATCCCCACATGCTAAACCTCAACCTAGTTTCTCCATTCTTACAAAGACTACCATTTCTAATCAACCTAAACCTTATGTTAATTCCACTTTTAAACCTTATTATACTTTTATAGAAGAACTTGTTGATGTGAATTTTGACACACAACCATTGTTAATCCTTGGCCTCTCTTGAAAGTATGGAGATCTTATGAATAAAATACCTCCCAAAGGTCTAAATGTACCATGGCTTAGTATACTAGTCTTCACTTAGTTGGCTAATGTAAACTATTCCATGTTAGGGGTCTATTATAACAATTTTAGAAACTACTAACTATGATTAAAGGATTCAAAATAAGCCACATACTTCACTTGGGATATGTTTGTAGGGTCTAACCTCCAACAAAAATTAGGCTTCTAAGATTTATCATCTAAAATAAGTTGACTTCCTTCATTAGTTTATCATGTCGTTAAATACAACAATGCAATAATGATGATGACCTTTGATATATAAAAAGAAATCAATCAAGACATATAGTTAACTATAGATTTCTATGTCTTAGATTAACTTGATCATAAAGAGAAAACAAAATATTAGGGATAAAGAGATAAAATTCCTATGGTAAACATAAATAAACCCAAAGTTATCTGACTAAGTGAATTTTCATTTAAACCAATCTTCAGTTGAGCTAGACATAACATAACTCCAACTAAAGATGATGTAAGAGTCTTAGAGTGAGAGTGATTGTAATAATAAATGACATAACTACCATAAAAAATGTGTAAGAAATGACCACATAATCTCAATAGTCTTCCACTTATGAGGATTTTCCTTTTGATTAATATTATCTTGGAATTTATACAATCATCAAAGACTCAAAAAATAATTATATAACAATAAAGCTAAAAATAGGAAAAGGGAATAGATTATCCTAAAAATCAAAATCAAAAGTCTAGTTCTATATGTCTCCTTTCACAATCCATAAAGAGCCAACCCCTACCATGGCACAAAAGGTTATCTTATATAGGTACATAGGCCTATGGAGTTCAGAAGCAAATTTAAATTCAAACTCACCCACTAATAGGGTAGTTAAAAAAATCATCAATGTGGTCGACCCACTTGAGGTTCATTAGGAACAAATCCCACCCAATTTCATCAAAAAAATATTAGGGACCATGTTGGACCAAATCAAGAATGAATTTTTATGGGGAAGTTAGTTGAGATTGCATTGGGATATTCAACTGTGCATGTCCTATGCGGTTAGAACCATGCCTCTTTAAGGCATATTTTTTTTCTTTTATGCTTCATTATTAATCTTAATGCACCAACCATGCTTTGGTTAATGTTTCTATTCACATTTCCAATGAATTATTTTATTTTCCCTAACCATTCTGGTAATTAGGGCTACTCAGTAATTGATTCTACAAATTGAACCAAGTGTGCAATCAAATCCTAGCTTTGAATTATTTCAATGACTAAATGGGATATCAAATTTAAATTTATGCTTTGTTGGATATGAATCCAATGTATCCTTAGCTCTTATGGGGTCCATGTCATGTGGCTTCTCTTTTATTTTCCTTTATTGCACAATTATCTTTGCTTTTGTGGGTCCTGTATGCAAAGGGAAATGCAACTGATCTATATATCAATCTTATCTTAGAGAAGATCAATCCTAATTACACTTCTGATTGTTGATATGTTAGCTATTCAAGGTCATGACCAAGATGGATCTGATAAACCTAACCAATGGATATCTTACCACAATAACATTACTAGAGAGGGTTCCAAAGCCTCTAGTAAAACAACATCATGCAATAACCCTAACTAGGTCCTATGTTTTCATGTTCACAAAGTAAATGATAAGTAAATTTAAATCTAATCTAGTCCTCACCAAATATTTTAGCACATAGTGGGGATAATAAACATAAAAAATATACATTCATAATATATTCCTAATTAAGCTATGTATAGATAAAACCATAATACATGGAGAGAGAAATATATTAAAAAGCCATTACTTATGTTACTTCTATCTACTAAAATAAAAGAGTAAAGTTAGGGATACTTACTTTGAAGATGAATTCATTGAGACTCAATCTCTCCCTTAGCCAAAGGTGTTTTGTAAGAGGTTGTTGTGGTTTATAAGGATCACTAAGAAAGGCTAAAACATCTAAGAATTTTCCATAAGGCAAGACTATTCTCCAAGTATAAACCCTTAGCTATAACTTCTGAAGCAGAATGGAAGAAGAATAAATTGTAAAGAAGTATAAATGAATAATTAACTCCTCTCTCTAAGAAATGGAAAAATGAATGTGTATATATAGCTGGATCTAAACCTAAACCTTTTTGAAAGTTTAGTCGATAGGGTTGGCCCAATTGACTCTATATTGTTAATTGATAAAAATAAGTTAGGTCTTAGTCAAGGTCAAACAGGAACCAACATATACCCTTAATATGTTTTATCAATTTGAATATAGGGTTGATGGGGTCAATAGTGTAATGTAAATTGTCAAAAAGGGTTTTAGGCTTGGGAAGGGGTTAAGTATGGTGGTGAATGCTTGGAGGAGTGTGCAAGAGAGAAGATAAGGCTTAGGGAAGTGTGTAAGAGAAGGTTGGATTTATATCAAGTTGTGGTATAGGGGACAACAATCTTATAAAGAACCAATGGTCTACCCATCCCTTTCCTAGTGCACCCTTTAAGGTGTGGACTCAGAGAGATTGAGACTCGAGAGATTATTTCAAGAGAGAAAGCATCATTAATTGATAAAGTTTGAAAATATTATGTGTATACATATGCACCACTTGAATCTCATCATGTGTCACTTAAGTGTAATAAGGGATGGTGCTTCAAGAAAAAAAATAGCAAGACACAACATCGAAGCTAAATAAATTATAATATTTTAAATAATAAAATAATTGAAAATAAATGACTAAAAGGGAAATAACTAAAAATAAAAATAATGTATGTGTACATTGACTTACCTTTATCACTAGATGATTTTCTATTATGTTTGTGGTTTTGATCATGAAGGGCATAGAGACTATTTTGGACAAACCCAAGGATACAAAAATTAAAGAGCAAAAATAAGCAAATGTAGGAAAGCCAAGATAATTGATGTGGTGTAGACAAGATGTACTCATAAATTTGGTAAGCAGAGATGATAAATGCTAAGTTAGGACCAAATGACTAAGTAAAAAATTAGAGTAAATTAGGTAACCAAAAATCCAAGATTACTAAATGATTGAAAAACTTAAATAAGTAAACCTTAAGTAAGAAAGCCAAACTAACCAAGTCAAACTAAGGATACATGTCAAAAATGGTAATCAAACATCAATGTAAAAGTAGTAACAATCTATACTTAAATAAATATGGATGAGAAACTAGTAAAACAACATTTATGAGTGAGTAGTAACAATCCTTACTGAATCATCAATGGAAAAGTGCATAAAAAGGGAAACAACATTGGTAAATGAGAAATAATAAGCCAACCTCACTAAACAATGAAAAAAGTACATAAAAAATTGAAACAAACACAATTGTCTAAAAAAAAAAAGAAATATAACAATGGAAAATGGTAAAAAAACCAATGCAATTCTATAAATGCAAAGACATGGTGTACAGAAAGTAATCCATAGTCACTCAAGCATATCATTTTCTTCTAAATATAGATAAAACTAAAATAAAAAAGTGCTAACATGGTTTAAGATGTGAAGAAGAGGAAATATAGAAGTGGAAAAATAAATTTAGAATAAAAATTGCCTATCAAGGGGGGAAATGAAATGGGTGGAGGGGAAAATGAATGAAAAATCAAGGTAGATAAACTCTTTATCAAAATGAAGACACTTATATTAGGTTTGTCAAAATAAGAGGACTTTCGACACTAAAGACTCTGAATAAATTATCTTAACTACTCAAATTTTAAGTCATCAAATGAAGTATGAATATTATCCCATGAAAGCTATATGCATGAAAATTAAAATGGACCTACCTTCCCATAATGTGTTTGTCATTCCTCAGGACCCTTTACAGAACTGTTGGTCTATTCTAAAGATTAGGTACTTACATGAGAAATTAGGTAGCACGATATATTATTTTAAATTATCTTATCCCAATCTATTGGCCTAGTGCACCCCAAAATACCTTGACTCTATCATGAGGCCAACTATGGAGTTTGAACTTCTATTGGAGATAGGAGATATGCTATTAATCACATCTTTTGGTGTGATTTTGACTTATAACTTTATATGTTGTCTTTTGATCATTTTCTTTTGTTTCAAGTGATTTGGATTTTAACTTTTGATGGATTTTTCTATTCTTCCTCCATATGGATTTGGAGAACCAAACATGGGTGTTAAAAATGACTATCATTTGAAAACTTTGGGACTTGGTAGATAAGAGAGAGAACTTAGAGAGCATGGTGTCTAAGAGTCTTGTTAATTCAGGTGAAATAAAAGTGATATCTTGACTTTGACCTTGTTTTATCCAAAGTGGAATAAAAAGAAAAGAAATCAAGAGGAATGAAACATGAAATAATTTAAATTATTTCAAATCATAAAAAATGTGACAAAGGTGAAAAGGGGATACAATGATAGGTGAGTACGATTCCTTATCATAAGAATGTTGGAAGTATAGGGAAACATTCTAACATAGTTTTTTGTGCAAGTTATATCTACAGAGAAAAAGTCAAAGCTAAGAACAAGGGATCATAAACTTGTAATCATTACTTGACATTCTAGAAAAAGAATACTAAATTAATTAAAGATGGTGATTTTATGATGAGGGCCTGGTCCTATCCATGGTATTATAATGTAACTTATAAAAGAGAAAATCAAGAGGGTTTATAAAGTATAGAAAAAATAAAGATGAGAAAGATGGTATTTTTTAGGAAGGCCTAGTCCTATCCATGGTTTTACACTACAAATCATAAAATAAAGACCCAAGAGGGTTTATAAGTAATTGGAAAATAATGATTCAATAAGATTAAATGAATTCATGAATAAGACTGAGTCCCATCTATGATTTTACAATACAACTCATGATAAAAGAGAAACCAAAGGACCAAGAGAAGGAACTAAGGTTTGTGGGAAGAGAAACTACTACAGAGGGTGAGACCCATGTAGATATCTTATGAAAAGTGTTAGTAGGATATCATATATAAATCATGATAAGAAGGGTAGAATTTAATAAAACTACTTATTTAAAAATTATGCATTGGTGGGCTCTTTGAAAACATGACCTTCATTAGTTTGAAGGTGATAGGTGATAGGACCAAGTATGTCTTTTACTAAATAACGTCCCTACCATTTTTGGGCATATTTGCCTTATGTATTATGAGTATTATATAATTTAAGGACTAGATCACCAACATTAAAATTATAAACTTTAACCCTTTTGTTATGTTATTTGGTGATACAAGCCTTGTATTGGTGATTGTGTTGTAGAGTGGATAGATAATGTTCATCAAGAAGATCAAGAACATGAAGATGAGCTTCATGTAAGTCCTTATCAAGTATAATATCATGAAGATAGATACAGAGAGAGATAATCTTAACTTTTAATAAGAGTATAGATCTAGAACCATAGACTAGTGAGAATGGTGTTACCCTAGTGGTAGTGCGTATGCTAGTATGATAGGCCCAAAGAGCAGGATATAAATGAAGATGTTAATCTGTATAAGTTTCATGGATTGTCTTTTGGAGGATTTTATTGAGAAATTTTTTAGTGGGCTTAGCTTGGCCATTATATTGTGGATGATAGGGTATGGAAAATTTGTGATAAATTTTGAATTTACTACAAAGTTATTTGATGTCTTTATGTTTGAAATTACTTTCATTATCAAAAATGATAGTATGGGGATCTATAAAATGATAAATGATTTGATTAAGGATGAAGTTATAAATAGTGGTTCCTATAAAATTAATGAGAGGCATGTTTTTGACCCATTTGGTAAAATAATTAGCATCGATGATGATAAAGACAAGCCCATCCTGTGATCTAGGTAGTTTACCTATGAGATCTAATCCCCACATTGAGAATGACCAAGGATATTCCATAGTTTAGAGCTTGGATGGTGGAAAATGGATTAGATCATCATGAATTTAGTAAGAACTACACTTTTCAGTAAATTCAATAGCATCTTTTTCATGATTAGGCCAAAAGTATCCCATGCGTAGGCATTTGCATGTTGTAGCATGTCTGTTATAGTGACCACTATAAATGCCCCCATGTGCTTGTTTAAGGAGAGGAAAAAACTCTTATTTAATTACATAGTGGAGTAGGGTACCTTTATTATTGTGATAATAAAGGGTGTTATATCAAAAGACATAGTTGAAAGCTTGTCTGCAAATTTGAGTCTTTTTGTAGGAATTTATGTTTTGAGGATAGGTTTGATGCTCAAGGAATTAGATAATGTCTTTGTACCCCAGGCTCTGTTGAATGGTGACAACATCAATATGATAGATAAGTGAATATAGTGGTTTAATGGAAGATGGCTACTTTCTTTTTTGAATAATAAAAGTAGAAATAGTAAGAACTTGGTGTAAAGAAAATAAGGATGATGAAAAAGAAAGTGAATCAGTGATAGAGTTTTGATCTCTAGGGATGGGATCGATGGTAAAAGTGGTAAATTATTGGAAAGGGTAGTGTCTATTTGATTATAAGTAATAATATTTTCACTTTTACATTGATAATAACTATTAACCTATTGGTAAATGAGTTAGGAATCACCTAAAGCATTCATATATGTAATGTCTAAGTTAAGTGTCACTTTCATGCCTAGGATTAATGCTTCATATTATACCATGTTATTAGTGACATCAAATGTAAGTCAAAATGCCAAATAATTTTTTTACCATGAGCAATAGTGAGTATACAACCTGCCCTAGGTCCTTGAAGGCATTTGGTACCATCAAAATGAAGGGTCCAAGTGTCTTTGTGTAAATCAAAATTGATTTTAGGAAGTTATTTGATGACTAATTTAGATTTAGTAGTATTGGGAATGATAGAGGAATATTCTTGATTACTTGTTTCTAAATAAACAATGATGTTATGGAATTAATCTTTAAGAGATATAACCTGATTAAGACCTTTAATATATAGGATGTTGTCATTGGGGAGCCTATCTTGAAGGTAATTGATAATAGGTATGGGAACTACTGCGAGTTGGTCAATAATGACTTGTCCTTTGAATTTTTTTTGATGATAATATGAAGGTAAAATTCTATTAAAATAACCATCCACTTGCCAATTATATCTCCAAGGAGAAATGTTTTAGAGAAAAAGTGATGAAGGGGGTCAGAATGAACTATAACATAAGTTATTTGATAAAGCATATAATCATAGAGATTTTTAGCTACAAAATAGATAGTGAGGCAATCAATTATACTTTTATATAACAATTTCATAATCAATGAGACTTGAACTGATATAATAGATGGCATAATATCTTCTGTTATCATCTTTTTGGGAAAGCATTATGACAACTGAGATGGATGTGGAAGAAGTGTATAAGATTAAAGGATGGTCATTAGAGGGTGGATAGATCAATAATTATTTCATATTGTCAAATACTTTTTGACAAGGATCAATCCATTTGAGATCATTAGCTTTTTAAATAAGGGAATTAATGAAATAAATTTGATAATCCATTTTAGGGATAAATCATTGTATTGCCCCAAGCTTGCCAAGGTAAGTATGAATGTTTGGAATGGAATGAAGAATAGGCATGTTGATAATAACATTGATCTTATCAGGATCAACATCAATACCATGAAGAGAGATTAAGAACCCTATAAATTTCCTAAATGTGATGCCAAAGACACATTTATAAGGGTTTAGTCTAAATTTATATTTTATGAGTCGATCGAAGATGATAACAAGATTAGAAAGATGAGTTTTGTGGATTTTAGATTTGGTGATGAGATCATTCAAATATGTTTCCAAAATCTTATGGATAAGGTCATGAAAAATGTGGGTTATAGCCCATTGATAGGTATCTCTAGAATTTTTAAGGCTAAAGGGAATTTTAACATAGTGAAAGGTGCCCCATTTTGTGGTGAAAGTTATCTTATGTTAATCTCCAAGGGTGATGTGATTTTTATTATAACCAAGAAAACCATCTATGGGGGATAACATTTCATAGCCAGTATTGGAATTGATGATGACATCTATCAAAGGTAATGGGAAGATGTCCTTGGGATAAGCAAGATTTATGTTACAAAAATTGATGCAAATGTGAATGACCATGGTGAATTTTTTGTGAATAGGTATAATGTTTGAGACCCATTCAGAATAGTCCACAGGTTTGATAAATTTAAAATTTTAATGATTTCTTTATGGCATAAGTTAGAAACTTCAAGAGGAAATTTATATTATTTTTGCTAAACAAGTTTGACATCAGAATAGGTGATGATTTTGTACCATGATATTAGGATCAATACCATGAATGCCCTCATATGACAAAGCAAAGTTCTCAAAATATTTATCAAATAATAGATTGAAGTTATCATGTTCAATTGGTGTGAGTTATCTATAGACTTTTATAGGTTAAGGGCATGAGGGGGTGTTATATTCAATTCTTGTAGTTTCCTCAATAAGCATAATAATTCCATATATAAAATGATATGGCATGTTAGGAAGAGAGGAAATTGGATTTGTTTTATGATCAATGCTAGTGATGAAGTTGTTAAAATGAGGGTTTTTAATTTGAAATTCCTAATTTTATGATGTTGATGATGAAGTTGAGGTTATCAGGTATGGAGTAATTCAAGGATGGCTTCATCACTAGGTAACATACATAGAGGGCCATAATATTCCATATTTACTTCAAGATCAATAATTTTGTTACTATGGTGGTAATATTTAGAATGTATCTGACATATATATGTGGCCTTGGTGTTAGGAACCCCTCCAAGGAAGCAGAATTGATTACTTTTCTTATAAACAATTAAACATGGAAATATACTAGAATGATTAAGTAACTAGAAACTTGAAACAACAAAGAATTTGAGAGACAATACACAATCTTGTATTAAATACTCTTAGAAGAAAATACAATAAAGAAGATGCCACTTCTTCCACCTCAAAGGCTTACCACACCTCAAGACCTTCTTCTCTCTCTCTCTCTCTCGCTCAACCACAACCAACTCAACAATCTGAGTTGTTATCTCCTCTTTGAATGCTTCAGCTGATCTCCTTGACCTTACACCTTGTAGATCTCCTTGACCTTTCTTTAATGCTTCAATGCTTTTACTTGCCTTCTTGATTTATAATACATGCCTCATGGGTCTTTAAATAAGATCCCATGCTTACAAAAATAGACCTCTAATTACAATAATTAGACACACAGCTCGAGACTATAATTAGCCCTTTAACATGCAAACACTCACTTCACTTAACTGACTGTTCATCAACAACAGTTTTGGAACTGCCACAGGCGATCGACATTGTTCCCTATTTGTCTGGTGCTGATCGACGTCAACCGACTCCCTGTTGATGCCGATTGCCTTCTACATTGTATATGACTAATGTCGGTCATACTGCCAACGCTGGCATCTCTAGAACTTCAGCAACCTCCTCCATGTCTGCAACAGTTGAAGCTTTTAGCTCCATAACCTAACAATCTCCCACTTGGAGATAAATAGCTGCAACTGTACCTGTACCTATACACCATCTAGTTTGTTCCCTTGGCTCTGTATCCCTCTTCAAGATCACTCTTGAAGACCAACCACCACAAAACCTATGATTCTATACCTGTCATCCAAGTCCCCTGCCACATCTAAACTTTCTGACAACTCCCACTAGAGACAAAATCAACCTGTGATCTTCCATATATCTTATGCCAAAAGAATTTTGCTGCTCCCAAATTCTTCATGACATACCTCTGAACTAACTTTACCTTTAGCTCAGAAACTCCCTGTATATGTAACCCTACAACAAGCAACACAATACAGTAACAGGATAATGTAGCTAATATTATCCAACCTGGTAAAGAAAAATACAATGGTCAAACCTCCATTGTCCTATAGCCTACTCAAGACCATATACCCTAGCCTTCTATCTCATGTGTCCATCCACTCTCTTCTCTAACTTGATAATCCATCCCTCATCTAGTGCTTTCTTCTAGCTGACAACTCCACCAACAAATACCTGTTTGGTTCTTCTCCAAGGACTCACACTCCTCATCCATGCCAAACTCCCACTGCTTCTGGATTCTACCTGCATTGCCTCTTCACATCTTCCTAGTTCTTGACCATTAGTAAGCAATATAAAGAAGGTGAACAATGAATATGAGGTTCACTTACCCTTTTTGACCTCCATATGGGCATTTGAGACTCCTTGACAGCTTGCTGTCTGCCCAACATCCATTCTAGTGACCGATCTCGGCCATCTCCCAGTCTGCATCTGATCAATGTCAGTTCCTTGCACTGACCCTGACTGTCGACATCATTTCCCTGGCTGGCACCAGTGTCCCCTCTACCAACATTGGTTCCTATCTGACTGACGTCAGACTTCTCCTACTCAACTCTACCGACCCTGCTAGTCTGCACATGACTGATGTCGGTATCTGCCTGACTGACATCGGTTCCAAGTGACCGACGTCAGTGTCTATGTGTTCTTATAAGTGATGAATTCTTCACCTGTGAGTTCATCTTGTATCAAACCCCTATCCATACTACCCTGCTTAGAATTATTCAGCCCGTATGACTGATCTCTATCCCTCATCTCCTCCATAAACACCAAGGCTTCCCTATTTTTGTCAAAAGCATCAAATTTCCTTTTCCTGTAATGAACTTGATCTATGCCTTCTGAATCTGAACTCATACCTTTTGAATCAAGAACATCCATTCCCTTCTTATTCATGTGACCAAGCCTATTAAGCCACATCCTTGAATCTACAGCTAAAGTAGATAAACTAGAAGTAGAATCAGTAATACAAGTAGATAGATAAAGAGTACATACTTTCTTACCTCTTGCTAAAATAAGTGCACCCTTGGTAACCTTCCAAGAATCCATTGTGAGGGTTACTGTGCATCCCTCATCACCCAACCTTCCTACAAAAACCAAACTCTGCTTCAGAACTAGGACATGCATAACCTCCTTCAACACCCATGTGTTGTCCATCTGCAATTTCAGCTGCACTTTCCCTTTGCCAACTATTTGACAAGGCATACCATCCCTTAAATAAAGCACTCCAAAGTCTCCCTGGACATACTCATGGAACAAATATCTATTTGGGGATGCATGAAAAGAAGAACCATAATCTAAAACCCATGATTCTATCTGACTATCCAAAGAAAGTATGAGAGCATCTTGTGCCACAATACCTGCATCCTTTGCTTCTTCATTACCTTCATGTTGATTTTCTTTATCTCTCAACCAACACTCTTTCTTTGTGTGTCCTCTCTTTCCACAAAACCAGCAGGTGACACCTTTGGATTCAGATCTCTTTCCCACCTTTGACCTTGATTTCCCTTGCTCGACCTTCTCTCTTTGCCTTCCTCTACTTTCTGCACTTAGTGCATTCCCTGATGATTCACCTGTGCTTCTACTGCGTATTTCTTCATTCAAGATTACACTCACAACATCATCAAATTTTAAGATTTTAGAAGTAGACGCATAATTACTTACTGCCATAACCAAACTATCCCAACTTTCAGGTAAAGAGCATAAAATTAAGAGAGCCTTTACTTCATCATCAAAAACAATATTGACTAAAGCTAACTGATTTACCAAACCATGGAAATCACTAAGATGAGTATGTACTGATCCACATTCTTACATTTGCAAAGTAAATAACTACTTCATAAGAAATACCTTATTTGAAGCCGAGGGCTTTTCATATAAATTTGCCAAAGATTTTATCAACTCTTCTATTGTCTTACACTGTGATAAGTTAGAAATCATAGACGATGCAAGGCTCAACCTTATGGATCCCAAAGCCTTCTGATCAAGAACATTCTATTCTTCATCCTTCATATCTGTGGGCTTGCATGCAACCCCACCCAACAGTAAGTACAAATCCTTCTGATACAGATAATCTTCTATCTGCATCCTCCAATGTTGATAATTCTTGCCATTAAACTTCTCCATTCGTAGCTTACTTTCTTCTACCATTGTTGAACTCCCACTCAATCAGAAACCCCTGTAAATGACCTATAATCAAATAATAACCTGCTCCCTGCAATCGTAGCTCTGATACCAACTGTTAAGAACCCCTCCAAGGAAGCAGAATTGATTACTTTTCTTATAAGCAATTAAACATGGAATTATACCAAAATGATTAAGTAACTAGAAACTTGAAACATCAAAAAGTTTGAGAGATAATACACAATCTTGTATTAAATACTCTTAGAAGAAAATATAATAAAGAAGATGCCACTTCTTCTTCCACCTCAAAGGCTTGCCACACCTCAAGACCTTCTTCTCTCTCTCTCTCTCACTGAACCACAACCAACTCAACAACCTGAGTTGTTATCCCCTCCTTGAATGCTTCAGCTGATCTCCTTGACCTTACACCTTGTAGATCTCCTTGACCTTGCTTCAATGCTTTAATGCTTTTACTTGCCTTCTTGATTTACAATACATGCCTCATGGGTCTTTAAATAGGATCCCATGCATATAAAAATAGACCTCTACTTACAATAATTAGACACACAGCTCGAGACTATAATTATCCCTTTAACATGCAAACACTCGCTTCACTTAACTGACTGTTCATCAACAGCAGTTCTAGAACCGCCACAGGCAACCGACGTCGATCCCTGTCTGTCTGGTGCTGACCGATGTTGGTTGACTCCCTGTCGATGCCAGTTGCTTTTTGCACTGTATATGACCGATGTTGGTCATACTACCGATGCCAACGTCTCTGGAACTTCAGCAACCTCCATGTCTGCAATAGTTGAAGCTTTTAGCTCCACAACCTAACACTTGGCATCAGGGGTGATCTCAAGAGTAGGTGGAACTATACAGGAAGGTTAATCAAATTTAATTAGTTTATCATTATCATTATTGATAGGGATAGGATCAAATAGAATAAATGGTGTGGTAAGGTCTATAGGGTTCCAAAAGTTTTGAAGATGTGAGGGGTAAGATTTGTCCAACCACCCAAGGAGTATTGAGAAGTGGAGAGTTAATTAGAGGTACATGATCTTCAAGTTCTATCTCAAGATATGTGGAAATGGTATGAACATCATGGTTGAAAGAATGTATTTGAGCTAAAGTTTTTTGATAATGTTGAACATCCAAGTCTCATGATTGAGCTTTGGCCATGATGTAGTTATCATCATAAGTTGGATAAATTGTACATGCTTTTGACTTAGGAAGAACTTCAGAAGGTGAGATGCTTAAATCACTAAATTTATGTGGTGACATAATTAAAATATCTTGATATAACTTGGCCACTCTATAATCATTACATATGAAGTCATCTTATATATAAAATGCTTCATGGGAATTTCATGGAGGAGGGAAATTGATGATCTCATAAATGAAAGGGATGGTATGATCATGAGATAATAAGGAGGGAGGTATCCACTTTGATATGTAAGGAGGTAGCTTAGTAGTATTGCATGTATTTTTCAAGTCATTGGGATCATCATCATCAGAATCAACAAGAGTCACATGTAAATGAGGATTCATATTGATGAATTCAGGTAAAAGGTCACTATTAATCTTCAAAATAGTGGGAATATGATATTGAAATTTGGGATTAGGGAGTTGAATACTCCATGGGTCATAATCGGCCTCATGTTTATAACTTTTGTCATTATGAAGGAACTTGATACATTGGCTATCAGAAGAGGTAAAAGCCCTCATGAAATGAGTCCATGGGAACCCTCAGAGTATATTATAAGATAATGGTCAATCAAGGACCATAAGATTAGTTTGTATATTCTTGGGTCCAATAGTAAGAGGGAGACAAATATAACCAAGTGGATTTTTATTAGTTTTATCAAATCCACAACATGTCAAATGGGTTTGTTTGATATGATATTTATTATTTTCAAGTTGTTGAATGAGCAAAAGATATGTCACATTAATATTAGACCCTTTATCTACTAATACTTTTCAAATGAGGGTGGTATTAATGGTTATTCTAATAAATAGGGGTAGATCAGCTCAGAAGAGGATTTCATCATTGATCATGTATTCTTTGAGGAACTCTATGGAAGGTTTTGAATGATAAATGGATTCAATGGTATGCACTTTGGTTGGTTGAGGCTTGTGAGAAGATGTTTCCTCTTCTAAATGAGATGGATCTTCAATTTCTTGAAGTTGTTGCATTAGGAAATTATGATGATAAGGAGAGGTACAAATTAACTCCATGAGAGGGATTTTTCAAGGCATAGAATTGAGTTCTTTAAGGAAGTTCCAATGGGTTTTGGAAGAAGAATAACCAACACAAAGCTTAGAAGATAAAATAATTTTAGGAGGAAGAGAAGTTATTGGAGGTTCAAAGAGAGGAGATGGTTCCTTGTTGGTTTCCAAATCTAAGTGATTAGTAGTAGTATATTTGAGAGTTTGATCTTCCAAAGATGGTTTATAAGGTTTGGTGATGGGATATTTGTGGGCTAGTTTGTAACAATAATTAACCTTAGCCACATTTACGTATTGGGAATTGGTGTAATATTGATCATAATTGGTATCAATCACACAAATATCCTTATTTGATTTTTCAGGGTTAGATGTAGAGAAAGATTCTAGGTTGTTAGATGAAGAATCTTGGAAGCTTATTTATTTTGAGAAGTGTTAATCCAATCTTGACGATGGATTTGAATCATGGCATCGTGATTGAATGAATCACCAAGCATAAAAGAAATGGAAAATTTTATAAGCCCTCTAAATGTTTCATGGGAATGACCTATATTAGCATAAAACCAATAAAATTGATTAGGATCATACAATTTAAGGGGATTATTAGGGTATGTGAATGGTTTAGAGGGTGCTAAATTTTTTTTCATTTTTTGCATGGTTAATGGTGCATGAAAAGGTTGGGGATTGTCGGCTTTGGCTACTCTTGGTTTGGGTTGAGGAAGATTGCTAGTTTTTACATTGGTTTAATGTTGAAAAGATCCTTTAATGATGTTATTATTAGGTTCAAAAGGTTTCATTAAGAAGTCTTGGTGCTTATCTTGATCAAGAGCTTCATTTAATGTTTGGGGAGTGAAAGTTTGAATGTTGTATTGGAATGAAGGTGTTAATGTTGTTATAAAGAGTTTAAACTGTAGACACCTAAAATTGGTCACCAATGACTAAGATTTAGACCAATTTATAATCAAACATCATAATTTGGCCTAAAAACACTAAAATACATTAAAATAGTTCAAATTTATCATATAAAAGTGCCAATTTTTGCCAAAGTATCCCTGACCAAAGTAATGCATTTTATGAAATTGTTAGTTCTTTTTGAATCATTTCAAACCAAAATGTTAAAAACACAATTAAAACTCTAAACCATTAAATTCCCCAAAATTAGAAGTGCCCTATATGTGCATATGTTATTTTGTGTCAACAACATCCTAACATCGGCCTATAGGTTTACACAAGGATTGTCGATGGTCAGGAGTGATTGTTGATGGTTAGAACCAACTGTCGATGGTTGGGTGGAAGAGTAGAAATGGACTTAAAACTTGCATTTTAATTCTTTCTATTATACATATTTATGATTTATAAGATTGAAGGGAATTTACACTCATAAACATAACCTTTCCTTTTTAGATTTTTTAGTTTTTTAGCCTAACACTCATCTAATCTAACGTGTTTGCTTTTGGGGTTTTACCTTTGGGTCGACTAGTCATCATCGATGGTCATTTATCGATCGATGGTGGTTCTACTTGACTATTGATGATTAATGCCAATTGATCGATATTGATTGCCTTAGAACTATTGATAGTTATTTGTAACCATTGATGGTCACTATGAAATAAACATAAGAGAATACTTTTCAAAGTTGTTTGTCTCATCCATAAAAGAGTTTCTAAGCTAAATAACACTATGAAAATTTTATTGTAGGGCCTTCTTGAAAAGTGATCAAATCATGCTTAATTACATCTTTTTAAACCTTTTTTAGATGCTTAAAAATAATTAGTAATTTCTATTTGGTGTTTAAAGGAAAATTCAGGGTGTTTACTTGAATCATTTTATAGTTTTTCTTTTAAAGATTTTCAACTTAAGGCCAAGGAGCCAAATAACACCACCAGCTATTTCATTTCAGTTCTTTAAAATTGAAGTCACTTCCAAGTTTTTTATTTATGAAAGTTATTTCTTGTTTACTTAGCTATAATTATTTGTGCAAAAAGGAAGTTGCACATGTATGCTCTCTCCTTGTCCCTTATAGGGAACTTATGGGAACAAAAGTGGCATCTTCATTGAAAATATGTACCTTAGTCCAAAGGCATAAAAGAGATGTTGTGAAGGCTTTCCCCAAGACTTACATGGCTTGGGTGATATATAAATAATCGTAAAGCTCTTTTACTAGTATTTATTTTACGCATCTTAGATTGTGAAGGGGACTTCATCACCTCCCATAAGTTCTATAGGGAAGCTTTGACCTAGAGCTTCATCTCCTAACATTATATTCAACCCCTCTCCATGAAGGGTATATAAATTAGGACCCCATCACTAAGATGATGGTTTGAGTGATTAAACCATCTTCATTAGTAGAGGCTAAGTCTAAGATGTATGATCATGTTGGACACCACACTACATTGAGCGAGCAATAGATGAAGTGTTTGTAAAAAGGGCAAGACCTTTTTACAAAAAGCCATATGATACAGACCTAATTTATGTGTTACTTCTATTATGTACATAATGTGAAAGTTGGTATACAAGGAATCCATATGAAAATGTGCAAAACTTGTTATTTTAGTCAACCTCACTTTGCCACACCTTGTCAGTTTAGGGCTTAAGATGATTACTTAGTTATTTTTTATCTTTGTCTTAAATTACTTAGTCTTGTTTGAAGTCAAAAATTTATTGTTAACAAAAACTTTAAACCAAACACATTGTCCACCAAATTTATTAAATAAGGAGGCATTATCCTACTTGTGTGAAAATCAGCTTTTTCCTTGTTCAAGTTTGTCATCTAAAAACATTGTGTCATATCATACACTTTGATGCAGTTATGTTACCCATATGAGTCTAGACCATTGGCCAAATTTTTCTTAAGTCTTTCATTGATAATTTAAATTAAAAATCAAACATTTATAAGTTCATAAGGTTGAAGTGTTAAGTGGGTTCACTATTTTCACAAAACTTGAGGGAACTTGGGTTTAATTTCTAGTTTAGATTGAAGGCCATTTTAAACTCGATATCACTGTCATCATTGGTAGGACTCAAGTCATCTTATGTATAACTCCTGATGTGATTCCTAAAACACATTTCATACTACCTTGTCTAATACCATTATTTTTGTGCCATAGTAAATCAAGTCTTGAGTCCATTGGATATAACACTTTTGTCTTTGGGATTTGCCAAACTTTGTGTGTGTGTGTGTCATTTAAGTTAAGGAGAGAAGTGTTATGTTGTTGAAATCATGTTAAACCATTTTACCTTAGAGTATTGAAGTAAACATTTGTCACACCTTTTGAACATTTTAGCATCATTACACTGCTCAATTTGTTTCAAAGACCTATTTAAATAGAGTCTAATTTTTCTAAATTCCAATCAATTCAAGTATACTTTATGGGTCTTTGTCTAGTACAATTATGTTGTTCACCTTTATCTAGCTTATCAGTTAAGGGAGTCTACTTTGTATCATTATTTGGGAGAAAATAAACTATCTCCAAGTGCATTTTGTTTCATACCTCATACCCATTGATCAAGTTTATGTCCAAAAGTCAAATGCCTAGTTTTTGTTAGAAGTGTTTCAAATATGTTAAATCAAATATCTCATCTTTAAAGTCTAGATTTTGATGCTGTTTGGATAAAAGTCCTAGCACAACCTATTTGAGCCTATATTTTGACGTTGTGTTTAGCCAAAAGACCTAACAACTTTTATTTTTTATAGATTAGACTCATTCTAAAAATTTTGATCTTAGAATTTGGAATTTTAATTTTTGATCTTTTTACTTGACCTTTTTGTGTGAGACATGAAACATCAGACACTTGACATTAACTTGTTTTGTCACAAGTCATTGCATAAGCCTTTTTGGATATAAATATCCATCCTTTTGACTAGGTTAGACCAAGTTTGAACCTTTTGACATCACTTTTTTATAGTTTGTATAACTCTATTTTATTTGATAGCGAAGCATTTACTATGGATCCCAACATGTATTCTTACACTCATAATGGCATCATGTACAATCTAGGGCTTAGTATTATAATCACCCAAGAAGAAATGGTTCAAGACCCATATGTAGATAATGTTGTTTATGAGATGGATCCTTATCCATCTTATAACACTCAAACATGGGTACTAAACCAAGACCCATTGGCTCACTATTTGGTTAATGTGCCTCCATACTCAGAGTAGGATCAAGAATAAATAGAGTGTAGACACTATAAAATTGAACACAATAGTTATAGATGTTGAACTAACCCCTAGACCACCTCAAGACCCCCTAGGGACTATCTCACAACCTTTTGACCGTAAACTTAAGTTAAAATTGACTAACTTTAACCACCTTTACCTTTGACCTAATGACCACCGATAGTCACCCAAACCACCAATAGTTAGTCCTAACCACCAATAGTTAGTCCTAACCACCAATAGTTAGTATTTAACCACACTAAAGAGTTAACTCCCACTTCAACTCCAACTCTTTTTTTATATTTAGCTTACTTGATTTGCATGTGAATCAATGCATGCTAAATATAAAATTAAATGACCCCTTGACAACTTATTGAACTTATTATTTCACCTATCCCTTCCTTATATAAAAAGAGAGGAGGAGGAAGTGAAAGGGATTTAGATCCAGAATCTAATCAATCAAGCATCAAAGATCACCAATAATTATTATATCTTCTTACATCAAAGATTATTTTGTAGGTATTCTCTCAATGAACCAACAACTAGGATAAAGATTTGAAGTGCTATGACAACTCATTGATCAACAACCAAGTTACGTTACTCTACCAAGATTGATTTAGACTCCAACAACAAGTTCTCAACCACACACCTCAACCCTTTTTCATATCAACAAGCTAAGTATTTATTTTTAGTAATTAGTTTACTTTATTTCTATTTGGTAACCAACCCATCCCAAACCCGCCTTCCATAATTTCATTTTACAACCTCATCAACCAATTTCTTAAACCAACCTAGAACCCATAGTAACCACCGATGGTCACCATAACTGTCGATGGTCTATCCTAACCACTGATAGTTTCCAAACCACTGATGGTCACCCTAACTACTGATAGTTTTACCCAACTACCGATGGTCACTATGTGATAAATAAACAACAAGCTATTTTCACCCATCAGACCTCAACCAAATTTCACTTTTTAACTCTCTACCTGATCATAAAACTTCACCCTATTTTATGAACCATACTTGAATAATTTAGAAATAATATTAATTTTTTTATTGCTATAATTCATCAAATTCATCTATTCATTTATTAAACACTTCTTGTATTTGATTTTAGTACCTTCTATCATTTATGCAAGTAATTTATTTTTCATTTTTAGAACTTGATTATTTAAAAGTGTGGATGGATAGCCTCCAAGGAATCTCATGCTTCTTAAATCTAGCTTGCTAGGCAATCCACCCTATTATCTAACTAATCAACTATTTCTTTAGTGTTTTCTTATCTGTAGGTCATTCCTCCCAAGCCAAAGAGGAGTATCTACAACCGTTTGGATCAATGTGCGCACAATATATTAGGTTTTTATACCATACCCTTCTCGAGTTCCTTATCTCTTTCTTCAAAAGAATATAAGAAAAAATTTAGGTGAAACATTTTGGCATGCTTGGTGGCATCCTTGAGTTTTTTTGGGGTTCATAGTCATATCTATGTGTTTCTTCTTATTTTCTACTCATACAATGAAATCATGGGCTTAAAATTGATTACATCCATTGTTTTCTTGCTTATTTTAGCTCACATAGCTTAATTAATCATGTGAATTAATTATAGATTCACTCTTATCACACACACAAAACTAAACTACTTACACTTAATCAAGCATACAAATATTGACATAAGGCTTGACTGGGATTTCATCACTTAGTGGTCACCTTTCCTAGCTATCCTACTTGGATTTCATCACCAAGGAGAGAACCATCTCAATTCATTGGCTGATTATAATCTATGAAAATTAGTATATCTTGGCTAAGCACTTGATACCCTTATTTCTATGGTGTGTGAAGTGAGGGGGTAGGCCCAAATATCAGGGCACAGAATGATTTCAAATATAGATCCCTTTGAGAGCCTAAACGCAACCTGAAACCAACCATAGACTTATTTTTTAGTACCTACTCTATAATCCAAGTTGAGTCACATAATTCTTAAATCTTAAGGCATAAGCCACAAGAGAGACTAAAAGGAAAATTAGGATTTAACATGCTTTAGTGTGTGTTTTATTTTCATGACTTTTTCTTATCTTCTTTTTGTTTGAGTTGTGAGATATCTTATATCTTCTTCTTTTCCTTATCTACATGGTTTTAACTAGACAACAACTAAGAAACCAAGAAAATCAGGATCCACCTCATAATCATCCATCTTTCTCTTCTCCCTCATCCATGGTGTACATCTTAGATGTAGAGATTTATCCCCATCCTTCTAGAAGTCCTAGCATCCCTTAGATTGTTTCCCTAGGTGATGCAAATTTTTCCACCTTTCTAGATAAAAACCTCATAGCCCTCCAACATTACCTTAACACCATATCTCACCATACCCCTACTTCAGTTACACCTATTAAACCATCCTATGGCATGCCATCCCACCTTATGGGTAACACTTATGTTTCCACCATCTCCACCCAACGTTTAGTCACCCAAGCATCCTCCTCTACCAATAATCCCATCGATACCACCATCCAAAACCAGCCCACTCAACCAAACAATACCCAAGCACCTTCTTCCCCAATTAATACCCCTCTTAGTATAGGAAAAACCCAACCTTTGGGTGTTAGTACTTCCCTTATCATAAGATTATCCTCTATTAGTGTCACCATCATTCCCCTTGTTTCTAACCCACCTCCCTCCATTCTATTCTAGAGCTTGGTGGTTCCCATATCTTTTACCCTTCTACCCATTAGTACCAAATTTACCACCTACCCTTTATCTACTAACCCAACCATAACTCATACCCATCCTACGCTAATCTCTCAACAGGTACCCACTGCAGATAACTTAAGCTATGTTCTTAACCCACAAGGGTATGTACCTCTACCTTCTACCCATCCACCTATCTCCATGTATTTATATGTGGCATCATCCCAACCACCCATGTCCACATATCAATATGTGGAAGCTTCTCAACCCCCCACCAAATGTCCATATATTTCATCTACCCAAACCCAACATAATCTACCTTATAACTACAGGGGTGCACAACCACAAACTAACCTATTCAAAATGTTAATGGATAAAATGACTACTTTAGAGTCATCTATCTCTAGGGACCATAACCTCTTATATTATGACCAAATATATAACTAACCAATTCACCCATTCATCCCCATTCAAACTTATCCTCCTTAATGGGAACTTCTAAATTTTTTAAAGTTTCAGAGCAAGGAATACCCTCAATAACATCTAAGAGAAGTTAAGAATTCTTGTTATTTGATCACCTATGATGATGCTCTCCTTCTGCATACCTTTCCCATGTCTTTATTAGTTATAACACTAGATTGGTATAGTACTATTACAAATAACTCCCTATTTTCTTTTGCCCAACTAGTTTAGACTTTCTTAGATCAATTTTTCATAAACATCTCTAAGAAATTTTCCATCATTGATCCCTACTCCATTCAGAAATTTGATGACAAGTCCATAGCAAAATTTGTAGCTCATTAGAGAATCTTGAGAAATCAACTCTCTTTCTCTTTTCCCCAAACTGATTTGATTAAACTCTTTGCATGGGCTTGTGTCAAACACATTTCCTCTACTTTACGGGTTCAAATATTTAGGACCTTTGATGAAGCTTTCACCATGGCACAAAAATTAGAGAACAAAGCCATTGATGAGGGGAAGTTGAAATTGAGAAAAAATAATTCCACCTTCAAATCAAATGAGACCCCCATGTCCAAACCTAATAATCAAACCAACACAAACTCCAAAAACAAGGGAACCACAAATGCAGTTATCGTTAAGACTACTCCTCTACCCATTGTTAACCAACATAGCTCCTCCAATTCCTCCAATTAGAATGTTAGAAACCTAAACTGCAATAATCAAATGTAATTTACTCCACTAGAGGAGTCATATGCTTTAGTATTGAATAATTTGTTGAAATCAAATATCATACAACTACCACTGATCAGTAGGTTGTACAAGGAGAATGAATTGTGCACCTTTCACTATGTCATTAGGCAAGACATTAATATGTGTAATACCTTTATGAATGTCATCCAAAACCTCATCGATAAGGGGGAAATTATTTTGTATAACCCCAACACACCCCCAAATCAAGCACTTGACATCTCTAGACAACCATTTCCTAACCATGCCCCTTTCATGAACAATGAAAACAATATAGTATAATCCTCTCAAAACTATAAATTCCATACCATTAAAGCAATCCTTAGTCAAATCATGGATGAGGAAGCCATTGACAAAACCACCTTTTTTTCCCTTCCACTTATTGAGGTAGTGGAATCACCCTCCATTAATTTGAAAATAAAAACTAAGGAGATAACCCCTCTATTTTCTCTGCCCATTGAGTTATTTTAGATGCTTACCCCTCCTTTGGAGGACATAACAAAAGAGGCAACCATTACCACCATGTCCTTCTCCTTTATCATACAATAGTATACACTTCCTTTATAAAGCACCCCTAAGGACGTGATCACTCTACCTACCTTTCTCATAAGAGACTCATCTTCCCAAACCTTAGAGTCTTTGATTGAGGAAAAGCATAAGGTAACCACTTCTCTCCCTCCACCCATGGGTTTGACATTTGAGATTAATATGAAATGGATCAAACCCATCTATAAGCCCTTCTCTAGACTAGTTTAAAACTTGGAGTATTTATTCTAATCTAACATATATTGTGACACATTTTGGCACCATGTCAGGCTTCTTTACCAAACCAAGCAAGAACTTCCAACCACACCATTGTCATCTAAACCTTCTATTCCCACCATCAAGCCCACTTTTATCACAATCAAACCATTGGAAAACTATACCAACTAAACCATACCTAAACTATCCAAATTGACTCCACCTAAAATAGTCAAGTCACTTTCTTCCATTCCAACCAAGCCTACCAAAAGCCTTGGCATATTACCTATTCAAGACATTACTCACCCCTCATTGAAATTGGAATTAACTTAACCAAACCTATAAAATAAACCCCAAATCAAGCAAGCAAAGAAGGTGAAAACACCCAAGATTCCTTGAACTAAAATTTTTCCTCCCCCTTCCACTTTGCCTTCTATTTTGGGACCTCACCCGTATACCTTAGTAATGAAACCAACCATCCCAGACAAGACCCAAATTTAACCACCACTTTTGGTTACACCATCACTCCTACTTTCATCCTCACCTATTTTCACCAAACCTTCTATAACCAAACCACCTACTTCTTAGGCAATTGCCCCAACACCTTTTACCTCCAAGAAATCCATACCAAAACCATCAACCAAGAATGCTAATTCACCCAAATATATGACCATCAAACCCACTTCTAAAAGGGATTCCACCTTATCCACCAAACCTAAGACCTCCATGCCCTTTCCATCATTGCCTAAGTCTTACTCAACCACCCTGCAAAGGTTATTACAATCATCTTGCTTAAACTTAACACCTATCAAAACATTTGACCCACAAAATCCTAAATGATCTAGGTATAATGAAAAATTAGTATAATCATATCATAGGACACCTAGATACGATATGGATAACTATAAAGCTCTCCAGGTATTATCCCATCAACTACATAATGAAGATGACTTATTGTCAGATGAGCCTCTTATAATCCCAACACTGATCTAAGAACCAAGAGCCATCAACCAAAATTTACCTAATCCTTCACTCTAACCTCATAGTGAGGAGGAACCTAATGCAAGGACATCTTAGGAATGTCCAAGAGTTGGTCTAGGAGTCATAAATATAAGTTAAATTTGAATTTGAAGTTTTCCCACCTTTTCTAAATTTGAATTTTCAAATTGTCTAATGAGGGATTGAGAGTGGTTTAGAGGTCTAAATGAATTTTGATGATATTTAAATGTTGAATAATTTTTTGATAGACCTTATGTTCTTAGAAAAGGTATTAATAAGTGGTTTATAGTCATATGTCATGAGGAAAGTGTGAGGTGGTAGTCATGTTAGCCATCACCCTACGTAGGCCTTGAGAGTATCAGAGTTTATTAATAAAAAAATGGTTATTAGAGTGTTTAATAGTTTATTGATTATTATTAAGGATATATAGAGGTGATGTGGTTTGTATAAGAGAGGGAGAGAGATGAAATAGGGGTGGACATGGTGAGAAGGTCTGTCAAGCTGCATGAAGGACTGTGTAAGTCCAATTTATGTATGTATGAAAAATAATAAAGATTGTTATTTTGAAAAAGATTTATTGTAATCACTATGATTACTTATATTTGTATGCTTATTCATATGATCTTAGTTCAAATAATTAAACTTATATGTTTCAAGAAGGTTATAGGTTCCTTACATCCTATTTTGATAGCACAATCAACCAATTTAAATGTATGCTTGTGGTAATCAAATTGGAAGAAATATTTCTTTAAGGCATTGATTTGTAAGTTTATATGAAGTCTATAGGAACACTATTTGATTAATATTTTATCCATGCATGTGTTGTGTTGTTTAATTCAACCTCATAAATGTAGACCTATAGAGTATCATTTCTAACATAGTCAAGTATATGTTTGAGAAAGAAATCTCTGTTCATAATCTTATGACAATATAGATTGGTCTAACACATAATTTATTTTAAAATTGGAGTGGTTATGTTGTATATAATTCTTATCAAACTGTATTTGAGTCTTTGAAAACTCCTATGAAAGAGATTGGATTATAAAACCCTGTCACAGTCCTCTTAGTAGAAAGGAAACCATGCCAATTCATGTCTTAAAGAGGTAATGAGAGTGGAGTATGGGAAACCAAAAGGTTGAGAAGTGAGTAAGGTATTTATAAAACCTAATAAAGGTTATATAATTATCCAAGAATACCTAATAATTAGTGGAGGTCAAGAGTTGTAACTACCCTACCTTGCACAGTCAATAGGGTATGTACAGTTGACTGTATTGCTTCATGTTTCACATGTTTATTGAATTGAAAGGATAAATTAAGTGTATAATAAGTTTTATTAGGTAAATAAAAACTAAAAAAATTAAATATAAATCTTTGAAACCTCCTATAGTGAAAGTTGTGCTTTTATATAGGCTCTCAACCCTGACAGTGGCTTAGAAACCCTAATTATAGGGTTTGATGCATAGAATGATTTCTAACCATGAAAAATTACTAATTTTTTTTAGTATGAGTATTTTAATGGATACATAACTAATTTAAAGTTTTTATGGTAAGTATGGATCCATATGTATGGATTCTAGGAGTTTGGAGTGCATTATGCCTAGAAAAAGGGCTAATTGATTAGGTCTAAAAGATAAAGTGAACCTAATGAGAGAGTTAAGGCACAAAATTTGACATTCAAGTGTATATTGATAGAAGAAAAAATAATTTATCTTTGGATTCCACGATAGAGGAAACAAGAATTTATCTTTGGATTCCCAAAAGTGAGTACACTTTTTTATACTATGCATTTATTACCTACAAAAGGGCTACAAAGAGTGTGTAAAAAAGAGGCAGAGTTTTATAAAGTTGTTTGAATGAATTTTAGAAGGTATAGAATGAGAAGATAGGTAGATTTATGAGAGACACATTAATGTGTCAAGAGCCCAGAATCAAAGTAAGGAATCATATGATCAATAGTTTCATATTATCAAGGACAAGGGGTGCATGAATGAATGAAGGTGAAATGCAAGATGTGGTTGCTAAAGGTGATTTGATATTGTTAACCACATGATATAATAAGAGGGGGGGTGAATCAATATATCATATATATTATAAATATTTACTTAATCAAACTTCACTTAACCATACATTTAATATATGTAATAAAACTAAAATAATATGCACCACACGAGAGAGAGAGAGAGAGAGAGAGAGAGAGAGAGAGAGAGAGAGAGAGAGAGAGAGAGAGAGAGAGAGAGAGAGAGAGAGAGAGAGAGAGAGAGAGAGAGAGATAACATATTTTTACATGGAGACCCAAAGTGGGAAAAACCATGGAGAACAATCTCAAGTATATGAAAGAACACCAACTCAAATTATAAATTTTGCAAGCACCAACTTGCAGGAACACCAACCCGTTTGCTGAGCACCAAAAAAAAAATATTTATGAGCACCAACCCATAGGAGCACCAAACCCTTTAAAATATTTTTGATCACCAACCCACAAGAGCACCAACCCCTCTTGTATTTAAAACACAACTATCTCTCAATGTTTCTTTCTCAACAAATACTAGAACTCTACAATATCTCTTTCTATTCTCTCCTCTTTTCTTATATAAAACAATTACAAACCATGAAATATCTTGCACATTACAAATGTCTTCTCAATCCTTTATTTATATCTTTCAAAATTATCTTTGACATTCACCCTTTGTGACCCTTCACTCCTCATGAAAAATGGCACCAAACTTGCATGCCCTTCAAATCTTTGTATTTGAAAATTCATATGGTGACCCTTTATAATAAAATATGGCCTTTACTATTTTATCTTTATCTTTGTGAAATTTCAAATTACTTAAGGTGACTTTTCATTTAAAAATTCACCATAACCTCTTTTGTATTCACTTGGCGACTCTTGGAATTCCTCAAGATGACTCTTCATGGGAAAATGCATCCCATTCCTCTTTTGTCTTTACCCCATGGCTCTTTGACTTCTCCATGGGTCCTCTTTTTAATTTTATGTAATAAAAAATATATTCATTAATATTAAATAAATATCAACACATTTTATCCAAAATATGAACATTAAAAACACCTTTAACATTTAAATGTTATGGGGCCTTTATCACCAATGCTAGACCTTTGACATCAATGACAATATTTCCAACAGATATGGTTTTAAATAGTGTGTTAGATTATTTTAAATGTCTTATAACTTTGATTACATAGGATTTTGTGTTTTGATCAACTTGAACAAGATAGGCCTAGTGCTGGCCAAGAAGGACTTGCAAGTTTGCAAAGCAAGAATAAGAAGAATTACATGTTGAATGATATTAGCTCCACATCATTTAGGTATCAGAGCCATAAAATTGCTCTGAGAAGGTATATATAATTGTGAACATGATGATTATGTTTCATGTTTCATATTGACCAAGATCTTGCAGGTAAGTAAGCAAAGAGGAAGTGGCAAAGAGTCTTGTTGCAAGACAAAGTTGAGACAATGATTCAAGAAGGTATGAGGTATTTTGTGATTGGTTTATTGATTGAATGAATTCATGATGATGAATAATAGGTTAAAAAAATATAATGAAAGATTAAGGTGGCAACCCTATAAAAAATAGAGCTATTAACAAGCTCAAAGAAGAGACAAGCTCATAAAGAGAGTTTACTAGAGAAAGGACATTCCTAGTGTGAAGGAAAAGAAGTTGAAAGGCCTAGGTGAGGTCTGATATATAAGGTTCCAAGTGTGAACCAAAGAGGAAATTGGTCTAAGTGAGACCCAAAACAAAATGAGAGAGAACATGTACCCAAGTTAGGTACTTAAGAAGAATATGGAGGGAGAAGTAGAGAGAAAAGTGAAGGACATAGTTGAATATAAAAGTCACAAAGAGTGAATGATGGAAAAGGAGATAAAGGAGATGAAAGAGACATTGGCCAAGATGGAAAAATAGTTGATACGGATGTGGAATGTATATATATTTCAATGTGGAATCAAGATCAGGAAAAGAATTAAGTTTAGCTTCATAGAAAGGTTGCAAGAGAGAGAGAGAGAACCGACAAGTGATAAAATATTTGGAGGGGTAGCTAAAGGAGATGGGAACATAACTTGACAAGAAAGAGGAGAGAGAAGAAATAGATCCTCAAAATTTGTATTCTAACAATGATGTGTTTTGGTTGAATGCAAGTAAAGAAGTGGAAAGTGAGGAGTATGATTAGCATGAAGGAGATGAGTGGAAAATAATCCATAATAAAAAGATGATGCATTAAATATCATAGGTGAAACTGAATATGAGGTGATTTTTAACCCTTAAAATGGAGAGTTATTTTATGAAGAAGAGTGGATAAATGAAGATAAGCAAACAATAGATAATGAGGAAGATAAATACATGATAGGTAATGAAATTAATGTGGTTTTTTATGAATATTTTGAGGATGAAGATGATGTGTTGTATCAATACACCATATGATTGTTATAAGAGTTTATTAAATCAACCAAGAAGAAATATGCACATGGAGTGCTTAAGGAAAGAGAAGAATAGGTAAAATAAGACGAGACTAACTTACTAGTCTATGAAGAGAAGATACAAGGTGAAGAGGTGGTTGGTTGGATAGTCAAGAGAGAAGGAGTAGCTACAATAAAGGATATCAAGCTAGAAGATGGTGAAGACAAGCTTATGAATAAGCAAGAGACATTGGAATGGTCCAAATAGTAAGAGAGTATGAAGTGGATCAGTTATGTGGATGAAGAGGTAGCAACAACATTGTTAGAGAAAGAAAATGATAGAGAATGGTAATTCATGATCAATGTCATGAATATTGAAAAAGAACATGAAAGAAAGGAAAGAAAGAAGAGTGGTTGCAGGTACTAACATTATTATGAGCATCAGTAGGAGAGAGAGTAAAGGAGCATATGGAAAAATAAATAGAGGTATAGGTGTGACAACAAGGAATACACACATATGTATTAACACTTGAATGAAGAAGAACATTGGAGTCAAGATATTTTATCCCCTTGGGGGTATGATGTAGGCACATCTTAGGAATGCCCAAGAGTTGGTCTAGGAGTCATAAATATAATTTAAATTTAAATTTAAATTTCAAGTTTTCTTGCCTTTTTTAAATTTAAATTTTCAAATTGTCTAATGAGAGATTGAGAGTAGTTTGTGAGGAATTAAAAATTTAAACCATATTTAATATGACTATAAAGCAGATCTAAATTATGCACTAGCATGCATCACAAAAAAATTCCTCAAATCATAGTTATTATGAGAGCATAAATGGAGAGAATAAGATGAAAATCACACATAACACAGATATATCGTGGTTGACCTAATGTGGGATACATCCACCAAAAAAGTCCTCAAATAAAATTGTAATAAAAAATAATATTATAATGAACTCTCATAGAGACAAAATATCTCTTGTATAAAATATTGCACAAATGAAATGTTACACTTTCACTTGCACATACACAATATTGTATCTCACAAGTTGCTATACCACACCCTACAATAAACACCTACACTTTACAAAAACATCTGGACTTTGACTCTAATCCTCAAAGCCACACCCTGCAAATAAACCATCAAACTCTAAAGGTCATATCACACTTGTATATTTAAAAAACCAAGGGAAAATCCACCAAATGAGGAGAAACTTGCCATGCTTATCTAAGAGAATCATTATCCACTGAAAGACAAGCTTATCCAAAAGCTACATCAAGAAGGAACATGCCAAGTCTATCTCTCCTCCTTAAAAGGATACATTTTCCAAGGACATGTGATCACAACCAACTCCTTGAAACAAGGAAGGCATTCCCTTTTCCAATAAACAACTAGCTCCCTAAGATCAACGAAGTCAACATGGAAAATAGGCATCTAACAACTAACTCCACAAAATATGGAAACATAGAAATTATAAATACAAGGAATATTCCACTCACATGTGGAGAAAGGTTCCACAATAGGTGGAGTATGGAAAACTATTCTCCCCACATTTTTGGAGCTGTCTAGGCCCCAAAAATATATCCCCATGGTCATGTGATAGCCCCAAAGGACTCCATACTCAACATGCTTTAGTAGTATAAATTAATTTTGATGATACATAAATGTTTAATAATGTTTTGATAGACCTTATGGTCTTAGAAAAGGTCTTAAGGAGTGGTTTATAGTCATATGTCATGAGGAAAGTGTGAGGTGGCAGTCATGTTAGCCATCACCCTACGTGGGACTTGAGAGTATTGAAGAGTTTATTGATAAAAAAATTTATATTAGAATGTTTGAGAGTATATTTATTATTAGTAAGGATATATAGAGGTGGTTTGGTCTATAGAAGAGAGGGGGAGAGATGAAACATGGGTAGATAAGGTGAGAATGTCTGCCAGGCTGCATAAAGGATTGTGTAAGTCCAATTTATATATGTATTAATAGTAATAAATATTGTTATTTTGAAAAAGGTTTATTTTAATCATTGTGATTCCTTATGTTTTTATGTTTATTAATATGATCTTAGTGCAAATAAGTAAACTAATGTGTTTCAAGAAGGTTACAGGTTCCTTACATCCTATTTTGATAACATAGTCAACCAATTTGAATGTATGCTTATGGTAATCAAATTGGAAGAAATATTCCTTCAAGGCATTGAGTTGTAAGTTTATATTAATTCCATACGAACACTATTTTATTAAAATTTTATCCATACATGTGTTGTGTTGTTTGATTCAACCTCAGACATGTAGACCTATAGAGTATCATTTCTAACATAGTCAAGTATATGTTTGAGAAGGAGATCTTTGTTCATAATATTATGAAAAGATAGATTGGTCTAACACATAAAGGGATTTTAAAATAGGAGTGGTTATGTTATATATAATGCTTATCAAACTGTAGTTGAGTCTTTGGAAACTCCTAAGAAATAGATTGGATTATAAAACCCTATCACAGTCCTATTTGCATAAAGGAAACCCTGTATATTCACGTCTTGAAGAGGTAATGAGAGTGGAGTAAAGGAAAAAAAAATGTTGGGAAGTGTGTATGGGGTTTATACAACCTAAGAAATGTTATGTAATGATCCAAGAAGACCTAATAATTAGTAGAGGGCAAGAGTTGTAACTGCCCTATCTTGCACAGTCAATAGGGTATGCACAATTGACTGTATTGCTTTAAGTTTGACATGTTTATTACATTTAAAGGATAAATTAAGCATATAATAAGTTATATTAGGTCAATATAGACTTTAAAAAAGTAAAAATGAAGCTTTGAAACCTCTTATAGTGAATGTTATGC
The DNA here is from genome assembly GCA_037957365.1 of Torreya grandis. Lineage (NCBI taxonomy): Eukaryota > Viridiplantae > Streptophyta > Pinopsida > Cupressales > Taxaceae > Torreya > Torreya grandis. The sequence goes on along the minus strand of JARHVA010003415.1, from coordinate 1,485,757 downwards.
TTTTATATAGGCTCTTAACCTTTATAGTGGCCTAGAAACCTTGATTCTAGGGTTTGATGCATAGAATTATTTATAACCATGGAAAATTCCCAAAAAAAATTAGAATGAGTATTTAAAGGGAGACATAACTTATTTCAAGGTTTCAGGGTGAGTATGGATCTGTAGGTATGGATTCAAGGAGTTTGGAGTGCATTATGCCTAGAAAAAGGGTTATTTGATTAGGTCTAAAAGAGAGAGTGAACCTAATGAGAGAGTTAAGGCACCCAATTTTACATGAAAGTTTATTTTGATAGTTGAAACAAGCATTGATATTTATATTCCCAAAATCGAGTGTAATTTTATATACTATGCATTTATCACCTACAAAAGGGTTACAAGGAGTGTGCAAAGAAGAGACAGAGTTGCATAAAGTTGTTTGAATGAATTTCAGATGGTATAGAATGAGAAGAGAGGTAAAAATTATTTATGAGAGTAAAATTAATGGGTTAATAACCCATAGTCAAATTGAAATATCATATGATCCATAGTTGCATATTGTCAAGGACAAGGGGTACATGAATGAATGAAGGTAAAATGCAAAATGTTGTTGCTAAAGGTGATTTGATATGGTTTGAAATAGTGTGTTAGATTTTTTTAAGTTTAGACACAAAAATTACATCACCCCCATTAATCCCATTTAAATAATAACAATTAATCTCCATAACCCATGTTTTTACCCCTCACACATTTAATTAATTTAAAATACTTAATTAAGTTAATTAAAACCCCCCTTGCCACCTTACCTAGCCACCTGGCCCTATGACTAATTCTCACTTGATGAGTCACCTCAAGACTTGGTCCCCTCATCCTAACTACCCAAGACTTATTCCCACTTCCAAACTAAATTCCTAATCAACTACCTCCTTCCTAAACTCTTATTTTTACCATTTTATAATAGATGTCACACTTGGCATGAACAACAATAGAAAATATGATAAAAATAATAAGGTTCACCTATTATAGGGCTACTGACATCAATCAACCCACAGTCGACGTCGATGGGATCACCGACATCGGTAATATAAGCCAAACTCTAACGTAAATTTAAAGTTAGTAAAAATTAATAAAATTGATCCTTACTCTCATTCAAGCTCTCAACATTCTATTTTTGACATCCTAGCTTACAATCATCTTACATAAGTAAATCAAAATTAACAATTGAGCTCTTGAGGACCAACATCACTCACTTGTTCTCTCTATTCAGGCATTTAGGTTCAAACTCCCTGCTAGGGATCATCAATTTGGCACATATCATTTGGTAACCATAGCTAAGTAAATCACTTATTCTATAGGTCTTTTAAACATCTATTATTCTATTTATTTATATCTACTATGCATTGTTTTATGCACTTATAACCAAACCCTCATGAGGGAGTACAAAGATTTCTCACTTGTTTCCCTTAACTTGACACACCAAACCTCTGACCAGATCTATCCAAGTCATAATCTCTCTCTCATAACTCTCCCAACCTCCCAAACTTGATCCAAACCATTTCCCAAACCAAAAAAAGCCTTCTACAAGCTCCCAAACAATTATTGCCCCTATCGACCTTGATAACCTAACCAACATTGGTCACCTCAATACTGACCTCAATAGTATCACTGATATTGGTCACTCCCCTATCAATGTCAGTGACTGTGGATTCCCTAGCCTCTTCAAAACCTACCCAAATAACTTTTAAAATATAAATAGAGTACATCACCTACACCTTGTCACTTTCTGCTACATACAAGTTGTTAATAACAATAACCTTATCTCTCTTTCACTCTCTCTTTACCTCTCTTTCATTTATTTATTATTCTTCTATCTCTCAAAAGTGTACTATCATCTTTAAGAAAGTTTCACACTTCCTAGAACAAACACGTAGCTTGGCAACTCACTCATTTAACTACTAAAAAACATCTTATGGTAGTGATTTCTTACTTTCAGGTAGTCCTCCCCTGCCAAAGAGGAGTGCTCACAACATCTAGACACAATGCACAAACCAAATACAGGTCCATTCTAATCACTTATCTCCATCCTTATTTCTGTTTTCCTTTAGACTTAAAATAGACAAAATTTAGTGAAATATTTTTGGCATACCTGGTGGGACTCTAGAGTTTTCCTTGGGTTCATTTCTTGTTTTAAACATCCATATAGGTGAATTAAAGTGAAAATTTCATTTCTACACTTCTTCCTTCTCTTTCTCTTAAAATGAAAAATTCAATATCTTATTTTCTATTTAAAAAGCATTAAATTGAAATTTTCTTTTTTTTCTCTTTGCCTCTAAAAGCAATTTGTCATTTTATTTTACAAAAAAAGAGAATATCTTCTTTACTTCTTCTTGCATGCATATTAGAATAGTGAAATTCATACTCTATTCCTATTTCATCTCTATTTTCATTTGTATCTAAACATTTCATATTTGGGTTTAAACCTTACTGTATTTCATTATTTTCTTGTTGCATATTAACTCACCTAGTTAATAACAAACATTTTGAATAAATTGTAGTACACCTATGTTACACAACCAAATCACATTCACATAAAAAACATCTAAACTCACCTGAGAAAAGGCCCATCAAGATTTCATCACTTGGTGGATCACCTTACCCTACCTGGCTATCCTACTTGGATTTCACTACCAAGGAGAGAACCCGCTATGTTCTCTAGTGGAGTATAATCTGTAGACAAAAAGTATATTTTGGCTAAGTGGTCTGACTCAGCTCTAGGTTTGTGAAGTACAAAGAGCAAGATCCTATAACAAGCTATGTACCTAGTCTAACATAGATTTCCTCTTGAGTATTAAAACTAACCTGAAACCAGCTCTAGATTAATTTCTCGTACCTTCGATAACCAAATTGTCTTCTCACTATCTGATTAAGGCATAAGCCAACATGAGATTAAAAATTAATCTCTAGGACTTAAAAGTTGTTGGCTGAATGTTATTTTTTTGCTTTTCAATTGCCTTCTATATTTTTGAGTTAGTAAGGAAGTTTTTATAATTAATTCATAAAATTAATACTATTCTTAATACTTAGTTTTTATAACCTATTATCTCAGGTCTTTTGAGTGTTCTTCCTTCTTACACAAACCATTTACATCTACCATTTTAACTAGTTTTAGATTTTGGTTTATTAAAACATCAGATTTTCCTCTTCCAAGATTTGACAGTGACCAACATCAGTTAATCCTACTAGTATCGATAGATTTTACCTATCAACATCAGTTATTCCATTGACATCAACAAACTTTTCCTATTAACATCGATCAAATTATTGACATCGACGACTGTGTAATTTCATTTGCTCAAAATAGAAAGCTAAAATAACCCATTTACATGCACTTAAACCTATTTTTTCCTTATTCTACTTCTAATATAGGGTAGTAAGACTATTTATACTTCCTCTTGCATGGTATTGACGTGAGCTCAAGATAAAATTCTTGATGATTATGTAAGCCGACAACCACTTCCACCTTTCCCTCTCACTTTTGATTCTATCATGGAGCATACTTCAGATATAGAGCATACTCCTAGACCTAACCAAATTCCCATTATGCCTGAGGGAGATCAATATTTTACTAAATTTATTGATTGCAATGTGGCAGCCCTTCAACATTACCTTACTATGAGCCAAACCCATAATTATTTAGGTGACCCAATCTATGGTATGCCAACCTCTCTAATGGAGACAACCTTAGTTTCAGTTGCTTCCATTATTTTTCCCATGTTTATCCAAACCACCACTTTGATGAGTAACCCATGTCCAAAGTGTAGCATCTCCAACTACCCAATCCCACCTAAACCCTAGTGTAACTTCCCTACTTTCACAACCATAACTAGTTCGGTCAAGTCACACCCCATTCCAAAATTTAGTGGTACCTATTCCATCTACTCTCATGCCTATAATTACTCAAGTTATGACTCACCTTTCATCTAGTCTAACCATGCCAATAATCCAACATGTAGTAACAACCAAACAAGGCATAGTCTCCAACCCAATGGGATAATCCCCTTTTCTGTCCTCACCCCAGCCTATGACTCAATATTCTTATGTTGATCCAACACAACCTTAGCAAGATATGTCATATGATACCTCTAATTCCTATCATATTATTTATAACCTAGGAGTTATCTCCCAAACTAATCCCCCTCTAGACCTCATTAGGATGTTGATCGACAAGATGTTTAATCTAGAGACATCTATTTCTAATTCAAAGAATGTATTATCTTATGATCAGATATGCAATAAACCAATCCATCCTTTTGTGCCTATTTTCCCTTATCCAATCTAATGGGAACTCCCTAAATTCACTCATTTCTAGAGTAAAGAGGACCTACAACATCACTTGTGAGCATTTAAACATGCTCTTTATTTAATAAAACATGATGATGCATTACTACTTCACACTTTCCCTATGTCTCTTTCGGGTGCTAACTTGGATTGGTAGAATTCTATGCCTCAACACTCCCTTTTCTTGTTTACCCAACTCACAAAAATATTCTTGAACAATTTCTCTATTAACATTTATAATAGACCTCTATTTTATCAGATAATTTGATGATGAGTCTATTACAGATTTTGTCACTCATTGGAGAATCTTGATCAATCAACTCTCCTTCTTCTTACCCCGTCCTGAGGATATTGAGATATTCTCAAGGTCATGTGCTACGCACATCTCATCCACACTCTGGGTACAAACTTTCCACACATTTGATGATGCCTTTATAATGGAATGGAAACTTGAGGTTTGCATTATAAATAAAGGCAAAGTCAAGTTACGTAGTAAGAATCCTAGTTCCAAGTCAAATGACTCACCCTATAAAAAATCTACCTTTATCCAAAAATCTAAAGGTTTCACCAATGCGGTGGTCGTTAAGTCAGCCTCTTCCACAACCACAAACCAATCCAATTCCTTGACTTCTCAAAATATAACCAAGCAATTCTAATAATGATATGAATAAAGATAATACACTCCCATTGGGGAGTCATATACATCCATATTGGAGAAACTATACAACAAGGTGTCATAACCCTTCCTCAAATCAAACATCCTATATAGTTTGACCCTTCCTATCTTATCCCAACTTGGTACAAGGAAGATGAGTTTTGTAGTTACCATCGAGTTAAAGGCCACAATTATAATAAATGTAAGATAATCAAGGACATTATTCAAGATATGCTTGATAGAGGTGATCTCATCTTGGATAATCCTAACATACCTCCTAATCAAAGTATGGATGTGTTCAAACAACCTTTTCCTACCCATTCACTGAATAAAAATATTGTCTAGTCCATAACCAACTCAGGTGATCATAATATCCATATGGTTAATATGGTCTTTCCTTTACCTTCAGTTCAACCATCCCCTCAATAGGAGACATCCATTTTATTGACTCCTTCCCCACATTTAGTGGCATCTATTTCATCTATTCTTCCTCAAGTAGAAGATCCTATTTCACCCATTCCACTCCCTCGAGAGGAAGAGCCTCCTTTACCACTCATTTTGCCACATGAAGAGCCTATAATGCCAATTCTATTTGCACCAATATTACCTATCCTCTAACCACTTGAAAAACACACCTTACCTATCCCTTAACCACATGTTGAAGGGAACATCATTCCCACATTATACCCTCTTGAGGAACCTTCTTCACCTACTTATCCTCCACCTATAGAGAGTATTACCCACCCACTCCATCTTTTGCACTTAGAGAAGTCAATATTATCTACGCCCATAATAGATGAGAGACCTATTGTGCCTACTCCAATTGTACCATTCTTACCCCTTCTTTTACCTATGGAGGATAATTCCTTACCCATGCCTCACCCACATGTTGAGGGAATCATAATACCTATGCTTTACCCTCTTGAGGAGCCTTCTTCATCTACCTCCCCTCCACCCATGGTAGACCATGTCTCTTCTCCCGTCTCTGTTGAAGAGGAACCCATTATGGTTCTTTCTCATCTTTGGCCCAAAGTAGAAGAAACAACCAATTTCCCTCTCTCCCAAACACCATAGCCTTCTAAAGACACAACTATAAGGCCTACATAAACTTCATCTAAACCTTTCTCATGTTTGGTAATAAGTCTAGAATTTTTTGACTCCACAAAGCTAGACCATGCGGTATTTTGGGACTAGCTTAAAAATCCTTATCCAACACAATGAATGTAAATCTTTATCACCAACCCTCTTATTACCCTTTACCCTAAGGTCTTTGATAAAGATAGATCTTCTTCACCAAAATCAGCTAAAGTTCAGTCATCTATGTCAGAACCCTCACTCTCATAGGAATCTATTACATTAAAGTAGATCAAACTCTTAAGTGTATGCCCCATTTCTAATTTAAATCATCCACAAGTGAAATTAGATTTAACTCTTCAACCATAAGTAGGAGTTTCATGGCCTAAATTACAGAAGAATGTTAATCCCTCCAGATCTCGTTAATCCCTTCTTCAACCCTCAATTTTACCATCCATTTTAAGGCCACACCCCTCTAATTTAGTTGGAATATTGCCTAACCAAGAAAAAAAAAAGGTTAAGATACCTCCACTCTTCCTTTGCCATCTAGTAGACCTTTCACATCTGACACTAAGAAAGTGATAGGAAAACACATAACTCCACTGTCACCAAACAAGGAACCACGTAAAATTGCCTTTTTAGCACCAAAACAAAAGGTGTCCACTCTTATTAGTACAATAGTATGAACCCACTTACGGTTCTCAAAGCTTTTTCTTACATCAGTTATTGCAATCTTTCATAATAACTCTTCTTCCTATTAAGCCTTATAGTCCTCTTAGAATGAAGCCATCATGGTTTGATGATACACAAGTGTGTTTATATCATCATTCACCTAGACATGATACTGAGAGTTGTAAATCCCTCATAGTGGTTATTCAGCAACACTTTGATGTCGACACTCTCTTTGATGACACTTCCATTAACCTTCTTATTATTCCACCTTTGGCATCCATAGTGCCTCCTACTATTCCAACTAAATTCAAATCTAAAGATGTCATCGAAACCCCTTTACCACCTCGTTCACCAACTTTTCAAATCAACACAGTTAATGTGGTGACACGGTCACAAAACCAAAAGGATAAATCTAAAGAAAAGGTAAATTATCCTTGGACTCATCCTTTCACCAAAGACACTCCTCTTCCTAATCTTAAGATTTCCATCTTGGGTGTTTCTAAAACATCTTCAGATGTTATTCAATGCTCAAGGGTGAAACAACTTCACCAAACTCTTATGAAAATGTCTTTGTATGAGTTAATCCAAAACTCATCCCAACACTGTCAATCTTTGATTAGTGCTTTACAAGTGATTGAGGCACAATCAGATGATCCCCAACCTCTTACAACTTTGCTTGGCTACCTTAATTCCATCTCCCTAATTTATTTCAATGATTTGGAAATTTCACTTCAACACCCTAAAGATTAGGATTATACCCTTTTTATTACCATATATATATTGATCAAACTCATATCAAGAGAGTTATGATCAATGGGGGAGCTAGTATTAATATTATTTACATCCATGCCTACAAACACCTAGCCCTTCCCAACAATTACATGTCTCAAACCAATGGGATACTCCATTCCTTTAATGATACTATAGCTACTATAGTGGGAAATGGTGTCTTACATATTCATGTAGGTCCCCATACAATTCTTGAGATCTTCTATGTTGCAGAAGGAGAGTTCTAATATAACATACTACTCTGATGACATTGGATACATGTTATGGCATATGTACCCTTAACTTTGCACCACTGTATAAAGTTTGAACATGATGGATAAGTGCATGTTATACCTATTGACCCACCTCCATTTAAAACATAAAACATGACCTATAGTCCCAATAATATTCTCATCCCATTGAAAACATCATTTTCTTTGCATGATACTTCTGAAGCTTCTACAAGCTCCACTCCCTTGGTTACACAGATACTGGCAACACAAATTCATGACAAAGATCCCATGGAGGAGACCTTTCAACATTTGTCACTCAGTGAATATTGTTTATTGACACTTGACATGTTATATAATCCACAAGAGTATGGAAGGATTCACATGCACCCAAATTATGATCCTTGTATTGGGATGGTCATCCCTTATGGCCCCCCTAACCTTCAAACCAATTTCACATATGGGGGAATTGATCAAGCTCCCACTGTCAGCAATCCATCTTCTTCACCAAAACCATTTACCTATGAATTTTGTTTCCTAAGTAACCCTAGATTTACTCACACCTATCTCTATAGGTGTGCCAAGAAAGGATTTGGTTTGGGTCATTATGAACAAGGTGTCCATATGCCTATTGAATATCATACTATCAACGCCATTGAAATTGCCAAAAAGAGGCATGGAGTGGGATATGATGAACCAAATAAACTCACTAAATCCTCCCATGAACCAATTGTCAATGAACCAATATCCTTCTCCACCTTCTTCTCTACCATCACCTAGTGAATCATAGGTATCTATACCTCATAATATTTTTTTTCAATAAATCTCATCCATTTGGGGCCTCTCACCTATCGTTAGGTTAAGGAAACAAAGTCCCTTCCTCTTGTTTATCTTGAAATAATTGATGAAAACTCTCCCACTTTAACACTATCCAATGTCAAGATGATGCCACAATTCTCACCTACATGGGTTTAGATGATTCCTATATCCAAAGATTGATCCCATCTAAAACATAAGCTATGTTAAATGAATCAACCATTGAAATCAACCTACCCTCTCATGATAACCCTCATATCCTCAAGATTGGCTAATCTTTAGATTCCTCTGAGCAAGATGATCATGCCACATTTCTTAATGACCATAGCAAAGCCTTTGCTTGGTCTTACAATGACATGCATGGTATTGACCCCTTTATCATCACCCATAACATTGGCACAAATAGAGATGTCAAACCTATTAAGTAGAAGATTCACAAGATGCATCCTCATATTTCTCTCCTTATCAAAGAAAAACTCCAACGCCTCCTTTTGTTAACTTTATCAAACCCATTGACTACTTGCAATGGATTTCCAATATTGTTCCTATCATAAAAGTGACAGAGGGAATCTACATTTTCACTGACTATTATGATTTAAACCTCACCTATCCAAAAGATGATTTCCCATTGCCAAGTATCGACCAACTTATTGATCTAACAGCTAGCCATGAGATGTTCACTTATGGATGGATTCTCTAGATATAATCAAATCCTAGTTGCTCTTTAGGATAAACACAAGACAACCATTATTACCCCATGGGGGACAATCTATTATCGAGTCATGCCTTTTGGCCTAAAGAACACTAGTGAAACTTACCAATGTGCCATGACCTACATTTTCCATGATCTCTTACACAAAATTATGGAAGATTGTGTGGATGACTTACTCAATAAGTCTAAAATTCATCAAGAACACTTGATTATTCTCAAAACCATATTTACTCATCTCCTCCAATATAACGTTCAACTAAACCCAAAGAAATGTGTTTTTAGTGTTTTTTTTTGGTAAACTCTTAGGTTTTATCATTTCTCTCCATGGTATTGAGGTTTATCCTTTTAAGGTTAGAGAAATACTAAAGATGCCTCCACTTACTAACATCAAACAACTCCACAACCTATAAGGCAAACATCAGTCAATTCAATGCTTCATTTATTAGTTTTCAGATTGTTGCCAACCCTTTCACCATCTCCTCAAAAAGGATGTCTCCTTTCATTGGAATATATATTGATAGGAAGATTTTGATGCACTTAAACAATACCTCCTTTTCCCATTAGTTCTTATACCACCTAAGGAAAATCAGCCTTTCTACCTATACATCTCTATAAAATACCATTCTCTAGGTGCTATGATTGCACATGGAGATGACCAACATCAAGAGTAGGCGATTTATTACATAAGACACACACTTATTAATTATGAGACTTGATATACCCATACTAAAAAACTTTGTCTTGCATTTTTTTTGCCTTCAAGCTTTACCATTATCTCCTAAATCATAAAACCTATGTGGTCACCCATACTGATCCCCTCAAATACATGCATTCTAAACCATATCACAACCAATGTGTAGCTTTATAGATCATGCTTGTTTCTAAATTTGACTTCGATTTCATTTAGAAATAGTTTATTCAAGGGAAAATAATGCTGACTAGTTAGCTGCTACCCCTTTACCTAATAATTAGCCTTCAAACCTTAAATTCCCTGACAAATCTATTGCAATTCTCTCTACTAATGACATCTCCTATCAAATGATGATGCTTTTTGACAGATCTAAATGCCAACATGGTGGGGGTGTAATGGTCATTCTTATTCCTCTAGACAATGAGCCTATGCCTTTGTCATTTAAACTAGATTTTGGATGCACTAACAATATGGCCAAATATGAGGCTTTGATACTAGGACTCCAAATAACTCTCTTCTTGGGTATCAAATACATAACCATTTTTGGTGATTCTCAACTAGTGGTTAACCAAGTTAATGGTTCCTACCTATGTAAAAATCAAATTTTTTAGTGATATAAACATCATGTAGATATGTTATTGGGATCATTTAAATCTTATCTCTTGCAAACTATTCCTCAATTTATAAATAAGTTTGCTGACATAATGGCTTCACTTGCTTTACACATACCCTCTTCATCCTCCTCTTCAATAATCTATGTCACCGTGTATCACTTAACATTACCCTCCTATGTCTCAGCTAACATCCTCTTTGTTAGAAATGTAACAACCAACCCACAAGATTTATGGTACAAATAACTCACAAATTATATTTTCGTCTCTATTACCCCTTTTGATCTCTCTAATAATGAGAAATGGGCCTTCATAAAATGTACCTCTCACTACACTATACTAGGGGGACTTATTTATAAGCGAGGCTTTGATGGTATTCTCCTTAGATGCCTAACTAATACTGAGACCTCCCTTTGCTATTAAGGAAGTTCATGATGGGATTTGTGGTGGGCATTTCAATGGTCACATGCTTGCCAAACATATCCTTTGACTAAGATATTATTAGTCCACACTTCATCAAGACTGTGCTAATTACATTTAGCATTGCATCAAGTGTCAACAACATGCTAATCCTTCACATTCCTAGTCATGCATTATAATTCACTAAAGACTTTTAGACCTTCTCCAAATGGGGCTTAGATTTAATTGGAGAGATTAAACCTCATTCATCCCTCTATCATCATTCTATCATCACTGCCATTAAATAATTCACCAAGTGGGTCGAGGCCATCCCTCTCATCTCCACTAAAGCTGACAAAATTGTTGACTTCATCAACCATCACATCATCTATCATTTTGGTGTCCCTCATAATATTATAATAGATAACAACAAATCTTTCAAAAAAAAGACTATTCAAAATCTTTGTGATACATTTGGAATCAAATTAAGCTTCTCATCACCATACTATCCACAAGATAATGGATAGGTAGAATCTTCTAATAAAACATTGACCAAAATTCTAATGAAGGTAGTAAATGATATAGGAAAGGATTGGCACACACACATTCCTTTTACTTTATGGGCTTACCACACTATCATTCAAACCCTATGAGTGCTACACCTTTTTCATTGGTATATGGGATAGACGCTATTTGGTCTCTTGAGGTCTAGATTCCTTCACTTCACATTTATCTATAAGATATACTTACTAATGATGACTTTTTCCAAGAACATTTGGCTCAACTTTAATTGCTTTATGAGCACTATCTCATAGCCCTCAACCACTTCCAAATCTATCAAGAGTGTATCAAATGTGCTTATAAAAAAACCCTCAAAGAGTGAAATTTCAATATAGGAGATCCCATCTTAAAATAAAATAAACACATGATGAACATGGAGAAAATAAAATGGGGTAAGTTTTCTCCTAATTGGCATGGACCTTATATCATAACTCATAAGTATGGCTCAGGAACTTATCACTTGTCTTCTCTTGAAGAAAGACCAGAACCTGAGACTTTAAATGCCTTACACCTATAACTATTCTTTTGTTAACAAGAATCACTTTATCTCATGTTTAAATTGAGCTCATCCCTTGAGCATCCCTATTACATTAATTTCCCTTCCTCTTCACCCTTAATCCTATACACGTAGTTAACTTACACAGTGGTATGGTTTTGTCCTCAAAATGGAAAACTCCTAAGCCTCTATAGTCTCTTCCATGACTAAAAGAAAAACAAATAAATAAATAAAAAATGGGATATTTGAAAATGTTATAAAGTCTCTAGTCATGCTTTTCAATGTAGACTGCTCCCTTCAAGGACAACTACGTAGCTTCCCTTTGCTACTATCAATAGATTGCTCCCTTGAAGGACAACTATTTAAAATTAAAATAAACACTTTAACCACTCCCTTGAAAGATGTCTAAGCCAAGATTTGTTCTCAAAGGGAAAAACAAATGAAAAAGGCTCCTCACAGCTTTATACAAATTTAACCCATACAAAATCCCATTTTAAGCTTCTGGCATTATTTAGCTACACCACCCAAAAAAAAACAAAAAAAAAACTTTAACACATGGAATTGCCTATAGTAGCTCTTGGATCCCCCACAAAAGGGGTATATCATCTTTACTTTGTAGGTTATGCTACCCAGATATTTTTTCCTCATTTTACCCTTTTTTCCCCTCATACTCTTTCAAGGGACTGTGAAGCTCACTTAATATAAGGTAAACATGATGCTTCTCTAACAATCACAATGGTTCAAAGATATAAAGCATGAAAGAGGCTCATTTTCCTAAGCTTATTTATGTTCTAAATTATGGTCTTTTCCAATACATGAGCATTTTGCCTCTTTACTTTCCCATCCACATAACATGTTGATATCTCTATTTAAGATGGAAGAAATAATGTCATACTAACACTAACAAAGCCTACTCAATTTATTGTACACATACACCATCACAAATATGGAAAAATGCTAAAATAAACTAACATAACTAATCTATTCATTTTAAGCATACACCATCAAGAACTATGGAAAAATGTTAAGATGAAACTAATCAACCAACTATGCATATACCATCACATATATGGGAAAGACTAGTCTAACTCAACTAACATGATCAATATTAACATCAAATTAACATATCATAAAATAATCATCATCCATATCATCATCATCCATAAGCACATATCAAAATAACAATAAATGAACATCTCATATATGTGTGTGTGTGTGTGATAAAAATACATGTTCATCATCTATATAATCACAAAATCATATCTCTCTCTCAAACTATACATCTCGCATCTTTGGCTCATAGGCTAGTATACATATAACAAATATAATCAAAACTAGCAAACTCTAACACTCGGGGTCCTCGAGGCTCTATGTGTGGTCGTGATGAAGTAGTGTCATTACCACTCTTCACCTTTTTGTGTCTATGTGAGCTAGAATCTGTGGCACATGACATCAACCTCTCCTACTCTATAAATTCTGAATATGTCTAAATCTATGGGAACTCTCTAATCACCCTCTCATAATAGGCAATCTCATCTAGGGTAGTCAAATATCTCACCATAGACATAGTATATGGAGGTCCCATAACACTAGATGATGTCCCAACCTGTACTGGTCCCCGTGGTGGTGGAGGAGGAGGAGTAGCCTAGCCTACTACTCTCAGACTATCTCTTTACTGTCACTGCAGTCACTTCACCCTATACAATAATAACCTGGCCCTGTAATGCTACAACTTAGCCTTGCAACATTACCACCTACCCCTATAATGCTAAAACCTATGCCTAGGCTATCTCTCAAGCCTACACTGCTACATCTCAATCTTGCACTACTATATCTTAGGCATGTATTACTACCTCCCTCTCTCTAACCAACCCCTATAAATCTAGTGGTTGTCTTTTGACCTCCATTGCTAGATGTAGCCTTGCCCACCAAGTTGTATAGGCCACTGTGCACCCTGGGTCTCCAATACTTAGCCCTACTTGAAGCTCCTAAAAATTTGGCCCATCTATCTCTTGGGAAATGGTAGGGTTGCCTCTATGTCATCCCTCCTATATCAAGGGAAGGTAGGTAGAATATCTTGTAGTAGACCAAACTGCGTCTTGACCCATGCTATAGGTACCATCTCTAACTCACCAACCCATCTTCCCTAAACCATAGTGAGATCTGAAACCAAAAAAAATACTATGCCTATCCTCTGAAAACTAGGTATGTTAGATATGATCTCCACAAAATATCTACAAGAATCAAGCCCTCAATCATGCACCTATAATATGCAATGTCTCAAACCATGCCATCCACTTAGGTTTGTGCCATGCCCTCTCTTCACCATCTAAATCCAACCCTGAAGCTAGCCAATATAGTGGTAGGTAACCCCAATGGTCATGTCACCACAATGTGATCATACACCTAACAGTACAATAGATTGTCAACACACAAACTATATCACTATCATAGCCTTAAACCCCACAACTCTTTATATAACTATGCCAAAAATACTAGACCCCAAGCAAAAATAGCCCACTACTCAACCTTCTATGCAAGCACACTTGTCAATGAAATTAGAAATCTCTCACCATCTACATATGGTAATGCATACACCATGATCTCCATCATCATCAGGATGCTCAGACGATGTTGCTCCTCATCAACCATATAAAGTGGATCATATGTGAAACTCATAGAGTGGTAAATCACCTTACTGGCATGTTTTCCATATAAAGCAAGCATGTGTATATCATGTTCCTCTCTCGAGTATGTGAAAATCTCCTCACCCTAGAGTGATAGCTATAAAATCTTATACACATCCTCCTAAGTCATTGTCAACTCTTTGATCAACAGATGGAAGGTGTTGGTGGTGTGATCCCACCTCTCAATCAATGCTATCATGAAAGACACATCCTAGGTGACTTGATATTATTGTCACACTCCTCCTAAAACCATGGCTACCATGTGCTCCCACTCATCTGGAATGACATCCCTCCTCATATGTGTCAATATGCTTGGTAGGTGATCTCGTAATGTCAGATCCATTCTCACTTGCATCCATACACACACAACTCAAGTCACATATGTTTAATATAATTTATCACCACCTTTTCCCCTTCTCTTAGGAAGAACTACATAGGTCTAAGCCCCTAAACCAGGCTATGTAGGTAGCACTCAGTTGATACAGGGTCTTTTTAGGTTAGCTCAGCCATATACCCACCTCACTAACTACCCTAGGATTCACTACCTCTTTCTCTCTACCTTAGGCCTACCTGCCTATTAAAACTCTAGGCCTCATGACCTATATTCCTAACTTTTGACACTTTGACCTATATTTTAATCCCTAGACCTCTCAACCTATCTCAACTTACTTTTTTACCCATTTCTCTTATCACACCTTTTTAGATCTTTTTCCTCGGCTCTGGGAGAACTACATTGGCTTGAGGCCATAAATTGAGTTATATAGGCAACACTCAGTTGACACGAGGTATTTTGAGGCTAGCTCAACCATTAGGCTAGTTGAGTACTTCCACTAGGGTTCCAAACTCACCCTTTTTCCTATTTTGATACTTTTTTTATAGTCACCAATGTCAACATTGATATTGACACTGATGATTTATAGGCCTACATATCGACTGACATTGACATGTAGCTTTTAAACTTGATTCCATGTCAACTGATGTCGGTGGACCTCATTGATGTCGATGACTGGTTCAACCCTAGGGTCAAACACCCCAACTCAAACTTACCCATTTAACCTAAAAACCTACCCACAAAACCCCCTAACTTATCTTACAACTATCCTACCCTATTTTTTACCCCTCCACTAACATTTTCTACACCCCCACCTCTAAATTAGACTAAAAATTACAAATACCAAAATAAAACTTCAAACCAACTAGTAGAGGCTCTTACCTCATCTCTCTATCTCCTCCTAATTGGCACCATTGGAACTTGTGGTGGTGTACCTCCTACTGGGTCCCCTCTTTGAGCTGCCATCTGAAATCATTCTATAATCTCTATTTCTTCTCTCTAATCACAAAGCTACAAATGAGTTTGGTTAGCTACCAAACCCCCTTTTTTTAGGTTTGGTTAGCCATTAATGTCAGTATTCTTGACCTAACCTACTAACATCAATGATTATGTAGATTGACATCAGTAAGGGTAATGTGTCACTGATATTGACAAATGTAATTGACATCGATACCTAACCTATAATGTTTTTCCCAACCAAGTAAACCCAAATTTTTAATCTTTACCCATACACTAGGGCAACTAGAAATCACATATATCTCCCACAACTATAACAAACACCATTGGAGATCACTTAAATCTTCACCCATGATGACTTTGCTTAGAGATCACAAATATCTCCTCACTCATTGACCCTTTTTCACTAACCTTGCATTGTTTGTCTTGACTGCTTATGCTATTCCACTATAGTTGGCTATTATGCACATGCATATATATTAGGTGTTGTGGATGGAAACCAAGCTCATCCTATCACCTTCAACACCTCAATTCTCTACCATTAACCCAATTACCTTTTTATCGAATTAGTACTCAATTATGGTTTCTCCTCCATCGATTCTCATTTTGAGGGGGGGATACCTCATCCAATACTTGGAGCATCTAACTCCTATTTTTTTCTTACAAATTGTCAGTGAAAATTAAAAGACAAAAAGGGGCAAATGTAGACACCAAAATTATGTCACACACATGTGCATAATTCCTTATGTTGAAACCCCCTTAAGACCCTTTCAATAATAACAATTAATCTCCCTAACCCATGTTTTTACCCCTCACACATTTAATTAATTTAAAATACTTAATTAAGTTAATTAAAAACCCCCTTTTCCACCTTACCTGTCCACCTCACCCTATGACTAATTCTCACTTGATGAGTCACCTCAAGACCTGGTCCCCTCATCCTAACTACCCAAGACCTATTCCCACTTCCAAACTAAATTTCTAATCAACTACCTCCTTCTTAACTTCTTATTTTTTCCATTTTATAAAGGGTGTCACACTTGGCACAAACAATAATATAAAATAGGCCAAAAATAGTAAGCTTTACCTATTCTAGGGCCATTGACATTGGTCAACCCATAGTCAACATCGGTGGGATCGTTGATGTCGACAATATAAGCCAAACTCCAACCTAAAGTTCAGGTCAGTAGAAATTAAGAAAACTTATTCTTACTCTCATTCAAGCTCTTAGAATTCTATTTTCAACATCTTGGTTTACAATCATCTTGTGTAAGTTAATCACAATTAGTAACTAAGTTCTTGAGGACCTACAACACTAGATTTTTCTCTCTATTCAAGCATTCAAGTTTAGACTCCCTACTAGGGATCATCAATCTAGTACATATCATTCAGTAGCCATAGATAAGTACATCAATTATTATATAGGTATTTTAAACATCTATTTTGTTATTTCTTTATATCTACTGTGCATTTCTTTATGCACTTCTGACTGAACCCCCATGAGGGAGTTACAAAGCTTATTCACTTGTTTCCCCTTAACTTGACACACCAAACCTCTAACCCAATCTATCCAAGTCATAATATCTCTCTCATAACTCTCCCAACCTCCCAAACCTAATCCAAACCATTTCCCAGACTTGAAAAAGCCTTTTGCAAGCTCCTAGATAATTATTGCCCCTATTAACCTTGACAACCTAATCGACATTGGTCACCTCATTATCGACCTCAGTAGTATAACTGATATCAGTCACTCCCCTATCGATGTTGATGACTGTGGATTCTCTAGCCTCTTTAAAACCTACCTAGAAAACTTCTAAAATACAAACATAGTACATCGCCTGCACCCTGTCAGTCTCTACTACATACAAGTTGTTAATAGTGGTAACCTTATCTCTCTTTCACTCTTTCTTTACCTCTCTTTTAGTTATTTATTATTCTTTTGTCTCTCAAAAGTGGACTATCATCTATAAGGAAGTTTCACACTTCTTAGAACAAGTGCATAGCTTGGAAACCCACTCATTTAACTACTAACAAACATCTTGTGGAAGTTCTTTCTTACATGTAGGTAGTCCTCCCCAGCTAAAGAGGAGTGCTCACAATGTTTGGATATGGTGTACAAACCAAATTTGGATTCATTCTAATCACTTATCCCCCTCCTTATTTTTATTTTCCTTTTAACTTAAAATAGACAAGATTTAGTGAAGCATTAAGTATCTTAGAACTTTGATTACATAAGATTTTGTGTTTTGATCAACTTAAACAAGATAGGCCTAATGTTCACCAAAAAGGACTTTCAAGTTTACAAATCAAGAATAAGAAGAATTATAGGCTAAATGATATTAGCTTTGCATCAAAACCAAAGCAATCCTCTAGCTTGACTCCTCCCCAAATTCATACCATCTATGTGGTCACACGATCATAAGCTAAAATAAAGGGAATGGCAAAGGTGTCCATTTTATGGACATATCCCTCTTCCATCACCAAACCACCCAACCAACACCAAACACCTTTACCTTCAACCAAACCCAAAGTGTCCATATTTATACCCTCTCACTCTAACCCATTCAATTTAATCTAACGATTAATTCTGAAATAGCTTCACCGAATACTAGTAAAGATGATTTTGTATGAATTGATCAATACCTCTGCGTATCACTTCCAAGTGATGATAGAGGCTTTGAAATCCATGAAGGTCCAACTAGAAGACCCACAACCTCTATTATCCTTTATTATATCCCTTCAACTTTCTAACCTTGTTACCTTTAAGGATTCAAAAATACCCTCCATCCATCCAGATGACCCAGATCTTCCCCTCTTCATTATTGTGTATATCAATCAAACCCACATCAAGATGGTTATGATTTATGGGGGAGTTAGCATCAACATAATATCCTCCCATGCATATAAACAACTCAAATTACTTGAGAACATCATGTCAAAAACCTCAATAGTGCTCTAATTATTCAATGATACCATGGGCATGACTTTAGGAACTATTTTCCTTCATATTCATCTAAGACCTCGTATGCTTCCTGAACTCTTCTACATAGTAGAAAGTGAGTTCCACTATAATTTTTTATTGGGACACCCTTGTATACATTATATGTACTATGTGCCATCTACCCTACATCTATGTGTCAAATTTTAAAATTTAAGGTCAAGTTGTTACCATCCAAGTAGTCCCAAGTCTTTTCACATCATGTAACATAACGTACCAACCCAATGACATTCCTTTCCTCTATCTAAAAAGCCTTTGTTATTAAAATATGAAACCCCATCTTATTCTACCAATGAAGCATCCACTAGTTCATCCATCCCTTCCTCAAATCCCCATAATGGACCCTTTAGAATCAACCTTCCAACAACTTTCATTGGGGGAGTATCACCTTTTGACACTATGCACTTTTCCTACTCCTCAAGAGTATGGGTATCTTGACCAATAACTTGGTTATGACCCCAATATTGGAACCATTGTTCGTTTTGGGCCTTTAAATTATCAAATTAATTTCATCTATGGGGGACTTGATAAACCCCTTGACACTTCTACTACCTTTTTTGCACCTTAACCATTCACCTCTAGTTTTTCCTATCTAGATAAACTAGAGTTTTCCCAGACATACATTTATAAGTGTGCTTGGAAGGGATTTGGTCTAGGTTGATATAAATCTAGGCTACACAAGTTACTTCAAATCAAAACCCAAAAACCTCATGATAAGCATGGCCTCAATTTCATGCCACCTAAATAGTGAACCAACCTACCTCCCATTACCATCATTAATGATGAAATCCCATCCTCACTATCCACTCCACCATCGATAGCTAAATATTTTTACATCAACCCCCCTAACTTTTTTCATCAACATGATTAGTCTCAAACCCCTAACTTATCAAAAGGATGAGGCAATTATAACTATTCCCTTGAACTATCTTGAGATGATAGGAGATGACTCTCCTACCATTAATACCATTTGCTATTAGGATAATGATTCCATTCTCACCTATCTTGGTGCAAAATATCCCTCTATCCACAAATATATTCTTCTTAAGACTTCAACCATGTTGTATGAATTCACCATGGATATCAACTTGGGTACTACATATAACCCATACATTATCAAAACTGGCCAATCACTAAATTTTGAAGAGCTTAGGGACTCCCCTCCTTGCATGACCATAACATATCATTTGCTTGGTTTTATTTTGACATGCTAAGAATAAATCCCTCTATTACTACTCATAACATAGTCACCAATCATGATGTCAAGCTAGTTAGGAAAAAACTTTGATGAATGTACCCTCGTATAGCCCTTCTCATCAAATAAGAACTTCAACATCTCTTATCCATTAATTTTATTCATCCCAATGGGTTTCAAATGTTGTACCTATTACCAAATCCACAAAGGGACTTCACATTTGTATGGGATTTTGTGACCTTAACCTTACTTTCCCAAATGATGGCTTTCCTTTACCAAGCATCGACCAACTTATTGATCTTATATCTGGCCATGAGATGTTATCTCTTATGGATGGGTTCTTTGATTACAATCATATCTTAATTATCCTTGAAGATTAACACAAAATTACCTTTATCATTCCATGGGGAACCTTTTGCTATAGGGTCAAGTCCTTTAGACTTAAGAATGTTGGTGAAATCTACCAATGCACTATGACCTATATCTTCCATGACGTCATTCATAAAATCATAGAAGACTATGTCTATGACCTTAATGATAAATCCAAATGTCATAAAGATCATTTAGCTATTCTTAATATTATCTTTGAATGACTCATCCGTTATCATGTCCACCTTAATCGAAAGAAGTGTATCTTTAGGTCTTGTTAGGAAATATCCTTGGCTTTATCATCTCCCTTCAAGGAATCGAAGTCTATCCTACCAAAATAAAATCAATACTCAACATGCCTCCTCCTACCCACCTCAAGCAACTCTGTAGATTACATAGAAAACTCTAATCCATTCATTGCTTTATCTCTCAACTCTCAGATCAATGTCAACCTTTCCACCACCTTCTAAATAAGGATGTATATTTCAAGTAGAATGACAAATGTCAAAAGGCCTTTGATTCACTCAAAAGGTAACTTCTATCTCCAACCATCCTCATTCCTCCCAAGGAAGACCAACCTTTTAACCTTTATATTTCTTCCACCAACCACTCCTTAGGGGCAATGCTAGCTCATCAGATGAGAAACATAAAGAGCAAGTCATCTATTACATTATCCATACACTTGTAGAGTACAAGACTTGATACACCCATACTGATAAACTTTGCCTAGCTTTGGTATTTGTGGCCACCAAAATTTTCCACTACCTTCTCAACCATAAGACCTATGTCATAACCAATATTGACCCACTCAAGTATATGCATGCCAATCCATACCAAAACTAATGTATGGCCAAGTGGCTCATGGTTTTAGCCAAGTTTGACATTGAGTTTTTTCAAAAAAAATTAATTAAAGGGCAAGTCATTGTCAACTAATTGGCCAAAGCACCATTATTATACAATCAACCTCTTCCTCTTGAGTTTCTTGATGAGTCCATCATGACCCTCTCTCAGGTAGACTTCACCTATCAACTAACCATATTCTTTGATGGATCAAAGTGTTAATGTGGTGGAGGAGCCAACATCATCCTTATTCCCCTTCATGGTGAACCTCTTCCCTTATCCTTCAAGATATATTTTAAATGTACCGATAGTATGGCTAAATGCAAAGCCCTCATGATAGGTCTCCAAACTACATTAGCCTTGGGAGTCAAAATGATCAACATTTTTGGTGACTCTCAACTTGTGGTCAATTAAATCAATGGCTCTTACTAATGTAAGAATGATGTTTGTCAATAGTATAAATAATTAGTTGACATACTCTTAACATCATTTGAACACTACCATAACTAAACCACTTTGTGATCTATGAACAAATTTATCAATACAATGGCTTCCCTTGCTTCCCAAATCCCATCTCCATCCTCTAACTTCAAGTTATCTATCATTATCCATCAACGTAGCCAACCCTCTTATGTCAAATTAGACTCCCCCACCATCTTTAATTTTGAGGAGACCCAACCTAACCTTTGGTATTAGCAAACCTTCGACTATCTCAACCTTGCCATCATTCCTTATGGTCTTTATAAGAATGCTCAAAGAGAATTTATCTAGAGCACCTCACATTATACCATACTAGGGGAATTATTTATAAATTTAGCTTTAATAGTCTCTTATTCTATTGATTATGTAGTCATGAATCCTTTCATGCTATCAGGTAAATGCATTATGGGATATATGGGGGACACTTTAGTGGCCTAGCCGTTGCTAAACACATCCTCCACCTTGGATATTATTTGCCCACCCTTAACCAAGATTGTTGTGATTATGTGAAAAATTTCATCAAATGTCAACAACATGCTAATTTACATCATGCACCTAGAGATAGTCTTCAAGTATCCAAATATTTGTCCCTTCTCATAATGGGGTCTAGATCTCATTGAAGAAATTAACCCCCATTCTTCATAGCGACATCATTCTATCATCACTAAAATAGAATATTTCACCAAATGGGTAGAGTCTATTCCTCTCATCTCAACCAAAGATGAAAATATTGTCAACTTTATCAACCATCACATCATCTATTACTTTGGTGTTCCTCATAAAAATTTCACTGATAATGGTAAATATTTAAAAAGCAAACAAGTCCAAGTTCTTTGTGATGCATTTGGTATTAAATTAAGTTTCTAATTTCCCTATCATCCACAAGCTAATGGACATTTGGAAGCCTCTAAAAAAAATCTCAATAACATGCTCACTAAAATGGTTAGTGCATCTAGTTGGGATTAACATTTACACATCCCCTTCGCCTTATGGGTGCTACCATTTTATCCCTTGTGTTGGCGTAGAGGCTATCTTACCTATTAAGGTTTAAATTCCCTCTTTTTGCATATCCTTGAAAGATCTCATCTATAAGAGTGATTATCATCAAGAATGTTTATCCCAACTTGAGCTGCTTAATGAGCATCATTTAACTATGCTTACCCACCTTCATGTCTATCAAGAAAGAAGCAAGTGTGCATATAAAAAACACCTTAAGGTGTAAGAATTCAATATCAGAGACCTCATCCTAAAGGAAAATCAACATGTCACCAATATGGAGAAAATCAAGTACAACAAGTTTGTTTTCAATTGGCTCAAACCCTATATCACAACACACACGTATGAATCAGGAGCTTACCAATTGTCCTCCCTTGAAGGGAAACTATAACTTGAGCCCCTCAGTGCTTCATATCTATATCCTTTCTTTCTTAAATAAAATTTAACTCACCTTTTTTTTTGAATTAAGCTCATCCCTTATATTCATGCACATTCATCTCCTTATTTTTAAGGACAACTGATTATAATTGAATCATGTGATTATTTGTTATAGTCTTTGCCTACTCTTGATCAATGGGTACCATGGCTCTACCCATGGCATGATTATCATGCTACTTTTCACCCCTTTTATAGATGGATTCCCATGGTCATTATCATTTAAACCTCTTTTACACCTCATCAACCTTCTTATGCTTTAGTTTTACCTTCATAAAAGGTGAATATTTAAGCCTATATAAGTAAGTCCATGACATCAAAAGCAAACATCAAAATAAAAAATCAAAAGAACTCATTTGGATCACTCTCTAAGCATTCATAGACTACTTCCTCAAAGGATAACTACCAAAAACATATCAATATTACTCCATATAAGGTAGACTACTCCCTTGAAGGACAACTATCAATAGCCTTAAACAAAGCACACAAACTTAGACCACTCCTTTGAAGGATGGCTAAGTAAAGCATTTTTAAAAATCATAAAAATTTCTTGGAAGCTTCTCACATCAATTAGCTTCCCCAACCTCTCTAAATAACAACAAAATATCAAAAGACTTGTTGGCATTAAATTATTCTCCCTAAGACTCTTTACTCAGCTTCTATATCATAAAACACATATATGGATCAGGAGCTTACTGATTGTCCTCCATTAAAGGGTAACTAGAACTTGAGCCCCTCAATGCTTCATATCTTTATCCTTTCTTTTCCTAAATAAAATTAAACTCACCTTTTTGTCCTAATTAAGCTCATACCTTGTCTTCACCCACATTCATCTCCTTATTTTTAAGGACAACATATTACAATTGAATCATGTGATTATTGTTTATAGTCTTTTCCTACTCTTGAATAATGGGTACCATGGCTCTACCCATGTCATGATTCTCATGCTACCTTCCACCCCTTTTATAGATGGATTCCCATGGTCATTATCACTTAAACCTCTTTTACACCTCATAAACCTTCTTATGCTTTAGTTTTAACTTCATAAAAGGTTAATATTTAAGCCTATATAAACAAGTCCATGACATCAAAAGAAAAAATTAAAATAAAAAATCAAAATAACTCATATGGGTCACTCTCTAAGCATTCATAGACTACTCCCTCGAAGGACAACTAACAAAAACATATCAATATTGCTCAATATAAGGTAGACTTCTCCCTTGAAGGATAACTATCAATATCCTTAAACAAAGAACACGAACTTAGACCACTCCCTTAAAAGATGGATGAGTAAAGAATTTATAAAAAGCATAGAAATTTATTGAAAGCTTCTTGCATTGATTATCTTCCCCAACCTCTCCAAACAATAACAAAATATCAAAAGACCTATTGGCATCAAATTATACACCCTAAGACTCTTAGCTCCTATAATTTGATGTAATATGGATTAATCTCTCAAGTTTGTGGGAACTTGTAAAAGAGATGAATCTCTAATATTATGAGGGATAGCTCCCTATATCTTCTTTGAAATACTTGTAAACTACTCTAATTCTTGCTTTTAGGGAAAGAGTTAGAAGTTTGCCTGAAGTAAAACTACACTAAAGTGGTGATTCACCAAGAGATATCCCACAAACTATCATACTTCTATTAAATAACAAATCTTTCTAAGACCAACTCTAAGCCTTAAAGGATCCTAACATAAGTGATTCAATGTGAAGGTAACATACACAAGACAATTAACAAGATAACTAGTCTAGGGGTAGATTACACACCATAGAGACAATAACTTGCTTGAAGAGGAGGCAATATCTTAACTACACTTCACATAACCTATTAGATCAAAACTCTTGCTTAAACATGAAGGATGGAGGAAGAAAGGATGATATTATCACTTAAATTCATTATTCATCTCTCTCACACTTAGACAAAGATGTTCACAACTCAGAATTAGACTTTCATTTAATGTTTAAAAGCAAATTACAATGTTATTTCAACATGGCTTCACCATACTAGATGTGGTATTAGTTTATAATGTCCAAAATGGTTCATACTTATAGAAATTGGAAAGAGAGAGAGGAAAAATAAGTTTAAGAGACACAAGGACATGTGTCCAAAGGTGGAAACCAATTACAATGCATGTAGGTGAAGTATAAGAGGAGTTAGAAACTTATTTGCATATGTGTCCATTCTAAACAATCATCCTCTTCCAAAATTTGTGTAGCATCTCTTCAAACACCTTCCATGAAACTGACTTCATCATTAGGCTTCATTGGGAATTCCAAAGCTGACTAAGGGTAAGTGTCTCTTTTGCATTGATAATAGAAAGTTACAAGGAATACTCTACCTACATTGGAAGTTTTCGAAATCATTTTTATTCTTTTACACAAGAAGAATTATCATTTGTCACTATAATCACTCCTTTTAGACCTTTCTTGACACTTGGCCTTATCATCTCCTTATTATCCCTAACTGATATATACCAAGGGTCTTAGGACACATGTTAGGACACCTCATATGATCAGATCCATCCAAAAGACATTAAAAGATCTCCAAATTTGAGTTGCCACTCTTTCCACTATGTGATCACTTTTCTCATTCTGGATTGGTTGAAGTGAGAAGCCTATTAGAGACACTTAGGACAATTTTTGAGCTTTGTAAATGACATGGGGAGTTGATTCAAGGCCCAATATATTCTCTCAAGTGATTGTCATCCTTTTATCATCTCCAAAACCTACAAAACACAAGAAAGTGTCAAAGGAATTGATCCCCTACTCCATCCATATTTAATTCCATACAATGACTCTATGGATTTGATCCTCATGGAGTTTCCAACAACTTTCCTTCAGGTCCTAGAGTACTGATGGAGTTCATAGTTTTGCTGTAGGAGTTTGAAGTTGGACTAATGGAGTTTGTAGTTTTGTTGTAGGCCTAGTGGATTTGGATCCTCTTTCATGGATTTATCACACATGGACTTGTTGTAACTCCTTAGGATCATTCATTCATGTTTTTACATGCTTATCCAAGCCTTCCCTAACTTGTGTTTGTAGCCACTTCAACCCTAACCTTTAATTTCCACCATTTTCTCTCTCTTCTACAAGTTTTGAGCCCTAAAAGTGGCCTATCTATGAGATAAAATTGAGAGTATTGGACATTATTATTTATTACTTTTGAATACATGGGAGGCTTCTTTAGGTTGTGAGGACCCCTTATACTAAATTTCAGATCTTAACTCCCCCATTTACCCCTCCAAATAACATGAAACACAAAACTAATTTCTGAAGGTGATTGCCTATAAGTTGAGGGTGAAATTAGCCTTTTTGACCTCATAAGTGGATAACTTTGATATATTTGTATTGTTTTATATATCTCCTCTTGTTCTTTGAGGTTTTTAAGATTATATTCAAGCCTTGGAGATTCTCACTTCGCCATGTGAAGGCACTTGACCCTCTAATTATCTTCATCCCACTTGCAGTTGTGTGTGTTATTGACACTTTGAAGGTTGGCTATGGGTTATTTTTGAATGTAGGAGTCATGATATTACCTTTCAAGGGCCTCTCATAGCCAAAAAAACCTTATTTTCCCTTTAGAATCCATCTTTTTCTCCTAATAGTTCATTACCCTCATCAAAGTGTGACCTTCTTTGCCAATTATGACTTTTTTACACTCATCTGTACACCTGGGATGCACTTTTAGATGAGATGAGATGTAAAATCTATATTGGAGATCTCTTTAATGCATATATAACCTCATTTGGGGTAAATAACATTGTTTAGGTACCATTCGAGTCACCACTCTTGTATTCATGTCTTTTGTTCACTTCTTCATTGTTATAGGCTTACTACAACACTTGTATGGAATGGTGATTTGCACAAGGTAGATGAGGACTATAAACTTATGAAATCCATGTGTATGTGTTTGTTAAAGAATTAAAAACATCCATACTTACTCCACATGTTACCCCCATGTATCTACACATGCCTCATAAGGACTAATCCACATTGCCAATTTATCCTCCTTATAGGCAACCTGTAGGTGTATTGACTCCATTTGAGCTTTGAACGTATTGTATCTTGTGATTTGAAAATACCTTCTACATTCCACCTTGATAATACTCTTATATTCATTGTAGATCCTTCTTAAACTTTCTCAAATGAAAACATCACCCTTTTGCAATGAAACATAAGCTTTGGAAGGTAGCTGGGACCTCTAAATGGATCAATTCACAAGGTTTTGAATGAGGTGAAATCCTACTTCAGATAAACTAAGGTTACTTTGTCCCAAAATGAAAACATAACCATTCATGTTTATATTTATTAGAGACTTGCATGAGCAATGGTGATCCTTGCCAATCTGACTCTAAACTCCCAAATTCAACTCCAAAACCAAAAATATTATCAAGAAACCTAGCCCTAGGTCAACACCCACCTATATCTAAATAAACATCTGATAAATTCAATTAAGCAATCATTTTCAAAATTGAAACCAATCTACACTTCAAAAAATACCTCTCTTTCCTCAATTGTAGTCAATGAGGAACCCTAGGAAACATCGCCTGACTTTGTGCTCTCCCTTATCCCCTTTACATCCTCGATCACTTGATCAGCCTCAACTCAATCCACTCAATCACTAGCTAATTTTCACCACTTTTTTGCTCAAAACACGAAAGAGTGCAATTATCAAGGGTTAAAGTTCACAATGAGAGAATAAAACCCATGGTGGATCTTTTGTCTTCTCCCTTTTAGGGCTGATGTATGACTATCGATAGTTAGGGTGACCATTGACGATTAACCCTGACCATCAATAGTCAACCAATTTAGAGTTTTCCTTCCCACCCATAACTTTTACAAACAAAATTTTACCTAATGTCAACCACTAGAGATAACCTTCTCTAACAACCCCCACAAACTATGTCAACAATCGATTGTGGTCATTTTACCAATGTTTACATATTTTATAACTGAGTAATTGTGTCTTCTCAGATCACTTCCTACTTTGGATACCTATGAAAACACTAACCTTGTCTAGGATACTTGTATTTACATGTGTACCCAACCACCACACCTAAATGCAGTCACCTTCCTTCTAGTGCTAACCTTATTTTTACCAACCATGGCAACCTAGTCAATGTGTGATATTTACTATTATACTTAGTTGCAATTTGTGTAGGTGTTTATGCTTCAGTTCCCAACCTACCACTTTGTCACCAACCTACACACTCATCAAACCCATACCTAATTCTATTTCACCTCATCGATTCTCAATTTAAGGGGGAACACCTCCTCCCATGTTCAGGGCAACCTAACCTTCGACCTATAATCTATTTTTATTTTATAGCTTATTGATACAAATTGCATAAAAAAGGGGCAAAATGTAGACACTATAAAACTACACATAATGGTTCTAAATTTTGAACTAACCCCTAAACCACCTTGGGACCCCCTAGGGACTATTCTATAACCTTTTGATTGAAAAACTAAGTCAAAATTGACTAAATTTGACCACCTTGACCTTTGACCTAGCAACCATTGATGGTCACCTTAATCGCTAATAGTTAGGCCTAACTACTAATGGTCAATCTTTAACTGCCTTAAATATTTAACTCCCACTTAAACTCCAACTTGATTTTTAATATTTAGCTTTCTTGATCTGCATGTGAATCAATTAAATGCTATAAGATAAAATTAGATGACCCATTGACACCTTGTTGAACTTATTGTTTCACCTCTCCCTTCCTTCTATAAAAAGAGATGAGGAGGAGGTGATAGGGATCTAGATCTAGAATTAGAGTAATCAAGCATCAAAGATCACCAACAATTATCAAAACTTCTTGCATTAGAGATTCTTTTGCAAATATTCTCCCAATGAACCAACAACCATGCCAAAGATTCAAACTGTTGTAGTAACTCATTAGTCAACAACCAAGTACCGTTAATCTATCAAAATTTCTCTAGACTCCATCAATGAGTTCTCAGCCACACACCTCAACCCTTCTTTAGAGCAACAAGCTAAGTATCTATTTTTTAATTATTTTACATTGTTTCTATTTCACAACCAACCTAGCCTAAACCCACTTTCTAGAATTTCATTCTGTAACCTCATCAACTAATTTCTTAAACCAACCCAAAACCCATAGTAACCACTGATGGCCACCCTAACCATCAATGATCTATCCTAACTACCAATGGTTGCCCAATTACTGAAAATCATGCTAACCATTGCTAGTTTTACCCAACCATTGATGGTCACTATATGACAAAAAAATAACAAGTTATTTTCACCCATCAGATCTCAACCAAATTCCACTTTATGACTCTCTGCCTAATCATATAACATCACCCTATTTTATGAACCATACCTGAATCATTTACCATTAATATCAATATGTTTATTTCTATAACTAGTCAAATCCATCTATTCATTTATCAAACACTTCTTGTATTTGATTTCAATACCTTCTATCATTTATGCAAGTAATTTATCTTTCATTTTTAGAACTTAATTTTTTAAAATTGTGGATTGACAGTCTCTAAGGAAGCTCATGCTTCTTGGATATAGCTTACTAGGAAATCCACCTGTTTCTAACTATTTTTCACTTTTTCACATTTAGAAGATGAAAGAAACTATGATAATGGCCAGGGGTTAGATGATACCCGGATGAAGTTTGCGCACCATATCCAGACGACTGAAGGAGCTTCTCTTTGGCTGTGGAGGATGACACCTGTAGATAAGAAAGTCTTGAACAAGGAAAATGTTAGATAGATAGGTGGTGGACTGCCAAGCAAAGCTCGGTCCCAGAAGTGCAAAGACTTCCTGGAGGGATGACAGTCCACTAGTTGATAAAAGAATGTTGCTAGAAAGAGAAATGGTGAAAGACTGAACAAAAGAAAATAAGATAATGCGTACTTGTATTCTAAATCTGTCTTCCATAGTCACCGACATCGGTAGTCCTGCTAGCATCAATTGGTCAAGGTTGCCAGCATCGGTTATGCTGTTGACATCGGTAGGGGCAATGGGTCTAGAGGCTGATGTCGGTGGGGGTAATGGGCTTTGGACGAGTTTTAGGTTTGTCTGTGGTCAGCAGAATGGTTTGGGATGTCTGCAAGAGTTTAATGGGTTGTGATGGGTTTTCAAGGTAGAGAGTATGGCTTGGAAAGGGGACCAGATAGAAGACAGGGGTGAAAGGGAGATAAGGATGAGGGAAGGCTTTTCAGCCTTTTTGAGAAGAATAGGTTGGTTTGTGTCAACAGTGCTTAGAAATGGACAATGGGATGATTACCAATGTATCCTAAGAGTACTAAAATAAAAACCAGTAGAAATACTTAGCTCTTGGTGGAGAGGCAGAAGTGCAAAAGTCCTGTTTCTGTTATGGTTGATATGGGAGACTTCGTGCAACCTTCAATCCGGTGTGGAGTGACAGATGCAGAGTTTCTGAGCCTAGAGAGTGCTGTTGGGATGCTGATGCCTGCAAAGAGTTGAGGAGCAAGAGAACCTAGAGCAAGAGAATTCACATTCATGGGGGGGTCAAGAATTCACCCTTAGGCCTGTCTTAAGCAATCGACATCGGTGATCCCACCAGCATCAGTCGACTGGTAACTGACGTCGGTGACTAGAAAAATGGAAAAAGGCTATTTTTAGCCTTTTACCCATTCCTCCATCTGCCAAGTTCAGCTACCATTGAAAAATAGTCCCAAGGCAGATCAAATAGGTGCGAGAGGTTAGTGGGAGGGTTGAAATAGGTCTTGGGTCATTAAGAAGGGTCATGGGGTGATAAATGGGGGTATCCAAGGGCAAGGTGAGGTGTTATGGGTGATGTGTCAAGGGTGGTGTTATTAATTTAAAATAGGTAATTTATTTTAAATTAATAAGTGTGTGGGTTAGGAATGTTTAAAAGTGGACCAAGGGGACCAAGGGGGAGTCGACCGAGGAGTAGACACAATTTTGGTGTCTACATTTGCCCCTTTTTGTCTTGTTGGTTGTTCTTGATGAACTACAAGACAAAAATAGGAGTAAGCTACCTCAGGTATGGGATAATGTCACTTTTGTCCTGTTGGTTGTTTTGGTGAACTGCAAGATAAAAATAGGAGTTGGTTGCCCCAGATGAGGGATGAGGTATTCCCCCTCAAAGTGAGTCAAGGGAAGGGAACCTGATATCAGGTGCCGATTTGATAAATAGTGGATGGATAAGGTGAAGTTTGAGTGTGAATGCTACAAAAGGTGGGATTGTGCGTATACCACTCCATGCGATAGGTAGGTCAAATTGTCACGATTAAAGGTCGAGGAGTGCTAAAATTGAAATAACCAGTCCCCAACATTTAGTCATAGCTGATTGGGTTAAATGATCCAAGCTGTAGTAGCTCCAATGATTGTCATGTTCCAAGTATCCTGGGCTTAATAAGTGCTCTTGGAAAACATGAAAATGTCACAAATATTGGGGATCAACTTGTTTGTGATCCAAAAATACGTGTGAGGGTCATAATAAGATGTGAAAACAATTTTGCTAACTATTCATGAGGTAGCATACATGCAATCAAAACAACCAAGGCATAGTTGTCTCAAAAAGTGGTTGTGGTTTGAGGAGATAGTCGTGATCTCCAAGGTCATTAGTCGAGTCATATTGAGAAGATGATTGCAAGTGGCGTGTGTTGAGGGTAGGGAGATGGGTGTGATTTACAATGTGCCCCAGGAGAAGTTCAAATGTGACTTCTACAGTGTCAGGGATGGTCGTTTGGGCATGATTTTGGGTTGGGTAGAGATAGTTGGTCTGTTAGATGGATGGATGAAGGAATGGCTGAGCTAACCTCAGAAGACTCCATGTCAATTGAGTGTTGCCTACATAGCCCTTATGTGAAGGGCCTCAAGCCAATGTAGTTCTCCCCAAAAGGGAGGAAGAGGGTCGGTTATGGATGTGGGTTGGATGAGGTTAAGTTATGGTTAAAGGTTAAATGGCTTGTCCATCAAGTACATGAACAAATGGATGTGGCCGAGCTAACCCCAGGAGACGTCATGTCATCTGAGTGCTGCATACATAGCCCCTATTTGAAGGGCCTCAAACCAATGTAGTTCAGAATGGTTGATAGGTTGGTTTGGTCAGGTTATAAATGATGAGGGTAAGATGATGTTATAGCCTTTTTCATATTGTGTGATGGTGTATTCTGTAACATTGGTGATGCGATTTTTCATTCCTAGCTAGTTTCCATATGGGTGATGGATGTATGCTAAAAATGAAATGAGATTATTTATGCTTCATCAAGTAATGGTTTATGCTTGACATAAATTGTGTGGTTGATAGTTTCCATGTATATTGGTTTCCATAGAAACTTAGTGTGAATAGGCTATGAGAATGTGAGTGGTCTGAAAAAGGTTTGGTTGGTTTGATTTGGTGAGCAAGTGATTTGGTTGTAGGTGACAAAGGTATGTAAGAAGTGAAAGGCATTTTGCCCTTTCATTGACAATGACCATAATGATAACATAGGTAGGGGGTTTATAGAAATAAAATCCCCGTTCATGCATTATGTCATTGACCAATGGTTGTGTTAGAGAAGTAATTGAATCACTTTGACATTAAAATGAGCGTGAAATCCATTGAGTAGGTGATGTGATATGTTAGGATAGGGTAACCCCTTTTAGTAGGGATAACTTTGCCCCTTTTTATAGGAGACCCTGAGAATGACTATAAGTCAAGTCCATGACACACATTTTTTTTTGGTAGACTGATCAATGCGGGAAGTCTACGTAGGGATGTTTGTTTTGTTTTGTGGTCATATGTGAAGCTGATCAATGCGAGAAGCTTCTAAGAGAGTGCTATTTGTAGCAATATTTTTATGCATAGCCATCCTTTGAGGGAGTGGTCTATATTTTGCTTTGTATGTTTTGAATGTCTTTGAATAGCTATCCTTCAAGGGAGCAGTCTATTAGCTATAACAATGATGATGCAGCTATCCTTCGAGGGAGCAGTCTGCATTTAAAGTTTTATGACCTTTGAGTAGGCATCCCAATATATATATATATATATATATATATATATATATATTGTGGACTAAAATTTTAGTCATGGACTAGCCTGTAGAGGTTTAAGGGTTTCCCTTTTATTAGGACAAAGCATACATGCTTGACAAAAGGGTTAAATAGTGTTTATAGGAAAACAGGGTTGAAAGGAATAGGAATGATGATGATGGGGGCTGCTCAAAGGATGAGCTCAAGTTAAAAATCAAGTGGATGAGTACTTGATTAACAGTAGAATGGTCATAGATGCAAGGCATTAAGGGGCTCAGGTTCTGGTTAGCCTTCAAGAGAAGACAGACGATAAGTCCCTGATCCATACTTGTGCGTGATGATGTAAGGTTCGAGCCAATTAAGAGCAAACTTGCCTCATTTACTTTATTTCATATTGGTCACATGTTGGTTTTATTTGAGGATGAGGTCTCTAATTTTAAAATCTCATTCTCTCAGATTTTTGTCATAGGCACGTTTGATACGATTTTGATAGACATGGAGATGGTTAAGGGCAAAAATATGACGTTCATCGAGTAACTCAAGTTGAGCTAACCGGTCTTGATGAAAGTCATCATTAGAGAGTATGTCATGCAAAGAGATGCATAGAGAAGGTATCTATACTTCAAGAGGTAGGACCGCCTCTATTCTATACACTAAAGAGAAAGGTGTAGCACCCGTAGGGGTTTGGATGCTAGTGCGGTAGGCCCACAAAGTGAAGGGAATGTGAATGTGTCAATCCCTTCCAGTGTTGTTGACCACCTTCATTAGGATTTTGGTTAAGATTTTGTTAGAAGCCTCAGCCTACCCATTTGCTTGTGGGTAGTAAGGCGAGGAGAAGCTGAGCTTGATGCCAAATGAGTCACAAAATTTTTGGACAGTTTTATTTTTAAATGATTTGCCGTTATCGGTGATGATTTTGTGAGGTACACTAAAATGACAAATGATGTGGGTGTTGATGAAGTCAACAATTTTGTTAGCTTTATTGGAGACGAGAGGAACAACTTCCACCCATTTAGTGAAGTATTTGGTTGCAGTGATAATGGACTGATGTCAGAGAGACGAGTGGGGGTTAATCTCACCGATTAGATCTCAGACCCATTGTGAAAAGGGCCAGAAATCCTTAGTGACTTGTAGAGCATGGCTAGGGATGTGCAACAAGTTGGCGTGTTGCTGGCATTTGATGCAACACTGAACATAGTTGCTGCTATTGGGGATCAACCAAAAATATTGATTACTATATGAAAGCAACTAAACACAAAATTATACCAGAATGATAAGTAACTAGAATCAGAAATAGCAAAGAACAAGAGATACAAGAAACCACCCTAAAAACTTGTATTAAACTCTTTACAGAAGGAATACAATTGAAGAAACTTCTTTTCTTCTACACCTCTCTTAGATGTACAGATCTCTTACCAGATCTCTTTCCCTCAAGAGTTCTCTCTCTCAATTACAATCAACTCCAACAACCTGAATAGATTCACATATACAATTGTACTATCCAATTCAATAAACTATGAAGATCTAATCCTATATATAATATTAGAAAATAGGAGCTATGCATTCACAACCATTAGATGAACCTCTTAATCAAGGGCTCAAAATAGTCCTACTTAAAATAGAGATGCGGACTTAATACTATCACTTAATCCTATCATGCAAACATTTTATTCTGTCCACGAAAATAGATTCTGGATGCACAAGTGACCAACATCAGTCCCTTCTTGTCTGCACCTAATCGATGTCGGTCGATACATGACCGATGCTGGCATCTCCCAGTCAACTCCTGACCGACGTCTGTCACTCCTGACTGACACTGATGACTGTGTAACTCCTGAAACTTTTGCACTCACTCATTTGGTGAAGCTTTTAGCTCCACACCTCAACAATCTCCCACTTGGAGATAAACAGTGGCACCAGTACTTGTACAGTAGCATATTCTTGCTTCTCCATCTTCAAACTCAGTCATGAAGACCAACAAAATTTGAATGAAGATTCAACTTCTCCTTTGTTATCGGCTTGGTTAACATATCAGCAGGGTTCTTATCTGTATAGATCTTCTTTAACTTCAACTCACCATCCTCCAATACCTATCTTATGAAGTGGTACCTAAGCTGTATATGCTTGGTTCTTGAATGAAAGGCTAAATTCTTAGCCAAATGAATTGCACTCTGACTATCACTAAATAATCTGCAACTCTCTTGCTCCTTTCCTAGCTCTTCCATGAATTGTGTCATCCATATCATCTCTTTGCTAGCCTCCGTGGCTGTAATGTATTCTGCCTCTGTAGTAGACAAGGCAACAACCTTCTGCAACTTTAAAATCCAGCTAACCGCCACTCCACCAACAGTGAAAACATAACTTATGGTGCTTCTCCTGCCATCCAAATCACCTGCCATATCTGAATCTACATAACTATGTAGAGAAGTGTTTGAACCACCATAGCACAAATGCCTACTGCTAGTCCCTCTCAGATATATGAGAATCCACTGAACTACTTTTTAGTGTTCCTTCCCTTGATTGGCCATATACTTACTAACAACTCCCACTGCTTAGGCAATATCCGGTCTAGTACATACCATTGCATACATTAAGCTCCCAACTATGGAAGCATATGGAACTCTACTCATGTACTCTACCTCATCATGTGAATTACGACATTGTTCTTTACTCAACTTGAAGTGTCTAGCCATATGTGTGCTTATTAGTTTTGCATCTTGCATATTGAATCATTTCAACACCTTGTTCACATAATCCTCTTGAGACAAAATCAACCTGTGATTTTTCTTATCTCTCTTAATACTCATGCCAAGGATTTTCTTTACTGCTCCCAAATCCTTCATGGCAAATATGTGAGCTAATTTCACCTTAAGCTCAAAGATATCCTGCATGTGTGATCCTGAACCAACATATCATCTACAGCTTCCACAGCTTCTACCCAAAACTCTAAGGGTAAACTAGCATGCAACCTCATACATCGTGCATGCTCCAATATTGTTCTATTCATCCTTTCAGCAACTCCATTTTGCTGAGGTGTCCTTGGAACCGTCCTTTGCCTGCGTATTCCATTCATATAAAAATAATAGTTGAACTTATAGCTACAGAACTCACCACCATTGTCAGTTCTAAGGCACTTCAATCTCCTGCCTATTTCATTCTCAACTAAAGCTTTCCACATCTTAAAAGTGTCAAAAACATCAGATTTCTTCCTTATACAATAGACCCATACCTTTCTTGTAACATCATCTATGAAGGAAACATATTACTGTGATCCTTCAATAGAAACAACCTGAGCTGGTCCCCACACGTCTGTGTGAACAAGCTGCAACTTGTGCTTCTTCTTTGTTGACCCAGTCTTGAGAAAACTCACTCTCTTCTATTTCCCAAAAATGCAATGCTCACAAAAATCTAGATCTATGCTTTTCAAATCTGAAAGCTTACCTTTTGACTTAAGAATAGTTACTCCCTTCTCACTCATGTGGCCAAGCCTCTGATGCCACAACTTTGCATCTACATCTAAAGTAGATAATATAGAAGGAGAAATATCAGTAATACAATTACATAAATAGAGAGTACCTACTCTCTTACCTTTGGCCAATACAAGTGCACCCTTGGTAACCTTCCAAGATTTAGTTGTGAGAGTTACTGTACAACCCTCATCCCCTAACTTTCCTATAGAAATCAGATTCCTCTTCAGGATGGGAACATGCATGACATCTCTCAACACCCATGTGTTGCCATTCTACATTTTCAGCTGCACTTTTCCTTTGCCAATAATTTTACAAGGCTCATCATCCCCTAAATAAACTATTCCAAAATCTCCATTTACATAGTCACTAAAATATTCTCTATTTGGGGTTGCATGGAAAGAGGCACCAGAATTTAAAACCCAAGATTCTATATTATTATGTAAAGAGAATATAAGAGCATCTTGTGCAACAATACCTGCAACTTTTGCTTTTTCTTTACCTTCATGTTGATTGTCTTCTTTAGGCTTTGACCAACAATCTTTGCTTATATGCCCTATCTTTCCACAATTCCAGCATTGTGGCTTCCTACCATTTCTGGATTTGGATCTACCTCTCATCTTTGACTTAGACCTTGATCTCCTATGCTTGCCCTTCTCTTTCTGCCTTCCCCTGTTCTCAAAACTTAAAGCGTTCCTTGATGTTTCCTCTGTG
Source organism: Torreya grandis (assembly GCA_037957365.1). Classification (NCBI taxonomy): domain Eukaryota; kingdom Viridiplantae; phylum Streptophyta; class Pinopsida; order Cupressales; family Taxaceae; genus Torreya; species Torreya grandis. The sequence continues at coordinate 1,448,296 of JARHVA010003415.1, read as the reverse complement.
CTTTTCCTGCAAATTTCTTCATTCAAGATTACACTAACAACATCATCTACTTTTAAAATATTTGAAGCAGATGCAGTATTACTAACTGCCATTACCAAGCTATGCTAGCTTTCAGGTAAAGAGCATAAGATTAATAGAGCTTTAATTTCATCATCAAACACTATTTTGACTGAATTTAATTGATTTATAATTCCATGGAAATCATTCAGATGATGAGATACAGATCCACCTTCTTGCATTTGCAAATTAAATAACTGCTTCATAAGATATAACTTATTTTAAGCTGAGGGTTTTTCATATAAATTTGTTAAAGTAGTCATTAACTCTATCGTTGACTTTGCCTGTGATAAATTAGATATCACAGTAGATGCTAGACTCAATCTTATAGATCCAAGAGTCTTTCTAACAAGAACTTCCCATTCTTCATCTTCCATGTCTGTGGGCTTCTTTGCAGCCCCACCTAATGGTAAGTATAGATCTTTTTGATATAGATAATCATCTCTCTGCATTCTTAATAATTGGTAATTCTTGCCATTAAACTTCTCTATTCTCAGTTTACTTTCTTCTGCCATTGCTTCTCTCACTCAAACAAAAACCCCTATGAGTGCCCTGTAATCAAAATACACTAAACAGATCTGAACCACCTGTTAGTGAACCTGAGCTCTAATACCACTTGTTGGGGATCAACCAACAATATTGATTACTATATGAAAGCAACTAAACATGGAATTATACCAGAATGATAAGTAACTAGAATCAAAAATAGCAAAGAATAAGAGATACAAGAAACCACCTTGAAAACTTGTATTAAACTCTTTACAGAAGGAATACAATTGAAGAAACTTCTTTTCTTCCACACCTCTCTCAGATGTACAGATCTCTTACTAGATCTCTTTCCCTCAAGAGTTCTCTCTCTCAATTACAATCAACTCCAACAACCTGGATTGATTCACATATACAATTATACTGTCTAATTCAATAAGATATGAAGATCTAATCCTATATATAATATTAGAAAACATGAGCTATGCATTCACAACCATTAGATGAACCTCTTAATCAAGGGCTCAAAATAGTCTTACTTAAAATAGAGATGCAGACTTAAGACTATCACTTAATCCTATCATGCAAACATTTTGTTCTGTCCACGAAAATAGATTCTAGATGCACAAGTGACCAACATCGGTCCCTTCCTGTCTGCACCTGACAGATGTCGATTGATATATGACCAACGCCGACATCTCCCAGTCGAATCCTAACTGACGTTGATCACTTCTGACTGACGTTGATGACTGTGTAACTCCTACAACTTCTACACTCGCTCATTTGGTGAAGCTTTTAGCTCCACACCTCAACAGCTGTAGTCTTGGTGAAGAGTAGACCAATAATAGCCCAAGCAGAGGATGCGCTTTGCAACTGAGTCGCCACTGAAGTGTCTACCACAAATCTCATCATGGACTTATTTGATGGCATGGGATGCTTTAGTGGAGGTTAGATAGTGAAGGAGGCCATCAAAACCTCTTTTATAGAGAAGACCCCCTAGCATGGTATATCGAGCTGTGCTTTTGATAAAAGCATGTTGCCCATTACTAGAGAGATTAGGAGGGATAATATAATGAGTTAAGTAGTCCATGAGTTATTTATGCCAGACATCTTGTGGACTAGAGTCAATGGTGTTGACGAGGTTGATGTTAGTGGAAATATATGAAGGCAACGACACACGATGCACCGTGACATAAATTCTTGATGAAGATGGAATATGTGAAGTGAGAGACTCCATGGTATCAACAAACTTATTCGTAGATCGAGGAACAATTTGCAAGAGGTAATGGTTGAAAGATTCTAGCAGGGTGTCAACACGATGTTTGTACCTTTGCAAAACTTCATTTTTACAAAGATATGAACCGTTGATTTGATTGACGACTAGTTGTGAGTTGCCGAAGATGTTGATAGTCTTGATGTCTAAGGAACGGGCGGTTTGAAGTCCCAAAATTAAGGCTTTATATTCAACCATATTATTGGTACATTCAAAGTCAAGTTTGAAAGATAGGGGCATGGGCTCACCCTCATGTGGGATGAGAATGACCCCCACACCCCCACTGAGTTGACATTTGGATCCGTCAAAGAACATTGTCATTTGATAGAATATGTCATCGGTAGAAAGTGTGGCGATAGATTCGTCAAGGAATTCATAGTGAGAAGGTTGGTTGTCAGGCAGAGGGGCATCTGCTAATTGATTAGTGATTGTTTGCCCCTTTATAGATTTTTGTTAGATGAATTTCAAGTTGAACTCAGCAAGAAGCATGAGCCAACGAGCCATACGTTGGTTTTGGTATGGCTTGGAATGCATGTATTTGAGGGGGTTGGTGTGGGTGATGACATAGGTTTTGTGATTGAGAAGATAATGATGGAGTTTGGTAGTGGCAAAGACTAACGCCAAACAGAGTTTTTTGATATGAGTATACCGAGTTTCATAGTCAATGAGTGTTTGGCTTATATAATAAATCGCTTGCTCACAGTGGTGCTCGTCTCGATGCACGATCATGGCACCTAACAAATGGTTTGTTACTGAGATGTAGAGGTAGAAGGGTTGGTCATCTTTAGGTGGAATAAGGACTGGTGGAGAGACAAGATAGCATTTAAGGGCTTCAAAATCTTCTTGGCAATCCCTATCCTAATGAATGGAGATGTCCTTCTTGAGGAGGTGATGAGAGGGTTGACATCAGTCGAAAAGCTATGAGATGAAGCGATGAATAAATTAGAGTTTCCCTTATAGGCTGCGAAGTTGCTTTAGATTGGTCGGTGGCGGCATCTTGAGTATAGCTCAAATTTTAGCAGGATCTATCTCAATGCCATGAAGAGAAATGATGAACCCCAAGAGCTTCCCTGAGAGAACTCCAAAGACACATTTCTTGGGATTAAGGTGAACATTGTATTGAAGAAGGTGAGTGAAGATTATCTTAAGGATGGTTAAATGGTCACGATGAAGTCTAGATTTTCCTAGTAGGTCATCCACATAGTCCTCCATGATTTTGTGGAGGAGATTGTGAAAGATGTAAGTCATGGCTCGTTGATATGTGGCACCTGCATTCTTTAGGCCAAAAGGCATGACCCTATAGCAAAAATTCCCCCACGGAGTGATGAAGGTAGTCTTGTGTTGATCTTCTAGCATAATTAGGATTTGGTTATATCCTGAAAACCTGTCCATGAGTGATAGCATCTCATGACCAGCCGTGAGATCAACAAGTTGGTCGATGTTGGGTAGAGGAAAATCATCTTTTGGGCAAGCTAGGTTAAGGTCACAATAGTCAGTATAGATTCAGATCCCCCCAGTTGCTTTGGTGATAGGGACGATATTAGACACCCATTGTAGATAATCAATGGGTTAGATGAAGGAGATGAAGAGAAGATGCTGAAGCTCCTCTTTGACAAGGAGCGCAACTCGAGGATGCATCTTGTGAAGCTTTTTCCTTACAGGCTTAGCCTCTGGGTTTGTGATGATGTTATGAATGGCAATGTTAGGGTCGATGCCAGGCATGTCGCTATAGGTCCAAGCGAAGGCTCTGCTATGGTCTAAAAGGAATTTGGTGTAGTCAAGTTGTTCCTGTGCGTCCAAAGATTGACCGATCTTTAAAACATGAGGAACATCAAAAGATGAAAGGTTAATGTCAATGGTTGATTCATTTAACATAACTTGCATTTCAGAAGGAAGGGAGCATTGAATGAAAGAGTCATCGGCACCCATGTAAGTGAGAATGGCATCATCGTCTATGCATTGGACAATGTTGATGGTTGTAGATGCATCATCTATCATGTTTGGATAAACGACAGGGAGAGACCTGGATACCCTGCCTAGTTGATAGGTTAGGGGTTCCAAGTGAATGGTGTTTATAGAAAAAAAAATTAGGAGGGATGGAAACCACCAAATTTGTAGGTGAAGATGGGGGAATAGGCGAGTTTGGAGGTGATTGGTCTATGATAGGTTCGGGTCAAGGTTTTTCAGAAGCTTCAGTAGGTTCTTCAAAACCTAGGCCATGTTGCTTCTTGGCATTCTTTATGGCCTCATCATTTGGTGGTTCAATGGACTAGTGGGAGCCTTGTTCGTAGCATCCGAAGCCAAAACCCTTCCATGCACACCTATAAAGATAAGTATGAGCAAAGTTTGGTTTGCCAATAAAAGAGAAGTTAGATGTGAATAGTTGAGGTGAGGAGAGAGGATTCCCATCAGTGGGAGCTCGATCTAGCCCTCCATAGATGAGATTTGTTTAAAGATTAGGAGGACCATAAGGGATGACCATTCCGATATGATGGTCATAGCTAAGACTGTGATGAAGTTGTCCATACTCTTGAGGAGTCTGGAACATGTCCAAGGTGAGTAAATGATACCCCCCAAGTGAAATTCGTTGGAAGATATCTTTCATAGGGTCTTTTGTTGTCACTTGAGAAGGTGGTGTGGGTGTAACTGTCGTTTGTGTACTTGTTGAAGCTTTCATGGATGGAGGCGGTGTTTGGGTCGATGTCTTGAGAGGAATGAGAACATCGTTGGGTTGATAAGTCATGTTGCACATCTTGAAAGGGGATGGGTCTGCGGGAATGATATGGACTTGATCATCATGTTCAAATTTGACACAATGGTGCAATGCAGAAGAGACACAAGCCATGGCATGAATCCAAGGTCATCCTAATAACATGTTGTACTAGAACTCTCCCTCGATAATGTAGAAGAGCTATGGGACTATTTGTGGGCCAACACAAATATGTAAGATGATGGTGCCAATGGTAGTGGCGGTGGTGTCATTAAAAGATCGAAAGATTACGTCAATTTTTGATACACAATTCTTTGGGAGGGCTAATTGATCATAGGCATGGGTGGAAATGATATTAATGCTAGCACCCCCATCAATCATAACTCGCTTAATGCAAGTTTGATTAACGCAGGCTGTGATGAAAAGGGCAGCATCCTGATCTTCTGAGTTAGAGGTAGGAATTTCAGAATCACTGAAGGTAATAGAGGTGACGGGGGATAATGATTGGACTAGGGCAGCTAGTGGTTGGGGGTCCTTGGGTTGGACCTCCACTACCTGTAAGGCTCTGATTAGAGCTTGACGATGTTGTGGAGAGCTTTGGATGAGGTCATATAAGGTCATCTTCAAAGGCGTTTGGTGAAGCTGTTTCACCATAGAATCACGGATTGCCTCTGAAGAAGTGGGTTGGGATGTACCCAGGATAGAGATTTTGGGTTTTGATGGTTGAGGAGGTTTGACAAATGGGTAGGTCCAAGGAATAATAGATTTCTCTTTTGCTTTATCCTTTTGTGACCTAGTGGCTACGTGGATGGTGTTAATTTTGAAGAGAGGGGGCAAAGGAGGTGAAGGGACCATAGTCTGTTGATGGGATGCTGATGATGATAAATAATTTTGAGAGATATGAGAAGGTGTCAGAGGTTTGTTGACAGTCTCCTCAAGAAGAAGGGTGTCTTTTTCTATGTATTGAAAAATGACAACCTTGAGGGCACAACAATTCTCAGTGTCATGTCCAGGTGTGCGATGATATAGGCAAATTTTAGTGTCATCGAACTAGGATGGTTTTCGTCTGAGAGGTTGAAATGGTTTAATAGGTGGAAGAGTGATGCTAGAAGTTTGAAAAAGTTGGTGTAGTATCAAAGCATATGAACCCACTAAGGGGTCCATGCTTGTTAATGCACTAAGTGTTGATGGGTTTTGCTTGGGAGTTGTTGAAGGAGACTTTCGTACCACCTTTTGGGTTGGTGGTGTGACCACTTGAGTAGACGACACTTTCTTTGTGTGGGGTGCCAAATTGTTCAGAGGAGATATGTTTTTGGTGGGTAAAGGGAGTAATGGAGGTAACTGGTTTTGGTTAGGGGTTGGAGTAGGGAGCACTCTTATTATGGTAGAAGGATGTGGGCCCAAAATGGAGGGCAATGATGATGGTGGAGGAGGAGTTCACCACCATGGTTTAGTAGCCTTCTTTAGTTTGGTTTGAGGACTACTATTATGGGGGGTGAGATTCAAGTCTACCTTCACTTGCGGGTGAGTGAGGTTAGGTATGGGGTGAACACCGAGAGATTTAACCAGTTTTGATATGGTGGGTGTTTGTGAGGGTTTAGGTTTGGATGTGGATGGTTGAGCTTTTGAAGGTTTGGAAGTAGAAGTCTAGTCTTTGTTGGAAACTTTTGGAGATTTTGTCACAGGAGGGTCAACAACATGAGATGAGATGGGACGTGTAAGTTGAGGAGCTTTGAGTCACTCCCATAATGCCTCATGTTCTAATTTCTTTGAATGGAAAAGTCCTAGTTTCCCCACCAATCGAGAGAATGGTTTGGAAGATGTTGGATGATGTCTTGGTTCTTTAGAAGATGTGGGTGGTTGTGAGACCAAAAATGTGTTAGATGTAGTGGTCTCAGACCCAAGGTGTGAGAGAGCCATTACTGGATCATCTTCAGTCAAAGTAGGTGAAGAGACAAGTTCTTCTCTTGGTGGAGAAGGAATTGGGGATTGTGACTCCTCAAGAAGATAGAGGGCAGGGATGATTGTGCCTTCTACTTGTGGTTGAGGAGTAGGAAAGGTAGGGTCCTCCATTGGTAGTAGGAAGTATGAAGGTAGGGCTAGTGGCGTCGGTATGGTCAAAGCATCCTCCAATATAAGAGAGGTCGATGGAAAACTAATAGGAGTAGAAGGTTTGTCTACCTGTGAAGGACCAATGGGTGGGTTAACCTCTTTAGACTATGAGAGAGGTTGGTTAGGCATAAGGGGTGAGATCGTGTTGACTGTGCATATATTACGCTCTTGGGAGTCATCGACCATGGTCTGCATGTTGTTTTGGCTAGGGGGATGGTTAGGAAAAGGTTGTCTAAAGATGTCTATGTTTTGGTTAGGTGGCACATTTGGGTTATCCAAGACAAGATCACCTTTATCTAACATGTCCTGAATGATGTTCTTGAGAGTCTTATAATTGTCTATGTCATGGTCTTTGACACGGTGATAATTTCAGAATTCATTCTCCTGATACCATGCAGGGATGGCACGTGAGGGATCAAATTGAAGGGGTGGTCAAATTTGGGGGAGATTGAGGACTCCCTATTAGACAAGTTTATCCAACATAGATGCGTATGATTTTCCTATTGGAGTATATTGACACTGCACATATCGTTGTTGGAATTGTTGTGTGATACTTTTAGATGTGGAAGGTTTGGATTGGTTGGTTGTTGTTGAAGATGATGTTCTAACGACTACAACATTTGTTGATCCCTTAGATTTGGAATTGGAGGAAGAAGATTTGGAGGAAGGGTCATTTGTCTTTGTGTTGGGGTTTTTACTACGCAATTTGATTTTGTTTTCCTCAATGGCACGTAGTTCAAGCTTCCTAGCCATCGTGAAAGCTTCGTCAAATGTGTAGAATGTTTGGACCCACAAAGTAGAGGAAATATGTTTAGCACACGCTTGTGAAAAGAGCTCAATGAGCTCAAGTTGAGGTAAAGAAAAGGAGAGTTGGTTGATTAAGCCTCTCCATTGAGCAACGAAATCAACTATTGATTCATCGCCAAATTGTCTGATAGAGTATAGGTCTGTGATGGAGACCTTTTTGGTGACGTTGATCAAAAAGTGGTCAAGGAAAAGTTGAGCTAGCTGGGAGAATGTGAAAAGGGAGTGACTGGTAATAGAACTATACCGATTGAGGGCAGCACCAGAAAGCGACATGGGAAATGTGCATAGTAATAACGCATCATCATGTGCTATAAGGTAATAAGCGTATCTAAACGCTCGTAGATATTGTTGTGGGTCTTCCTTACTCTGAAAGTGAGTAATCTTGGGAAGTTCCCACTAACTAGGATATGGTCGAATTGGAACTGAGGGATGAATAGGTTCATTACATATTTGTTCATATGAGAGAACATTTCTTGAACCCAAAATGGATGTCTCAAGATTAGACATCTTGTCCATCAACATCTTGATTATATCAGTTCATGGATTTGTAGGTGGGGTGCCCCCTAGGTTGTAAGGCACTTGGAAGATGTTAGGAGGGGCGTATGACATAGTTGGTTGCGCTTGTATAGGCACAACATATTGGCAACTGGTCATAGGGACCGATGTTGAAGCCAAGGGTGGTTGTGTCATGAAGCTAGGAGGCACAATTTGGCTTGATGTTGCCAAAGGTGGTTGGATGGTGGCAACACTAGCCAAAGGATGAGTAGCCACCCTTGTGTTGATGGGTGCAAGAGTAGGTAGGATGGAGACAACTAGGTTTTGGAATGATATAGAACTTTACTGAATAGTTTGTGGTTGATGGGGTACCAAAATCCTGATGGAAGTAGGCCCAGAAATAGAAGGAGAAGCCACACTTTGAAGATTGGTCATGGTCGGGTTATTAGTTGAGGTGATGGCCTGGGTGTCTATGGGTTGAATTACAGAGGCTATCGATACGACTGCTGTCTCAACTAAGGAAGTTGGCATCCCATAAGCCAGGTTGCCTAAAGAGTCTCGCATTCAAATTCTCGTGAGATAGTGCTGAAGGGCCTTGACATTGAGGTCAAAGAACCTTTCAAAGTCTTGGTCCCCTTTGGGAACAATAGGTGGTTGAGTCGGGGTTGGTTGAGTAGGAGTTCGTTCAGTCTCTGAATGATACTCCATTAGAGGACTTGATATAGAAGGCGAAGATGGGAGTGGTTGTTGCCTTGCGTGGTCAACAAGAGTTTTGGTTTGACTACGTGTCAAAACCATCCAAGGCAAAAGGGGGGTTTAGGTCTTGAAAAATGTATGTTTCAACCTCAAAAAACCAGAATTGGTGTTTTTAACAGTAAAAATGTCAGGTTTTAGCTTGCTGTTTTAAGAAGAAAATTTTTGACAGTGACCAACGTCGGTAAAAAAAACTTATGTCAGTGAAGAAAGTTGCCGATGTCAGTCAAATAACTGATGTCTGTGAAGATCAGTTACCGATGTTGGTAGAAAACCAATGTCAGTTATTATGTATTTCTAGAAACTCAGAAAATTGAAAGTTTTTGGAAGAAAGAAGAAAGTTTTGAGTTGTTTTGGATGAAGACAAGCAGAACCTAAATGTTAAATCCCTTAGAAGAGTGTGTTTGGGAAGTTGGCTTTTAGAACAGGTCCTAGAAGAAGCAGTCTAAGGTCAGTTTTGGGTTAGTTTTGGTGCTCAAAATTTGTATTAGGTTTCGTACATGGCTTGGTGCTAGGAGCTAGCTCCCCTCACTTCATGAGCCCAGAGATAAGCTGGGTTGCTTAGCTAGTATATACTTCCCCTAGAGTTTATACTCTGCCAGAGAATAGAGTGGGCTCTCCCCTTGGTAGTGAATTCCAAGTAGGATTACCAGGAAGGGTAAGGTATCCTCTAGGTGATGAAATCCTAGTCAGACCTTGTTTCAGGTATGTTTAGATGTTTGATTTTGAAAGTGGTCTGGTCGTGTAACATAAGTGCACTACGATTTATTCATAATGCACTTTTAATTACTAGATGAGCTAAAAATGCATTCAGGCAGAAATGAGATGCAATATATTTTTAACCCAAATTGAAATGTGTGTTTGGATGCAGACAAGTGGAGAAAAAGTTGAAGAGTATGAATTTCACTACTCTAAGATGCAGGAAAGAAAGAAAAAGAAGGATTCTTTTTATCTTGCTTATGGTGTCTTTTCGAAAGAGATAGAAGAAAAGGATGCAAGAAGAGATCTAATACACCTATATGAAAAGTTTGCTTTTTGAAGAAAAAGTATGAACCTAAGGAAAATTACAAGGTCCCACCGGGCATGCCAGAATGTTTCTAACTATTTTTCACTTTTTCACATTCAAAAGATGAAAGAAACTATGATAATGGTCAGGAGTTAGATGATACCCGGATGAAGTTTGCACACCGTATCCAGACGACTAAAGGATCTCCTCTTTGGCTGTGTAGGATGACACCTATAGATAAGAAAGGCTTAAATAAGGAAAATGTTAGACAGATAGGTGGTGGACTGCCAAGCAAAGCTCGGTCCTAGAAGTGCAAAGACTTCTTGGAGGGATGACAGTCCACTAGTTGATAAAAGAATGTTGCTAGAAAGAGAAATGGTGAAAGACTGAACAAAAGAAAATAAGATAATGCGTACTTGTATTCTGCAATCTGTCTTCCATAGTCACCAACATCGGTAGTCCTATCGGCGTCGGTTGGTCAAGGTTGTTGACATCAATTATGATGCCGATGTCGGTAGGGGCAATGGGTCTAGAGGTCGATGTCGGTGGGGGTAATGGGATTTGGATGAGTTTTAGGTCTGTCTGTGGTCAGCAGAATGGTTTGAGATGCCTATGGGAGTTTAATGGGTTGTGCTGGGTTTGCAGGGCAGAGAGTATGGCTTGGAAAGGGGACCAGACAGAAGATAGGGGTGAAAGGGAGATAAGGATGAGGGAAGGATTTTCAGCCTTTCTGGGAAGAACAAGTTGGGTTGTGTCAACATTGCTTAGAAATGGATAATGGGCTAATTACTAATGTATCTTAAGAGTACTAAAATAAAAACCAGTAGAAATACTTAGCTCTTGGTGGAGAGGCAGAAGTGTAGAAGGCCTATTTCCATTATGACTGATATGGGAGACTTCGTGCAACCTTCAATCTGGTGTGGAGTGATGGATGCAGAGTTTATGAGCCTGGAGAGTGTTGTTGGGATGCTGATGCCTATAAAGAGTTGAGGATTAAGAGAACCTGGAGCAAGAGAATTCACATTCATGGGGGGGTCGATAATTCACCTTCAGGCATGTCTTAAGCAACCGACATTGGCGATCCCACCGGCGTCGACCGATTGGTAACTGACGTCGATGGCTAGAAAAATGAAAAAAGGCTATTTTTAGCCTTTTGCCCATTCCTCCGTCTACCAGGTTCAGCGGCCATTGAAAAATGGTCCCAAGGCAGATTAAATAGGTGCGAGAGGTTAGTGGGAGGGTTGAAATAGGTCTTGGGTCATTAAGAAGGGTCATGGGGTGATAAATGGGGGTATCCAAGGGCAAGGTGAGGTGTCATGGGTGATGTGTCAAGGGTGGTGTTATTAATTTAAAATAGGTAATTTATTTTAAATTAATAAGTGTGTGGGTTAGGAATGTTTAAAAGTGGACCAAGGGGACCAAGGGGGAGTCGACCAAGGAGTAGACACAATTTTGGTGTCTACACCACCCTACTATCTAACTAATCAACTATTTATTTAGTGCTTTCTTATCTGCAAGTCATTCCTCCTAAGCTAAAGAGGATTATATACAACCATCTAGATTAACACATGCACAACATATTAGGTTTTTCTACCATACACTTCTTGAGTTTCTTCTCTCGTTCATCCAAAGAATATATTTGAAAATTTATGTAAAACATAGAGTAATACCTAGTTGTAGCACCTATAGTTGAAGAACCATTTTCTCAACAACCATACTATGTGACTACACCATCAACATATGATCATTATTTTGTTTGAGCATCACTTATTGGAAAACAAGGATGAGATTTTGGACAAAGCTATAGAAGTAGGGGCTAAGTTTCTAGTGGACTTCCCCCATGAGAATTTGTTAATTCTAGTAAGCTTGCCTCACAACATACTGTATAGTCAATATGCTTCTTCTAGAAATGCTCTAGCTCTAGTCCCAATGACATATCAAGACCCTAGTATGCTTTTCAAAGGAAAGGTCCTCATGGAGGATCACTTTATATAGATGCAGACAACATACCAAACTTATTTGAACTTAGTGCATAAATTTTAATAATTTGACCATGTCAAACAAACCTCTTATTGATTTAGCTCCTTTAACAAGAGTTTTAATAGAATTGATTGGTCAAAAAAATAAGGGCTTAGATCTATTTGTGCAAAACACTTCGATTGACAACTAGTTTCATATGCCAACCATTGAAGAAGTGCCTTCTACTTCTACATAGAATATAAAGTAAAACACAATGGACAATACCTAAGTAACATCCAATCTAAATCAAAATGGTGTGAGTACACAAAAAACTAATCCCCAAAAAATTATACCTTTAGTTAACACCATTAGTGGTTCTCAAAATTAGGGAATAAGAGTTTCTACATCCTAATCTCAAACAACTACCACCAATCCTTAACTAGCTGCTTCTTCAAGTGATCAACCAATAGGATCAGGTAGTCAGGCAAGAACCAGTACCATGCCTCAACAAAAAAATGTGATAAATCTTACTCCTCCCCAATAGGTGATGAGTAACATTCCATAATAGAAGGTACCATATAATGTATCTATGTAGTAGAGGCAAAACATCTTGCCAACTCAATATGGATTAACCAATATTCTACCTCGTTAGGTAGTAACAAACATACATCTTTCCTCTCAAACTAATATATCAATTCAAAGCCAAATGATATCTAACCAAAAATGTATGAATATTGGTCAGTGACAGATGCCTAATCTCCAACATGCATCCACTTCCCAACTGGGATTTGTGCAATAAAGAGGTTATAATGTTCCTCAAGTACTGATCAAGAAACCTTTGCCTTTCATGTAGAACATACCTCTAGTTCAAAGATAGGGTCCTGGTTCACAAGTCCCCCTTGAACAACAAGGTTTGATTAGTCAACAACATGTCCCTATTCAACCTCAATAGGCACATTATAGTTAAATCCCTCCATCCCAACCTTAAAATCCTGAAGACGAAGCCCACATATCTAACCCCAACCAAAATATCATGCAACCATAAGGGAAATTTCAAAAATTGTACCCTAATCCATGCATGCATATTATTGGTCCTTCCCCAACCAAAATAACATTCCACAACAAACTATACCTCCACTATACTCCAATCAAAGTGATCCACTTGTGACCACCCAACCTCCAACTCAAACTAATGTTCCCTCTTGTTTCCTAGCTCAAGAACTATAATAAATTAAGGATGTCATTGCCACCATCCAAGGTAAGAAACAAATGAAAAATTTTAAGTTGGATGATATGTGTTCTTACCCCTTTAACATGGAGGACTTGCAGATACCATTTCCTCTAAGGTATGAACCACTAAAATTTGATAAATACAAGGGGAAAGGTGACCCCAAAGCTCATTTGATAGAATTCTTCATTGCATGCCAGCCAATGGCATATAACAACATATACCTGTTACTATTGTTCCCAAGGAGTTTGGCAGGATAAGCCTTGGAGTGGTTTTTGAAGTTGCTCAAGAATTCAATATCAAAATTTGATGATCTTTTAGATAAATTTATGTAACACTTTTCATATAATCACGAGCATGAGATTTCACTAGTTGACTTAATGCAAGTAAAGCAAAAGACTAGTGAAAGCTTTGCAATTTATTTATAGTGATCGAGACACCTTGTAAGTTGATTCACCCATGGTTTACTAGACAAACAATTAGTCATTATGTTTACCAAAAATTTGCATAGTGAGATATCCTATCATCTAGAACTACAGTGTGCACACACTTTTAAAGAGATCATTGATAAAGGATTATTGATCAAGTGAACCCTTATTAATAAATGAATCATCAATCTTACTTCATCAAATCAAAATCAAGCTACCAATCAAGGAAATGACCAGAACTAGACCCAAAACCAAGTTTAAATGCAAGCATCACAATAGGCACATGCTAATAAATATGAAAAATCCAAGGCTTTCAATTATAACAAGAATGTTGTGGGAAATAGAGTAATTAATTTGTGACATGTCCAAATAGTGTAAACATAATTTTTTCATCCCATGCAACATATGAAAATTACTCATAACCCACAACCTTTTCATCAAATGCAGTAAGTGCAATAGCCTAGGCCCACGCAATAGACACAATAACCTTTGCCATTACAAATCCTTCCTCCAAGGAGAACAATGCCTACTCATTGAATTTTTAGTTATCTTGGAGAACCTATTGAATCTATGTTTCACAAGATCACCATCACTAATCTAATTAGCTGGCCTATACCAAAATATTATCTAGAGGGCATTCCTTCTCGATTAATACCACCAAAATGAATTCTATGAATATCATCAGGTTAATGGGCATAATTTGTGCTATTGTGTGCAAATAAAACATTTGATTTAGAATATTTTAGAGAATGGGGAGGTAACATTGGATGGTGGTGCATCCACTTCCAATCAAAACCTTGGAATATTTCAAAACCTTTTTCCACAACATAACAACCAACCACAATAAAAAAAAACAACAACAATAACAATGGCTAACGCAACATCAATAATAATAATATCAACCACCAAGGCCAAACTAGCAAACTCAAAAAAATTAATAGTAGAACCAACAATGCCCAAATAATAAATAGAACCAAGGTTAGAATGACAATAACCAATAGACCTACCATATAGTTGCACATGACTACAATGGGGTTGTAGGCCATATTACATGAGGTCACATTTCCACCATCTCCATCAATTTGAGATCGAATACCAATCAATCAAGACCTGTGCTAAATAATGCCAATAAACCAACTCACATTGATAATCCTTCCTTGACCTAAGACTACATACAGGTGTATCAACAAGTATGGATTACTAATTTTAGACCCTATACTAACAACACATCATTACCTTGTGACCATGCATAAGTGCACTAACACTGAGACTTATCCTATATGGTCCCACACCATTACCATCATTTGTTATAAATCATGGTCTTGCATTTAATCTCGATTGTGAAATCATAACTCAGTGGTCAAATATTACCATCCTAGGCCCAAATCCATCTACCACTTCACCCATCACCCAACCAACCATTTTACCTCAAAATAAGCCATTTAACACTGACCAAGAAAAGAAGTTTGATATTGTGGAACAATTATAAAATATGCAATCAAAATCTCCATTATAGATTTATTGTGCATGTCAATAATCTGAAAAAACATCTTAAATGAGTTCCTTAACCAATCCATGGTTTCAAGTGACATATCCCTTAACAAATTTTAAGCTTTGGTTGGACACCTAGCTCCAACCCAATAAGTGACCTTCAACCAAAATGATATATCATCTTTTGGCCTGCTGCATAATAATCCATTATACATTGAAGTTTGTATAAAGTAGAAAAAAGTGAAATGTGTCTTTATAGACAATGGATCAAGTCTAAATATAGTGCCCCTAAAGCTCATCAAGCTTCTCAGGTACACAATAATAGATATTTAATCATAGATAATTACTATCAAAGCCTATGATAATGAAGAATGAGAATCATAAGGCACCATCTATTTACCAGTTATCCTTGGGCCTTTGACCTATGATACACTTTACCATGTGCTAGATTTTGATTTGTCTTACAATATGCTTTTGGGTAGACCTTGGTTACATGAAATTCATGCAATCTCATCAACATTGCACCAATGTATCAAGTTTTCCCATTCAAGAATGGAGGTTTGTATACCAATAGATTTGCATCCATATGAGCATTAAAAACATGTAGAGGCTAATTTCAAGAGCTATAACTACCATTTTGACATGAACCTAGTTCTCAAAAATGACAAGGGAAAGGTAATACTCCTTGATTTACCAAAGGACAACTACATTGATCCTAATACCCTTGATTCACTTTCCCACATGCCACCTCCTAAAATATCCAATCATTATACCATCTCGTTAAACCTTCAACAAAACCCCAAATCCTTTATAAGGCCTAAAGCCAATCCCCTTAATCCAGAATGACAACAAAAGGGTAAATGTAAACTCTATAGTCCAGGACCTGTCATGTTGATATTAGCATATGGCCTAAAAAAAGGACCCTCTCAAAGGTGATGAATCATGGTTTTAAAATGACAAGCAGGCTGATTATTAAAAGAATATAAAGTATCTTATTCCTAATAGGATCATGGTGAATCATGACTATGAAGGAGGAGGCCTCAGAATAAAATAATAGGGAACACTTGGACTAATTTCTATGACTAGGTATAAAAGACCCTATGGACTTGGATTTAAACCACTTGGGGGTGACCCATGTACCTTAATCATGTTCCAACACTTAGGACTAGTGATTATGATGCCAACAATGAAGAAGAGTCTAATCATAGCCTTTATGACAACTTAACTGAGACCAACCTATTTGATACTCATTTCATTTGTATCCTTAGACTAATAATTCCTCACAACCCACTTCCATTGTATTATTCCCAACTGATAGACTAGGGCCAACAAGAATCTGATGTTTCAATTGATGAGTTTCAAAATGCTGAGGCTTTCTATGATTTTTTAGGCCTTAGAGATAGTATTCTATTGGGATACCATAAATCAGGGTTCTCAATCAAGTTGGATCCTAAAGCCTATTTTGGAGAGCAGGTGAATGACCTTAACCAAAAATAAATAAATAAAACATTGAGGTCTCAAAGTGAAAACCTCTTTAAGGCCCTTTTAGACCAGAGAAAAAGTAAAGAAAAAGGCTAGTCTAGTGGTGAAAACCTATTTCAGGCACCATTAGATGGGGGTATTCAACCTTCTTCAAGTATTGCTCAGGAGACCACCAATGATGAAATTGTCTGTGAGTCCAAGTTTAGTTTTGAGGAACAATAAGATTTTTATCTAATCATTCAAGAATTTCCAACAATATTTATTAGATGGCCATATCTCCCATTGGGCGATTTTTATTCATCATGCCTAGGAGAGATTGAATAACAAGTCCTAATAGAGGACTATAATATTGCCAATCAGATCATATCTTTGCATCTTATTCTTGAAGATGATTTGACCCTTCTAGTGGAAGATACAATAGAGGTAAACATCAAGTCACTAAATGATCCAAAGTGGATCAATTTAGGAGCATCCTTTGTGGAGAAGGAATGTGAAGTCTTTATATCCTTTTTGAGAGAATTTTTAGATATATTTGCATGGGCCTATTCTAACATACCAGGGTTGGACCCTACCTTAGTTATGCACCACCTTGTGGTACATCTTGATGCCAAACTAGTGAAACAAAAGTTACATAAGATGCATTCTTACATTATTGTATTAGTCAAGAAAGAGTTGAAAAAACACTTGGAAGAAGGATGCATTTGGTTGATTGATTATTCAGAGTGGATATCAAATGTTGTGCTAGTCAAAAAAAATCTAGAAGGAATCAAAATCTATACTAATTTTCATGATATAAATAAATCTTGACCTAAAGATGACTTTCCTTTGCCAAAAATTGACATGATAATCAAATTGACAACAAGTTATTTAATGATTTCATTAATGGATGACTTTTCAAGGTACAACCAAATCAAAATAACACCAAAAGACCAACATAAAACAAAATATTCACACCATGGGGAAAATTCTATTATTAGGTTATGCAATTTGGTCTTAATAATGTAGGTACCACATATCAAAGAGCCATGAACATCTCATTTCATGATATGATGCATGATATTGTTGAAGACTATGCCAACAACATTCTTGGTAAATCAAAGACTAGGGTCGATCATCTAATAGTGGTATGCAAAATATTTGAAAGACTATGTGAGTACAAAGTCAAAATAAATCCTAATGTGTCTTTAGAGTTACCTCAGGCAAATTACTTATCTTCATTTTGTCTCATCGAGGCATCAAAGTTGATCCAGCTAAATTACACGCTATAACTTTGATGCTACCACCAACTAATTTTAAGTAGCTCTATAGTTTATAGGGTAGGATCCAGTCTATCTGATGCTTCATGTCATAATTAGATGACAAATTCCATATTTTTACATATCTTCTGAAGAAGGGAGTCATATTTCATTAGGATTATCACTACCAGACAAATTTTTAGTAGTTAAAAGACTAGCTCGTGAATCCACCTATTTTGTTGCCTCTTATGCCAAGAAAGCCATTCTTATTATATCTATTAGCTACAAACAATGCCTTGGGGGTACTTTTGGCTCAACATGATGATAATGGAAAGGAATATGTAGTGTAATACTTAATCCATACACTGGTCATGTATGAACATAATTATATGCCCATTGAAAAAGCTTGTTTAGCTATAGTCTTCATAGCTCAAAAACAATGCCATTACATGTTAAACAATAAGACCATGGTTATTTCAAAAGTAGATCTGCTCAAGTATCTACTATCCAAAATAGCTTTACAAGGATACATAACCAAATAGATCATGATTCTCAATGAGTTTTACATCAAGTACATCAACCAAAAATCCATTAAGGGGTAAGT
This sequence comes from Torreya grandis, assembly GCA_037957365.1. Taxonomy (NCBI): domain Eukaryota; kingdom Viridiplantae; phylum Streptophyta; class Pinopsida; order Cupressales; family Taxaceae; genus Torreya; species Torreya grandis. Next base: position 1,430,170 of record JARHVA010003415.1, on the reverse strand, counting down.
CCTTGCAGATCAGCTTGCTGAAGCACCCCTTTCTGATATAGAACTGCTCACATTTAAATTTCCTAATGAATCAATAATTACCATCATTAACACACCTCTTGAGGAGTAGCACTAGAAGCTATATTTTTATGGGTCATTCATGACACATGGATCAGGGGCAAGCCTTTTATTTATTACACCATAAGGGTATCTAATCCCTAAATCATTCAGGATTAAATTTCCTTGTACCAAAAACATGGTTGAATATGAGGCCCTTGTTGCATATCTTTGATAGATGGTACAATAGAACATACATCATAAGGTTTATGGTGATTCTCTAGTAATCACCAGTCAAGTTACAAACCAGTTTTAGACTAAAGATGACAAGTTGGTGCCATACAAGACCATGATTGATACTTTTAAACGATATATTATTGATGTCCAATTTGAACATATACCAAGGGCAAGTAATAAAAAAACATATGATATGGCTACTATTGGATCTCTGATTTGACAAATAGACATGGATAAAGAGTATTAGTTCCTCATCAAAAATTTACTAGCACCAACTCATGAACATTCAACTATCATAATGATCTATGATATTGTTGGTCCTAGCTCTATATGGTACTTAGACCTTTAAAACTAGCTCCACAACCAAATTATACCACCTGACCTATCTCAAAATCAATTCAAAGCCTTCATCCACCAAACCACTCATTATACCTTACTTAGATAAACCCTTTACCAACATAGTTTCGATGGAACTCTACTTCATTGTTTAAATTCAATAAAATATACACTAGTATTATGAAAAGTTTATGGAGTATGTAGATCCCACACCAATGGGGTAGTCCTATCCAAAAATTTCCTATGTAATAGTTATTATTGGCTCATAATAGATGTATATGTTGCTACATATGTGAAAAAATGTTACAAGTGTTAATGCAATGCTAATTTGATTTATGCCCCTGCCAAGACTTTAAAACCAATGTTGACACTATGGCCATTGATTACATGGGGCATTGATCTCATTGGGAAGATAAACCCCACGTCATTTGACATCATAAACATATCCTTACCACCACCAAATATTTCACTAAGTGGGTTGAAGCTATACCCCTCACTTACATGACTAGAAAGCAAATTTACAAATTCATCTTTAATCATCTCATCTACTATTATGGTATCCCTTCTGACATTATATTTGATAATGGAGGATCATTCAAGAACAAGGATGTCAAAAATCTATGTATCGATTATAAATAACACAAAATTTCTCCATGGAATACTACCCTAAAGGTAATGGCTAGGCTGAATCATCAAACAAAACTATTGTTAACATCCTTAGAAAAATTGTCAATGATGTCGATCATGACTAACACCTTCAAATATTCTACACCCTCTAGGCATACTATACCAATCACCTTACAACCATAAGAACCACTCCATACTCACTTGTCTATGGTATTGAGGCTATTCTCCCCATTAAGGTTGAGTTACCTCCTTTACACATCTTTTTCAAGCATGTTCTAGATGACAACAACTATCGTGTATGTCACCTTTAAGAGCTAGAGTTACTTGATGAGAAATGCATGGATGCGGTGAATAATCTCCAAGCTTATCAAAATAGACTCTATGGATAGTACAATTAGCACATGAAACATAGAGAATTTAAACTTGGTGATTTTGTCCTTAAAGATAACCAAAAGAATACCTGAACCAAAAAGAAGAATAAAGGTAAGTTCAAACCCAACTGGGTTGATCCTTTCATCATTATGACAAACTATAAAACATGAGCATACATGCTCACCACACCTAATGAAAATGAACTTGATTGGCCAATGAACATTATCCAACTCAAGTGGTACTATGCTTGAGTGACATGGTGTATTATTTATAAGCACAATTTCAAGTTATACCATATTATCAATATTCTTCTTTGTACCATCCTATCATGTTACCAACCTATCACTTTCCCTATCACTTAACTACTCTACCATACCTTTTCCATAAAAAAAGCTATTTTCTACTTCCCTACCCAGCCCATTGACCTTGGTTATGTTCCATTGGTTCCATAGCCACTTTCAATAATAGGATTCATATTGAGTTTTAGTGATTCTTTCAAGCATTCTAGATAGAGGTAGTATTTTGGAGCAGTAAGACAAAGGTTTGGTAGTTTCATACTTAATTTTTTGTTTTTATTATCTTTCATTATCATGATACTAATTATAACCACCTATGGGTAAATTAGTATCATTGACTTATGTCATTGTATCCTAGTTATAACTACATATGAGCAAACTAGGGGCAACACTTGTTTATTGTGCCTTAACCATACCAACTTGCCATTCATGTGCCATATTATGCCATTATGAAAATTGTGCCTATTTTTTTTGAATTAGCTTCTACACTAGTTAGATTCCTTTGCTAAAAGACAAAACTATAGTGACTTCAGGACTCATTTTAGGATTATGTAGGTAGCGCTCAATACTTATTGAAGTCAGCTTAGTCACCTTTTGCCCACACTCTTGCCATTTTACAAACAACCTAAGCCACACTCTTACTATTTTGTGAGAAACCTAAGCAATATTCTCATCATTTTGAATGCAACCTAAACAACACTCTCACCATTTTGTGAGCAACTTAAGTAATTCTGTCACCATTTTGCAAGCAACCTAAGCAATGTTCTTGTTGTTTTGTGAGCTTAGACATTTTAGTGTCTCATCATTCTTGATTGAGTTGAGATACTCAAAAAGTTCTAAAAACATTCAAAAATAATTAAAAAAACCAAAAACATTGACCACTTATTTTCCTTACAGATTATAAGAACCCTCAATAAGTCATAAGTAAATCACGTGTTGCTTAGTTTCCCCATTCTTTTTGGCCTTTTCTCCCATCCACTTACCATTTTATAAGACCATTAATATTATTATATCATATCCATCATGTTTATTTTTCATCAATTATCATTTTCTTCTCATTTCTTGAGAGAACTATATTTGGCCTAAAGTTTTTATTGGATATTATGTCCATGGAACTATGTAGGCAATGTCCACTTGCCTAGTGCATATGGAGATAACTTGGCCACCCCCTTCTTGTTATTCTATTCTCCCTATCATGTTTGTTTTTTAAGTTGTCACCTATTTTCTAGGGGAAATGTTCATCATGTTGATTTTACTAACATTAGGACTAACTATTATTTCTTTCTTTATATCTTTGTTTATGTGCCTATTTGTTTGCTTTCAATACTGTTGCCTTGGTTCAATATAAATTCATTCATTGGGTGATTACTTCCACATTTATACTTGAATTCATCTCTATTCATATGTCTAAATTGACATCATGGTATTTATCATTGGTTCATTATTATCTATTGAGTATTAGATCTTGGGAGTCAGTCCTTATGCATCTTTCAGTCTAGTCCTCATGGTGTTATATCATGATGATTACCATTACATGTTATAGAAAAAATCAGATTCAATAGGTCTACACAGTAATGGTAGCATTGACATCTCCTCAAAATTAACATCAGTCATATCCTAATCATATCCCAAATAGAGTAATTAAATAATGAATAAATTTCAACCTTTGTTAGTTTAGACGAGCATCTCCTTACCAAGAGGTTGTCTCAATTCATCTTTATCATCTGTATTAAATTAACCATATCATATTTTCCATCATCAACCAATCAATCATGTTTGCCATAATTAGGGTATAATGATTATAACCACCTATGGGAAAATCATTATACACTATCCCACCTATATTTATCAATTATTATAACCACCTTGGGAAAATAATTATGTTGTCACTAAATTTACTTTATTTTTCCCAAATAGGGGCATGCTTTTATCTTGTTTGTCTATCCTAACTAGGGCAACTCCATCTTCTCAATGATTATAACCACATTTAGGAAAATCATTATGTTATCATACCACATTGCCACTATCGAGGTACAATGCTTATAATCACCTTTGGGAAAACCCTTGTACATCATCCCACTTACATTCTCAATGATTTTGACTACTTTTTCAAAATCATTGTGTTCTCACCCCATCATCTTCATATGTTTGTTCCCCTCGTATTGTTTATTTCTTGTCAAGGGACTGTTTACTGACCTCCTTATGCCAATCATTCCCTTAAGGGGCATCATATAGTTCATCCATTATCATTGAAGTTGTAGGCATACATGACCCTTTGATTCTTTGAGAAGATGTTACTATGTGTATAGTTTGCAATGCCTTACTAAATAGGGGCAAACTATAGGCACCTAAAATTAGTCACCAATGACCAAGATTCAGACCAATTTCTAATCAAATATCATAATTTGGCCTAAAAACACTAAAATGCATTAAATGGTTTGAATTTGTCATATACAAGTGCCAATTTTTGTCAAAGTATCCCTAAACAGGGCAATGCATTTTATGAAATTGTTAGTTATTCTTGAATAATTTGAGCCAAAATGCCAAAAATGCAATTGATACTCTAAATTCCTCAAAATCAAAAGCACATGACATGTGCATATGTTATTTTGTGTCAATAATGTCCTAAATGGGATATTGGTCTGTACACAACTAACATCAGCCTATAATTCCACTCTAATCAAATTTTGACCCAATAATATGACATTTGGACCAGTTTGATTAATTTGTGCACCATTTTCTAAAGAATTGAACCAAAAATAAATCTTACTTAAGAAAATTAAACCAAATTATGATCTTAAGTAAGAATTTCATGAAACTTGTGGAATATTTATTTTTGAAAATTGGTTTCTAATATTTGCATCATCATGTGACATTGGTTTTTGAGGTGGATCCCTAGGCCATAAATGCAACAAATATATGATTAATCCCTCCCATGCCTCATTAATGCCCCTTATTCCTCAATCATGATGAGAGTATCTATGGATTTTATTTTCATAATTAGATTAATCCATGGCCACACATCTTCATCTTGAGATGAATGATCATGATTGATCCAAACCCATTTTAAAAATCTATAAATACAAGGCCTCACTCTCATAATTTTAAGCTATCTCAAGCCAAAGTTACCACGCCCAAATAGCTTCAAGCCATATCTTGATGTAGTGTTATTATGCCCAAATATTGAGCCAAGCCATTCCAAACCAAGCCAAAGCCAAAATCCAAGCATGAACATGATGCCAAAAGAAAGTGAAGATATCCAAAGATCTATTGGCAAATACCTTTGAAGCACAAGCTAAGAAATCCACTTTAACAAGTAATCTTGGAGACACAAGGAAGGTAAAAGGTTTTTATTTTATGTTTTAGTTGTGTTTTTATCATAGCTATGTAATTACACTCTTCCCTTTGATTTAGGCTTAAGGTGTTAGCTATTAGTGTGTTTTTGGATTTGGTTTTCCTACACTAACATGATACTAATATCCCTTTATTAGATTCCTATGTTCACATAAACAAGTTGTCATCAGTCATGTTGTGATTTACTTGTGATCTAAAGATTTCCATTATTTGATAAAATCATGGGCTGATTTGGTAGGAGATTACTCAGCATTGATGAAATGACTAAGGCAATTTTTGAGAAGATCATTGTGTTGAAACTCTTTAACTATAGGATTTAATAAATCCTCTAGTTTCCATATATAATGTTGGGGAAGTTGGTTAAACCATTATAATACATCACCAATGAAGGTTTTAACTAAAATTTCTATTATGGCAAAAGTATTAATTTGGATCCACTCCTTATAAAGATTGCCAAATGCCTTAATAAAAGATGTAAGGTATTTATTTCCATTATATTTCATAGTTGAAGATATATTACCAATATCAATAAAAATAATAAAGGGGGATAAGGGCTCAATTTGGATGTGTTGAAGCATATCATTGAGTATGATAGGTTAAGGGATAACATTACCTATAACATCACTAAGAGGTGGGGGAATAAAGTTTTGGTTATTTTAAGAGAGTAGAAGAGGAGGTTAATTAGCCATGTTGATCAAATGATGTTGTAGTTTCATCCTTTGGGAGGTGTTAGATGTTTGCACTATGTTCATTTGTTGCACTATCTATGCAGTAATATGAGTTGTATCAGTTGGTGGTTTATTGTTTGTAGGTAGATTTAAAAAATTTGTATTAGGGGGAGGGTTTATAGGTAGTATATTCCTTGTGGGGTTATTATATAGACTTATGTCAATTACCTCCACATTATGGTGAGATGTTTGAAGATGGAAATTATCTTGATAGGTATGAAAAGGATATGATCCACCAATCTCATCTGTTTGAGTGATTTTAACCATGTTGTAATCAAACAATGAGGGAATAGAAGAGGTACTCCAAGAGTGAGGATCCTCCCAGGAAGTTAAGATAGGAAGAAAAGAGAACCCCATATAGTGTTGACATGGATTCAGGTTTCCAAAAATATTCTAATAGGGGATTTCATGACACTTGAAGAAAGAATTTGAGATTAGGAAACAAGAATGAAAAATAGGGACAAAGTCAAACAAATAGAGAATACTATTGGCCAATAGGTATATAATCAACTAGGTTGATAGAGTGTGTGAAGAAAATTCACATAATAGGACAACAAAATGACATAGATGAGCTAGTCAACTATGTGATCTAAGGGAGGAAATTTTAACAGGGTAAAGGGATACATAGTCATATGGGTTGATAGTGTACTATTGAACAAGAAACAAGCCAAGAAATAAGAAGCAACATCCAGATAGATTGACTATGTACTGCTTGGATAAAGGAATGAATAGGAAGATAAAGAGACACATTTAGACAAATTAATTATGTACTACAAAAAAATAGGCTAAACAATCAATAAGAGATGATATCGATAGAAATGATAATGTTCTAAAAATAAAGAAAAGTTTTGCAAGATAATATTTAAGAAAATGAATTTAAGCACACAAGTAATTAGATCAATGTGATTGATCTAATTAGAACACACAACACAAACCTTGCACTAGCATTAGTTAATGCAAGTTTTGCAATATAAAATACAATGATCAAAGAATAATAAAAAACATGAAAGTAAATGCTAATTAATTGGTCATTCCTAAGTGTTATTAAGTTATAATGAAGTTTAATTGTAATGTGATTGGGAAGTTGGCTGTAATGAGGAACTGAAAAGCAATCTAAGTCTAGTTTTAGGAAGTTTATGCTAAAATGGATTTGTATTGATGATGATACTAGCTTGGTGTTGGGGCTTACCCCACCACTTCATAATCTTGTAATGATAAGGGTGTCAGGTGTTTTGCCAGTATATACCATAAATCACATGTTTATACTTGGCTAAAAAACCAAGTTGGCTTCCCCCTTGGTGATGAAATCCAAGTAGGTAAACCTTGGGAAGACAAATATTGAATGCATTTTATATTTAAAGTGATTTTGAAGTGTGTGTAAAAGAGAAAAATAGTGTGACTAAATAACTAATTTGAAAAACCACCTAGTTAATCTATGTTTGTTACTCTAATAATGCAAGTAAATAAAAGGAAAGGTGAACTAATTATTAGTAAAATGAGGTTAATTCCTTGATTGTGATGAGTAAAAAGTTGGTTTAGGTGACATTGTATGTAAACAATGAAAAATAGAGTTGATTGGGTCATTACTGCTATGCAAAAGTAAGATCTAAAAGAACACAATTAAATTTTTTGACTATATTATAGAGAGAAGATAGGTTACAAAATTGTGTCAAGCTAGTTGACTTAGTTGGCTATAGGGCTACGATTTTATAGACTACAAAATTGTGAAAAATAAGACTAAAAAGGAAGAAATGAAATGAAAGATAGAGTAAGAATGAACCTTTGTGGGTTTGAAGATGTTTAGATTGAAAAAAATTATGTTGTAATGTTCAAATGCCAACTCAAAAATTCTATTAACAGAGTCTATTGGTTTGATGAAGTTTTCAAAACCTATGTGTAGAAAAAGAAGTTGAAAACAGAGTCAATTGGTTTGAATATGTTTGTAGACCTATATGATGAAAGAAGAGAATGTGAATAGAGTTGACTAGTTAATCTATGAATGAAAATGTGGAACTAAAAAATAATATTGTGCCAAACTGATTGATCTAGTCCCTATATTTAGAGAAGAATTACACACATATAATAAAGTCATTTTGGAGCGGCTGTGTGTTAAACCTACACACAAACTATTAGAACCATATTGACAGGTTCGATACAGTATTAAAAAAATACAAATAAATAATATAATGATAAAATTAAAATGTGAAATAAAACTTATAAGTGTTTGATTCACATTAGGTTCACCAAAATGTATGCAAATGGAAATGCAACTGATCTATAAATCAATCCTAGTTTGGAGAAGATAAACCCTACTTATACATTCGATTGTTGATAAATTAGATATTTGGGGTCATGACAAAGATGGATATGATAGACCTAACCAAGGGATATCTTACCATAATAACATCACTAAAGAAGGTTCCAAAGCCTCTAGTTAAACAACATCATGTAATGAACTTATCTAGGTCCTATGTTTTCATATTCACAAAGTAAATGACAAGTAAAGTAAAATATAATCTAGTGTTCAACAAATATTTTGACACAAAGTTGGTGTAATAAACATAAAAAGTAAACATACATAGGAAAATCCTAATTAAGCTATGTATTAATAAAACCTTAATGTATGAAGAGATAAATATATTCAAAAGCTATTATTTATGATACTTATTTATACAAAAATAGAGGAGTAAAGCTAGATATACTTACCTTGAAGACAAACCTATCAAGACTCAATCTATCCCTTAGACAAAGGTGATTCGAAAGAGGTTTTTGTGGTTTGTAAGGATCACTAAGAAAGGCCAAAGTATCCAATACTTTTTCACAAGACAAGATTATGTAGACATTATAAAATTTCACACTAACAATTTTCAATAACTAAATTCCTCAAAACCTCCTAAAGACCCCCTAAACCTTCTTAATCCTTAACCAAACCCTCTTAACCTAAAAAAATCATTATTATCTTATTCAAAAATATTATTTGAAAGTACTAGTCACTATGGGACCCACTATCATGATTCATGATGACATGGCGAGTGACATGGACATGGCAAGTGACATGACATGTGACATGGAAGGTGATATGGCAAGTGACATAGCTTAAAAGTGATGGGGCTTGATGTGGGACATCATACCCCACCTGGGACCCTTTCCCAATGTGCTTAATGATGTCATTTAAGCATTTCAAGGCCTCCCCTTTAAATATGGTGAATTTTTACTTAAGGGGCCATCATTCAATATATATTTTGCCTTCACACATGAAGGTAGTCTTAAAACTGAGATACCTACCTCTTTAGAAATAAAGGGCACCCATTTTTGAATTCTTAACCCAAATGGTAGACTCACCAACCCAAATGGAATTTCACATCAACCTCATCCTTGAATAATTTAGGAACCACATGGAAAATGGTTCCACATTTGGTGAGCCATCTCTTTAAGTGCTTGGATGAAGACAAGAAAGGGTGGTGAAAAGTCTTTGGTCTCATTTAAACCCATGTGCATGAGTCCCATTCAAAATTGGATTAATGTGCAAGGTAGAAAACACACAAACTCAAATGAGAGACTTATGATCAAGGTTATAATCCCAAAAACCTAATCCTTGACTTATTTAAGAGCCCCACTTGGAGAAATTTGAATTGCTTCACTATTCCTCTCTTTTGGCATGTTTCTTCACATTAAATGTTATAAATAGCATCCCTTTCCTTCACCAAAGGTTAAGTTGGAAGTTAGTATTTGGTTATTAACATATTTATGTAGGTTTTTTAAGGAGGGAATAAGTTTGGAGGTAATCATATTGGAGGATTGTAAGAATTCAAAACAATGAAGCTCTGTCCATATTGCTGCAGGAATTTATCTTCAACAACATCATCAACAACACCATCATCTTCATCATGAACAAAGCTTTGAATGTAATACCCATTTATTTTATATTTCCTTGTTATTACCTTGACCTTATATCTCTTTTTCACTATTTTACATCTCAATCCATTGATATTGTTTTCCACCTTTGATCATTTTATTTCCATTTACCATCTTTACCATTTCACCACCGTTACCCTCTTTACTCTTTTACCATTTTCATCCTCTTTATCTCCTTCCCCTTTTGCCTCCTCAATAAATTATTTACTTATATTTTTAAACCATTTATCCCTATAATATTTATAGTATTAAACACTTTCCAACCTCAACCAAACTATCTTTACCCTTACGAAATTGCCAAACCAAAAACCACCTTTTTGCCTTAATCAATTTTCAGCACTAGTTAATTTATCTAGTCATACTTTTGGCAAAATATTTAACTTCTTGGTTTCAAATTTAATTATTTGTTATTATTTTATATTTTTAATTTTATTTTTATGTTATTTTATTTAAATTACATCATTTATATCTATCAAATTAAGTGTTTAAAATAGGTGGATTGACAACTTCCTATAAAGCTTTTGCTTCTAGGATCTAGCTCATGCTAGGCAATCCATCCATCTACTTGTCTAACAAACAAGTTTATTTTAGTGTTTTATTATTTTCAGGTCATCCTCCCAAGTCAAAGATGATATTTTAATAATAAATTGGATCCAATGCATGCACTTTAATAGTTATTCTTCCACACCCTTCATAACTAGTTTCTACTTTTCACACTTAGGAAAAAGCAAAAATTAGATAGAAACATTTTGGCATGTCCGGTGGGACCCTTGAGTTTTCTTGAGTTCATTAGTTATTTTATGAAATTTAGTTATATTGATAAAATGAAATTTATATGTAATTATATTTTTAAAAATTAATCATTCGTTTCTTTCAAAATGTAAGTTTTAGCTTTTTTAATTTTAAAAAAAATTAGAAATTTTTATTTTTTTTGCATTTCTTAAAATAGAATAAAAAGAGCATCCTAGTATTAGGATTTTATTTTCGTGATGCATTTAGGTGAATTTTAGTTTTCCTTATTTTCATAAAAATAAATCATTTTTTTTGGGTTAAAATTAACTGCATACATTGTTTGCTTGCTTGCTTAATTAGTTCACCTAGATTAATTAAAGGCAAGAAAAATTAACCGTAGTTCACAAATGTTACACAACCAAAAAAAATGTACCAAAAAAACATAAAATTCACTTGAGATAAGGCCTAACTAGAATTTCATCACCTAGTAGATCACCTAACCCTTTCTCAGTTATTGTACTTGGATTTAATCACCAAGGGGATAACCAACTTAACTCTCTAGTTGAGTATAAACTCTGGTAATCAATATTTATTGGCTAAGCACCCACACTAGCTTTAGGATTTTGAAGTGAGAGGATAAATACCCAAACACCAAATCATGTACTCAAACCAATATAAACTTCTTATTGAGTGCCTAAACACAACCTAAAACCAAACATAAACTACCTTGCTTAGGACCTATTTTACAAACTAGATTTCTTCTTCACACTTTCTAAGGTATAAGCCAAAAGAGAGATAATTAAAAATATAAGATTTAACATATATTATTGTATGATTTTATTTAATTTAATCTTTTCTTTTTATTACTTCTTATTTGAGGTGTGAGCTTCATTTCTCTCCATTCTCCACAGTCTTTACTAGACTACAAATTGAAGAATCAAACCAACCAGGAACCTATTTTCCAATACCTCATCTCCACTATCTTATTCAATGGAGATATTTCCTATTTTCTCTCTTATATGTCCTAACTTTTCTAGGATCTTGGATAATAATCATTTCACCTTAAAGTGGTACCTTACATCGCAAGCCACTTATGCTCCTTTCCTTACCAAAAATCAACCCAGCCTTGTCTCTAACCAACCCAATCCTATCTACAACCAACCCAACCTTGTTTATAACCAACCCAAAATTGTTTACAATCAACCTAACCTCACCTATAACTCATAAAACTCTAAATTCAACTAACCTACAAACTATCAACCTTCACTTGAACTACCTCACAAATTTGTTGCAATAATAACAACCCTGATAGCTAGATTATAGTCAAAACTTAGGCCATCTATTTCCAGTATCCATGATCAATAAAACCTCACTTATAACCAAAAAATGGCCTATCATCATCCATTTAATTATTATCATACCCAAAAAACAACCTATCAACATCTATCATCTCAATCACCCCAACTTTGTCAAAGCTTAGGCCATTTCCCCCAACCATCATATCAACCTCAACCCACCTTATGAACCCAATAAATTTCATCACCCTCAATTGATCAACTAACCTATCAACCCAACCAACTTATTAACCTATCAAATAAACTAGCCTATTCAAGACAACCACATATCTTATAAATAGTTTCACACCCTAATGTGATAACTGAGACATTGGTACACCCTCTTGTGGCCCTTAGTAAACCTACAACTGAAGAAACTATAATAACACCAACCTTAACCAATCCACTTGTTGACCAAGTATAAAATTTAAAAATTTCCTTACAAATCACAATTAAGGAAACCAAACAATATTTTCCACTTCCCTTTTTAGTGAATCAAAGCCAACCAAAATCATTTGACACTTATGAGGTGCACACTATCAATGGCGTTATTGATAAACCTATTACTACTACTTCTACCCCACTCATTGAAGTTGGGGAATCACTTCCCATTCTTTTGGATCACCAAAAAAAAGAAGCAACCACTCCCTACCTTTCACTTGACACCATTACACCTTCCTCCCCTACCACATACTCACCTACTCTTCCTTTGGAAATCATTCCTTTAAAAGAGGTCACCTTATCCACTTCATCTATGGAAGAAACATCTTCTCTAAATTTTGAACCTTCTATTAAAAACATAGATGGGGAAACCATTCCCTCTTCTCCACCCAAGGGTTTAAGATTTGAAATAAATGATCAAGGAACCAAACCTATCTACAAGCCCTTTTCTAGGCTAGTAAAAATCCTAGAGTTCACTTCTCAACCCAATCTTGATAAAGCCACTTTCTGACATCATCTTGACCTCCCTTATCAAAAAAAACAAGAACCCTTAGCTTCACTTGAATCCACCCTCAAACCTACCACTACCTCAACCCCATCTTCAGATACTCCATCCTCCAAAACCATAAGGGAACCATCCAACCCACTTCGATCTAATTTTTTTAAATACCCTTACACCTCTTTGACCAAATCCATCAAGAATCTAGGAATACTTCCTATTCCTAGCATATGTCACCAATCTTTGAAATTGGACCTAACTCCATCAAGTCCATCAAAGAAAACTTTGACTAAACCTATTAAAAGGGTGGAATCTCCTAAACCATCTTGAAATAGACCCATGGCCCCCATTTGTCTTAAATCTTCTACTTTTAAACTAGCCAAGCAACCCAACCTAACCAATCTACTATAACCATTCCACAACTAATAACTTCCAAGGTAAAGCCTACTCCAAAGAAGGTTCCCATTCTAAATCCCAAAAATTCATCACTCCTAATGCCTTTACCTGAATCCTATTCAACCATTTTAAAAAGGTTATTGAAAACATCCTCCTTAATTTTACCACCTCTCAAACATTTCCAACCTATCAAAACTTTTGACCCTTTACATCCTCAACCAAAATGGTTTAATGTCAGCTTATTCTGTGCATACCATAGGACACCTACACATGACACAGAGCAGTGAAAATCTCTCCAAGCACTCATCCACAACTTATATGATGATAATATGTTATCAGATGAACCTCCCTTAACCAAGCTATCCCAACTTAATCGAAAAATGAAAACTACCCCACCACCCATAATTTCCACAATAAAAACTAATTTTAGGAAGGCTCCCAAAACTAAAAACCTATCACCTCTAACACCATTTCATGAATCCTATTCAACCATTTTACAAAGGTTATTTCAAACCTCTTCTTTAACCTTACCACCTTTCAAACCTTTTAACCCTATCAAAACTTTCAACCCTTTATACCCAAAACTGTTATGGTACAATGAACACTATGTGTGCTCTTACTATAGGATACTTGGCCATGATACAAAACACTTCAAGGCTCTTAAATCCATTATCCATCAAATTTATGACAAGGATAATATGTTATCAAATGAACCTCCTTTGAGCCCATTACCAACCCAACCATAAACTAAACCTACCCAACACTTGCCTATTCCCCCATTCTCACCTAAGAGTAAGGAGGAACCAAAGCAACAAGCTAAACCATCACTTCCTTTTATCCACACCATCTATAGAGTTACCCATTCTCAAGTCCAAAAAAATCATAAGGGAAAGGCTAAAATGTCTATTCCATGGACATACCCTTCAAACCCTCAACATTCTAATTGAACCCAACTGCAAACACCTTCACTTTGGGATCTTTTTCCCACCCAGACAAAGATTAAACTGGGAGAACTTTCTTCCATAAATCTTTAACCATTTATTAAATTTAACCATACCTTAATCATTAAATGAACTAACCATTGGATTTTTTTCCTCAACCTATCCATCAACCCAACTTGAATGAAGTGGTATATCAAATTGGGGAAACCCATTTGGACACCACCTGACCTATTTGGGATACAAATTCTCCCATCGAACCATTGGAGATTACCCATCTCCATCAAACTTAACCAACTTTACCTCAAACCTCAAGATTTAAATATTGGATACGTTATCCTAAAGTAAAACCAATAGGTGACCAACATGGAGAAAAGTGAAATGAGGGCAAGTTTTCTTTTAATTGGCTTGGACACTACATCATTACCTATAAGTGTGGATCAAGATCTTATCATTTATCCTCTCTCAAAGACAAACCAAAACCTGAGCCCCTCAATGCTTTGCATCTATGTCCATTTTTATGTTAAATAAGGATCAAGATCACTCTTTTTAACTTAATCTCATCCTTTGATTATGATATTTAAACCTTCACCCATCTCTCTCCTCTCCTCTTAAGGAAAATTGATTACAACATAGAACTATGTGATTAACCATTACAGTCATAGCCTAATCCTAAGTATGGGTACCATGGCTCTACCAATAGCATGGTTCTCATGAATACTTTTTGTCTTTAGCAAGATGGAATCCCATGGTAATTGTCTCTCAAAATCACACCCTTTCAAATATCATTGACCTTCTTGTGTTAAAGTTTTCCCCTCATAAAGGGAAACCTCTAAACCTAATTAGACTAGTCCATGTCTAAACACATTTCATCTTGCAAAAATTACTTGGGCCAATATCTTAAGTATTATAGACTACTTATTTGAAGGATATCTACCCAAAAGCAAAATAAAAATTAACAAATGTAAGGTAGACTACTCCCTTGAAGGACAACTATCAAGAAATTTAAACAAATTCAATAAGCTTAGACCACTCCCTTGAAGGATGGCTATGTTAACTTTGTCAAAAGAAGAGAAATTTATTGGAAGCTTCCCACATTGATTAGATTCCCATATACAATAGTAAAGTAAAGGAACTATTATCATAACAAATTATAAAGCTACAATCGATTCTCAGAAAGCATAATAAGTTAGAAGCCGCAATCGGCTTTCACATGTACACTTCCCATGTTGATTAGTCTACATATAGTATACAACATGGAGTTGTCTATTACCATTATTAGGTTGCCTATAGAAGGTAAAAATTAATTCACATGAAGTTATCATACATATCACCCATTACCTTCCACACCACCTATCACCATCTTCCCTTTAGACTATCTATACATTAAGGGATTTAGAGCTTACTTGACACCCTAAGATCAAGAATTTTTTTTTATCAACTAACAAATACTGATGCATAATATTTTAAGGGATTATATTCATTAAGCTGATCTCACTTCAAGTTTGTTTTTAGTCCTTATCAAAAATAAAACATCGGGCCTTATTCTTATCTTAATGTGCCTAGTTGATGTTTTCATCATGACTTGTACCATCCAACATTGTAACAATAATAGTAATTCATTTTACATTAAGTGAGATTACAACTAACATAACCATACCAATCATAACCATAATCATAACATTCATAAGTATCCACACAACCTCAAGCATGATAACATTCAACTAGTTACATCCAACACATTTTATACATATTTATAACAAATTATGCAATATTTTATTTAGGGTGTAATGAGTCACATGGAATATACAAAGTTATCAAACTATACACACTTCACCTAAGGTCCCTACATATATTATTTTAATACTTAAGCACTAAATTGATTATCTAGTGACTCTAGATTTGTGTTCAGACATCCTTCTATTTGATCACTCCCTGAACTAACATCTATTCCATTCCCTATCTTAGTGACTGATAAAGGGTGTACTCTATTCTCCTCTCCCACATTCATCCCCATAGGGATATAATCATACTCTGATCTAGGTATTTCACCCTACTCAATCATCATAGCCATTACATCACCTCACTCTAGTTGTTTTGCTTGCATAGGTACTGCCTATTGCTACCTTAATATGCATCTCGTTAGACAAAAAGGATTCTCTCCATGGGTAGGTTGAACATCATATTCTCCAAACCTACACCTCATGCAATGAAAGTCTCACCTTCTTCATTATTGAGGAGGTAAGAGTTTAAACTCGAGCTTGGGTCGTGGGTTCCTTTCCTCTTGTTGTTGATCTAATAGTTCTTTCATTATCTCCTATACATGTTTTAGTATCTAGTAGATCTGCACATTTACCATATTGATTATTTTAGGTTGGGTGGTTATTGATCATCTCCACCATTATTTCCATTTTTTTCCATCATCAACATTGTGTAGTTCTTTACACTCTCTATAACCTGCAAAACCAAATATCTCAATAATAGACATTCATCCTTATCATGATTCTTTAAATAGAATACCTAACCATTATTCATCACCAATATGATTCTCTATCCCACTAATGGGGAAGGTCATATGGTGTCATTAATTCCCTTCTCCCACTTGAAATGGTCATGTCTACTTACCTATTCATGTGGACACATCACCCTCGATTCGATTGGTCACCTTGATAAATCCATTATGCACCATCAGGATATCTTTTTGTTGACCTTATCATTTGATCTACATCCAATGTATTTTCTTATTTTGTCATCTTACGATCCTTGTGGGCCTATTGGTCATTAGCATCACCTTAGTTGACATAAATTGGCTTCCATCTATGGGTCACTTTGATGATTATGCTTTTGAAACTGCCACTATTGTTGGTGGTGGTAACTCCCAAATCCTTTCCACTGTAAAAACTCTTCCATTAAAGGTAGTCCATCATGAATTCATAATAATGCATTCACCTTATTTCCCCTTTTGCTCTCCTATTCCAACCAACCCATTACCACATGCTCTGAACATTAGACCCCAACCATTGGCAATGTCTTCTCTAACATGGTAGTCTTTTATTTTGTGCCAACTGAAAGGTCATCCATGGTAGGGGAATGATCGCCTTCTCCCAACCATATAGCTTCTTATTGGTTAAGCCCAACTTAGCAGAACCTATAAGTCATTGGTTCCATAGAGCTGGGATAGAGGATGCATACATGGCCACCATTTATCTAGCCTACCCATGTAGCTCTTGGGTCAGGTAAGGTCCATCCTCTATCACTCACAATGTTGCTAACTTCCTTACTTGTAGAATATACTTGACTATTAAATAATTTTTTTGTAGGTCATGACTTTGCTACCACCCTTAAAAATTAGCTTGTAATGGTGATGAACCTTGGCCAAAGAGACTCTGCAAATCTGGATAGACCCCCACCTCCTAAAACTCAGCTCATAGTAGTAAACACTATTTAAAAACTCCTACCCTCGCATAATTTTATGAGGTGTAACCTCCTAACAAAGGCACCTCTTCTTTGGATTAGCTCCATTGAAGATCATTTGTGGTACTTAACATTATGTTCCCTTCTCATTTATCCTACCTTGTCCATCAATTTCTCTCATCCTACTAAATGTGGGATCATTATGGTAACTATTTACCAGTTTACACCATTCAATTTCACTGACACCTTCACCAAAACCCAAAACTATTATTTTACAAAACCTTCTCCCTCATCCCAACCCAACCCATATGGTCCATCAAATTGGGGTAACCAATTTGAACACCACTCACCCAACCCTTGTTGAACTACATTGGCTTGATGTCCACAAACTATATAGGTGCTACTTCACTTCTATAGGTAGCTCAGCCACTAGCAAGTAATTCCCATCCCCTTATTCTTCTCACTCATTTCCATTGCTAACCACACCCTCTTTCTTAGGGTGTCCTACATCAAGGAAGATTTAAATTATTTCTTAAACATCCTTATGTTTTAAAACCATCTAATACTTCCTCTTAAGTTTTTCCCCTATTGTTGGGAGAACTACATTGGCCTGAGGTCTTTTTGGACTATGTAGGCAATGCTCGATTACTTTATTTGCTCTTCTCATATAATATTTTTTCCTTCACTTTTATACTTATCTCCTCACCACCTACCTCCCTCCAACTTGTCAATCTCTTTTAACCACTTTTATAGCTTGTCAATCTCTTTTAACACAAGGTTTGATAGACTTCCTCATTGACCCTTCTTATCTCCCATAAAACCACCACCTACTCTACTTTATTGACCTCACTACCACCTTTCCTTGCGTATGCTTCATGACTCACTTCCCCACCCACCTTTTGCATTTTTAGCCTCTCTTTCACCTTATTACCAACCTTTCCATTTATCCCCTTCAAATTCTTTCTCCATCCTCATCATCTCCCCTCACCCTTAGCTATTTGTCATACCCTCTTTATCACTCTCTTTTCCTCACCCATTCCACATCATACTATGCATCTTGCAAGCTTTATATTTCTTCTATTATTGTAATTTTTCTTTACATGTACCAACACTCTTTATCATTCTACCACTCTTCCCACCATACCCATTTTCCATTCTTCTTATTTGCTTTATTTCTATCCTTTCATCTTTTTTATCTTGCTTTTTTCCCTCCACACCTAGCTTCTAATTGGGCCTTTATCATTTGGTAAGCCTTCCATAATTATCCTTTTATTCTTATCTCATATTGAATTTTGCCTTTCACATTCCCCTTTTCCACTTTACATCTCAATACTCATTTGTCTTTTACATCTGTATGAGTATCCTTGCTTTGTATCTCTGCTTCAATTCTTCTTATCATCCCTAATTTTCATCCCTTATTTTCATCTCATTTCCTTTCATTGTGTTTTCCTATTTATTCACCACCTCATCACCACTTCATCTTGTCAATCTCTTTTAACAAGATGATTGATGCCTACCTTATCTCTTCACCTTATTTTCCACCCATCCTTTTCTTCCCATCATTTTTCTTAACCCCTTTCCCATTTTTTCATCCCATTCTCATCTCCAAAACCACCATCTGCTTTGCTTCTTTGTTCCTCTCCTTGCCTATATTCATCCAATACTTACTTGGTTGCATATCCACCTATGTTTTCACTCTCCTATCATCCTTTTTGTTTCCTTATTTTACTCTTGTTTCCTTTTCTTTTATGTATTTCCTTGTATTTCATTTTCATCACCCAACTATTTTCTACTTGGTTTATTTTTAGACTTATTTTCAAACTTTCATGGCCTCTCATATTTCTCATCCTCCCCTTACCCTTCATGATTTTTACACTTCTTTCCCCATCCTTTTCAATTCCCAATCTATAATTATTTAGTGCATCCCTCACCCCCCATATTCTACCTTTTATTTTTCTTCTCTTTTCTATGTTTCATTTCATTTTTTTCATCTCCCTCAATGACATCCCTTATTCCTCCTGACCTTCATTTTCCTCTTATATGACCATGCTTGGCTCCTTCCATCCTTCTCCACGTTCATCTTTATCTATGCCCTTATTGTATTCTCTACCTATTTATTCATCCATCTCTTGGTCCACCTTCACCTCATCCCTTATTGGATCTCACTTTTTTTTGCCCATTCAACTTCCACCTCTTTAGAGTGCAGTCACTAGTTATGCCACTTCTACATACATCTCCTTGTCTTCTTCCTTGTGTCCTCCACACCATTGATTTCATGAATTAAATACATAACCTACTCCCTCATTTAATTAATATTATTATTCACCTCATTTCATATTCCAAAATCCCTCATATTCTTTCTTTGAATTCCCTCAAAACTCAGTGCTTACTTATTTTGGGACCCCACTGGCTCAAGGGTCAAGGGTTCAAATCTTTGCCACTTCTCATTTACCAACACTACTACTTTTCTTCCTTGAATCATTGTATACTACCATTTCATAGCCTATTAACGATA